>VDFB02000007.1:58849179-59026074 GCA_007258455.2 Sequoia sempervirens
TCAGAGCTGGAGATGGGGGCCTCTTGGTTTACAGCTGTAAAAGAAATGGAATCCTTCGAGTGATCAATCCACTGACTATGCAGTCCCACTGTCTTGAAGATGCAAGACTGACCAGAAAAAGCAGGATTTCGCATTACATGAAAAGATATCATGATGATGTGGCTGTGCACCTCAAGTTTGATTCAAAGGAAAAGACTTATCAGGTAATTGTTATAATTGGAAATATTTATCTCAGAAGCAACAAATTTGTTGTTTTGATTTATACATCTGCAGAACAGCGATGGGGAATTAGAGACATTGACTTGGGGCGAAGAGTGAATGGAAGTAAGACAATTAGCCTTTTTACCTACATTTTATTGCAGAAGCAAAAAATCTACTGCTTTTCTGAAAATGGGGCGGATGTGGTCACCTGTGATCTGAATAGAGATAGCATCAGCAGGTTTTCTTATATTTTGGGGATGCAAGGTGTAAGGCACCAGACCTTGGGAATTGTTATGTACAAGGGCAGAATGATAATGGTTTGTAAAAGTAAACCATTGGGTCTCCCGCCATATACACATGCTTTGATTTTTTATGAGTTTGATGAGCTTGGCTTCCAGTGGAGATCTGAATATAGAGCAATTGTATCGCCCAATCATTTGCTTCCTGGAGTGATTTGTGTCGGGGGGGATTATATTTGGATAATTCAGGAAATCGAGGGGTACGGCAGCCATATAATTTATATAGATATAGATAGTGGGGAGCTGAATATATGGCCAGAAGTTTTCCCGTCTATGTTCAATGTCAGAAACTGTCTATCCATGCCACTAAGCTTTTGCCCCTGCTCTTAGATTTCCTGAGATCTGGTATTCTGCTGTAGGCGTTCTTCTTAGCTTTCAGGGTCCCTTGATTGCATTTCCATTGTCCTTTGTCGTATTTTATTTTAATCCTTTCCTGAACCAATGAAATCTATCTGCTGCTTCATCAATAAAGGGTCCTAAAAGAGTTTAGGATTCAAAATATTAATATGTGGTTATGGTACAAATTATCTTTAAAAATGGCTGTATTAGTTCAGATTGTAATAGAATTTATCAAGCTCTGCGAAATAAAAAGGGTAGAAGGATTCCGACCCTTCACAAACAGCACTTAAAAACAGAAATATGTCATTTTCTTATTTTTTGTGTGCTTTCTGATCCTAACAGTACTATCAAAGCAGGTTTTTAAAAAGGAAAAAGTTGAAGAAGTTTTATTGTTTATATTTCCGTTAAAAAATATTGTTATGTCAGATTGAGTTAATGTTGATTTCTGTTAAAAATTGTAGTTATCTGATTTAAAATATGGAAGTAACAGATAAGCATAACAGATCTGTTGAAAGGATTTAAGAAGTTTAAAGAAAATGCAATTGGTGGCTGTAAAACCAGACTCTGCAATCTTTATCAACGTTTCTCTCAGCTTGTAAGCATAGACAATGTATGTGACAAAATGCTTCGATGATGTTTGTATGACATTGGAAATATGATGGTCATTGATGATCCATTTGCCACATATCGAGTTATTCTTTCTAGCCTTCCCATCACAAATGAAGGTTTTTACATAGGAAGGATCATACATATAAATCTCAATGTTGCTTTGAATGATTAAAGATTGTCTATGACATGTATTTGATGAGGAGTTTTTTATGGTGTGTTATTGCTTGAGATTCTAGTGCAATTTATATGAATGGAAAGTAATGATTCAATAGTTTGTTAATGAGCTAATTATTTTAGTGATGGATTTCTTTTTGTGGTATAGGAAAGTGGGTATGATGTCATTTATTCATCATATTGTCTTCATATTATTATGAGGGTGTTTTAAATTTGTCACAATCATTTTATCAAGTGTAATGGTTTATTATTTAAAGGGGGGATAAATGCATTTTTGAACATATTGTACATTCTATTGTATTAGAAACATCATATGGTATAAACAAATACAATTGTGGAGGAATCATTTCTTTTAATCAAGTTATAAAGGTCAAAGTATTTGGTCGTTTACATTCTTATGGTTCAAAGTATTCTTTGCTTGTGCTTTCCTAAAATCATTAATATAATAAGACCTTTAATGCAGGACACTATAAAATGTTGTACCTGAAATCTCATAAGAAGACAATTATGTTTCCAATCAATGAATTGTGAGGGAATCAATCCTTTGAGAATGTTACAAGGAATATTATCAATGAAATCCGTTCTCAAAGAAGTACTCATGATGTTCATTTGAATATCAAGGTTTTATCCTTTTATAAATAATATTTTGCGTTATTTTTTATAATTTGCAATGAAATTATTTAGAGAAATAAGTGTATTTTATCATAAAAACTTTTAAAAATCCTAAGAAAGGAAGTTAAATGGTTAAGAGGGGAAACAAAAAATTAACTCTTATATATTCTTCAAAGGGGAAATTGTGAAGGAAATTTTTGGGGCAATCCTTTTATAGAAATTTTGCACAAATAAAGAGGAGACAAACTTTATGCTTCATTTTAGAGAATAAATTTATAGGAGTTTAATAAAAAAGTTGTGTCTAAGATGGTCTTTCCTTGCATCTTGCTTATGTTGATATGAGTTTTTTTTTTAAAACTCTTTCTTGTGTAAATATGTGAAGTGTTGAATAGTCATTATTGCTAGAGTCACTCAAGGACTCAAGCCTCCAAGATCACCTGCACAAACCAAAAGCAATCTTCTACAAGAGGGAAAAACAACGACATTAAATTGCAATAATGGATGCAAGATTATGGCCAATATGAAATACTCAAGATTGTAGTGACATATTGGACTTACTCAACTGAATTGTTAATGATGTATAAATGATCTCTTTCTTATAATGGAAAGTTGAGAGATAAGATTAGACAAGATCTTGACATGTGTCTTAATCCTATATAACAAGACAAGTACCTCAACATTATTAAATGATCTAGGACATAGGCATTAAATAAAAACCAGCTAGATAAGATCTTTTCAAGACAAAAGAGACTTCTAAAAAAAAAAACTAGCACTTAAGTGGACTTAACATGTAAATAGACCTGTTATCAATAGTTTTGCACCCTGCTGAATGCAATATTCAGCAAACTACTGAAACATGGAAACCTCCTTCAGATGTGGGTGATCTTATGCGAAGGAGGAATCTCCAGAGTGAGCTGGTTCTCCGAATGATGAATTCTATCCTAAAACAGCTTCTGAGGAAAGGGACAAGAAATTACTGAATATAAAACCTATTTTTAAAAGATAATTCACCAAACTTATACGGATTCAGACCTAATCACTCATAACAATTTCTCTATTGCAGTAATCCTCACAATCTCATTGGCACATATCACATTAATAATTTGCATGAAGATCTGGAAGGCAAACACAACATGCAACCTGAAACATGTAATTTTGAAACACCACCTATAACAGTAAGACATAAAAGGATTTCAATTTGAAAATACAAGTACATCAGATTGCTATTACAAAATTTGAGACAGGAAATGAGAAGGAGAAATCTGCTGCTCTATTAAAATTGGAAGAGTGTCAATCTGACAAAACTGAGTATCCAAAGTTTACAAGCTCCCCGAAAAGAGTAAGGGCAAGAAACTGATCTGAACTACGGAGAATGGAGAGTTGAAAGACTAAATCTATCAAGAAACTCTCAAGGAAACCCTAATTCGAGCTCAGAAAAAGCTCCAGGAAAAAAGGCCCCAAACAAATTCAAAAACTGCTTTAAAGCAAAAAAAAGCACAAAGCTTTTATGATTACACTGTCAACCCCCTAAAAATGGGCAAAATCTGCTTTAAAAGCACAAAAAACACCTTATCTCTCCAAAATAAATCTCGAATTCGACCAAGAAGAAAAGTCAATAAGAGACCTACTAAAGATAGCAAGAAAACATAAAGCAGTTTATAAAACACCGCTTTAATGCTTCTGCCTTACAAGATGCAGACTTTTTAAATTTTGTCTATTTTTGCAACTCAAAGATTGGAAATCTTTTGCATAAATAAAACTGCTTATTTCTCCAAGATACATTCTGATTTTCTCAAAAAATCGAAAAACATATTACATAATCACCCTTTTAACTCCATCATTGATTTCTCCAAAATCAATAAAATAAAACCCTAAAAAATAATTAACCCTAAGTCATAGGGTATTCACAAATGTTATCTCATTGTCTTCACATAAAACAATAACATGACTTACACCTAAGTCTCAATTCATTTTTTAAGGCATAAGATAATTTAGCTCAAACCCTAAAATCCCTAAACACAACCCTAGGCATAAGAAATTCGGCCTAACATAATCAATGATTTGGACTTAGGCTTAAAATAAATCACAAGGAATAGACTACGGGTTCGGCCACCATTTGGCATTTGACATGTGCATTCGAATGAAATTCTAGAAAGTTCATCATGTTCGAATTAGGGATTGAACAAAATAGGGTCAAACCCTAATTATCACCATTTCGCACCCGTGACTTGAGGAGAAAGAAATTTTGTCTGAGAGAAAACTACCGCCATGATGATGTTGGATTCGAGCCCGTGTGCACAGAAATCTTCCTCTGATCTTTAATTGACCGAATCTCCATTGGGTAAGTCTTTGTTCATGGCGAAATAACTTTTCACTTCATTATTTCGAGCCTCAGAAAGCCCTAAGGGCGCGGCCTGTGTGAGTTTGTTTCTGATCTTCTATTCTTTGACTTCTCGTGCTACCATGAGTTCGAGCTTGACTTCAACAGTCTACTCCATGGAAGCTCGACTTGTGTTCTATTTTTTCCATTCTGTGAAAAGGTGAGCTTCAACTAATGATTTTATAATCTGCTCATTTCGGCCTCAAAGTCGTGGCTAACATACTCTATTGTCATCATTTCACTGAACATCCTGCGTTCTTCTCATGCTCACTGCTGTCATTGTAACGCTCTATTCACCAATTAGAGCTCGGCCACCACTTGGAAATTCGAACCCCTGCTTTGGAAAGCTAAAGAGGAAGCTAAGGCCACAACTTTAGACTTAACCAGAAATTCAAACTGGTAATTTCCTTTGCTTTGTAGAAACTTTAAAAGCTCTCTTTATTTCATAAACTTTTTGGCCATGCACAGGCCGTGCCAAAAGAGCACTGTAGAAAGCATTATTTTCAAATTTTAGCTCGACCCAGAACAAAAATTCTCCATCATATTAATTTAAAAGCTCCTCCGTTTATGGGTAACACAGGAACTTAAATAAATCTGCATTTTCCCTCTCTGTATTTCGACTGGTATTTGAGAGCTCGCATTTACTATATACTTTTACTAGGAACTCTACTTGTAGAGATAACAGGAACTCTACCTCACTGTTCTGTCCGGATCATGACTGAGTAATCTGGAATTGATCAACATCATGCATATTTGTTATAGTTAATTCATGGCTCGATCCATTACAAGTAATGTTTTTCTGACATCTGTAACTCATAGAAAACAAAATGAAAGAACAACACATTTGATTGCTGTCCTTGACTAATCATCGACACACGATCCCGTTTGAGGCACCATCACAATAGACATGAATTCATTGTCTTTCTTGAAGCCCTTAATAACCAGTACTAAACTTTAACACAACAACCTTCATTTTCTTTATTTGAATTCTATAGAGGCTTTACCTTTTGTTCTTGGATCCTCTTGTTATTTTTCTAAAAAGATCACTCTATTATTACCATTGATAATGCAGTATTTCTTCACCAGTTAACTCAAAATTAGAAATTTGTTTAACACTCAAGTACACTGTCTGCCTTTGTTTTCGTGAGCAACATGGTACTCTTCATGCATTTTTATGTTTCACTGCTCAAACTGTTCTCAGAAACTGTTCTCTTTGAAAATGAAAATAGAATAAATCATTAAGGAATATGTATGCCTGTTCACTATCCAAAAGAGAAATAATGAATTGAAACTCACATGAAATATGATTATAATTAACACAGAAACAGAGTAATACAACAATTCTGATGCAAATGTACTCAGTTAAATTCCTTAAGTGAACTAAACTCACTGTTCACCTGTAGCTTTTAGAAAGAAATGCTGATCGTTATGAATGCTTAGTTGGTTTCGTTACTTGATGGATAACTCTGCTTTACTCTTTTCAGTTGTATTTCACTTTATTTGATGTATATGATGAAAAATCTTTCAAAATCAGCCCGTTAAATGCATAGGGCAGCATGCCGGGCTCTACCCTTGTGGGAGCCCGTTTTACTCCACATGCTTGGTCTTCAAATAATGTTCAGCTTTATGACTTAACCTATACCCGCACAAGGAAAACAAACAACGTTAGCATAAAAAATAGAACATGTTGATACTTCTTCTTCAGTTCACTTCTTTATACTGCATTTGATTTTCTTTTGATTGTTTCGATGCATTGCTCATAGTATACTGTACTATTATAGGTGCATCATATGAGTTATGTCATAGTCGGAGCCACTGACACCCTTCTTCTCCTCTTACAGGTCGACGAAGCTCGAGACAGCGAGGTGCACCTTTCAACATCAAGCATCAATAACAGGCAATTATGACTATGTTGTTGCTTATATGTTCTCCTTTTGCATCTTCAGTAGTGCATTGTGCTATTAGAAATGCATTGGAACAGTTATAGTTAAATCCACGGCTTGTGTGGATCCTTGATTTCATTTTTTGCTTTTCAATTGAAAAGAAAAATGCATCTCATGCAATGTTGTAATTTATTTTGATTGTGAAATCAAACAAAGCCTTGTAGAAATATGGGTTCTTTTCGAAATGAATAAAAGCATCTGAAATGCTATTTGCTCAAGTACTCAATTCTGTATTTCTTTACATCCTGCAGCATCTAAATGGCACTCTGAAACCTTATAACTTCATTTAAAATGCATAACTGATATTCAATGCAAAAAGATAACGCGAAACATCATTTAAAATCCTATCTACAATTCCACTTTATGGAAAATCATAATCAGCCAACTCCTCCATTTGAGCTGAGGCAAAAAATATGTAACATTTTGGCGATTTTCGCTATATGCTTGCCTGCTAAGCATAGATCAGTGGCTTTTAAAACAATTCATTGGGCGTGGAGTCAAATCTGCCCCTTCTTGTGAACTCAGAAACATGAACAACAACACTCCAAACATCAGGAAGAAAAATGAAACAAAACCGAAAGCAAACTAACAGGCCTTGATGGCCAACAAAACAATGCGCAACAGCGCTTAGAGAAAGCAAACTATTGAAATGAAATGTGCGGAACACACTTATTTGCAAACTACTCTACCTAACAGTGAGATAACTTATCTCAAAGGCAGTGCTTGAGGTGGATCCCATTTACTGGGATAGTCAGCACCTCACCAGTCATCTTGGAAAGTTGGAATGCGTTGTGTTCTTTGCATTCGATAATCACATAAGGCCCATCCCACATTGCATCGAACTTGGAATGTCGTCCAGGTCTACTTTTAAATTCATTCCATTTGAAGACTAGATCTCCAACAATGAAATCACGAGGCTTCGTCCTCTTGTCAAAAGTATTCTGCATTTGTGCTTGATGAATTTCTAGCTGTCTCAGAGCTTCTTTTCTGGTTTCTTCAAGCTCAACTAGCTGTGCAAACCTCACTTCAAGAGGTTGTTCATTCAGCAACTCCAGTTCTTTAACATAACTCAATGTTGGTAACTCAATTGAAATAGGCAACTTAGCTTCTCTGCCATAAGTCAAAACAAAAGGTGAACAACCAGTGGCTCTTTTAGGAGTTATTCTGTCAGCCCAAAGGGCTAGCTTCAACTTTTCATGCCACATTCTCTGGTTATCTTCAATAGTCTTCTTGATTATCCGAATCAGATTCTTATTTGTGGATTCCGCTTGGCCATTACCTTGCGGATAATAATTTGATGAAGTGTTCAAATAGATGTTATTTCTGACAGACCAATTTGAAATCTTTAATCCAATGAAAGCTAAACCATTATCTGAAATGATCGAATCCGGAGCACCAAATCTTGATATGAGATCTTGATAAAAATTAAGCACTGAAGTCTCGTTCGCTTCCTTTAAAGCAACAAATTCGGTCCACTTTGTAAAATAATCAGTGGCAGTAAGAATCCACTTATGACCTGCACTTGAAGGCGGGTTTATAGGACCAAAAAAATCTAAGCCCCACTTAGCAAAGGGCTGTTCTACCTGAATCAGGTGCAGGGGCAGCGATGCAAGCCTCTGTTTACCAGCAAATAATGCACATTTTTCACATTTTTGGACCCATGTAATAGCATCTTTAAACAGATCTGGCCAATAATAACCAGCTCTCATAATTTTTAGAGCTGTTGTTCTTGCAGCAAAGTGGCCTCCAGAAGGTCCATCATGAAACTTTGCCAGCATCTTGTCAACTTGATCAGGCTGAATGCAACACAATAAAACACCTTGGAAATCTCTTCTATAGAGAACGCCATCAATAACTGCATAAGGGATGGCCTGCAATCTATAGTACCTTCTTTTTGCTCTGTCTAAGCCTTCGGGGCATTCACCAGTTTGCAGATAATGTATCATCTGTTGCAACCATGTAACAAGGGGTGCTTGAACAACACTCAGAACATCATTACTTAGCACTATTTCTGCATTTGCAGCCTCTTTTAACCTACTGTTTTCACTTCCAACAATTTTCTCGCACAAACCTTTGCCTCTAACGAGCTTGGTTACTTTAATGTCAACATCGAACTCCATCACTTTAGTGATCCAACCAGCACGCTTATCATTAATATCTTTATTAAGCAGGAAATCTTTGATAGTTGAATGAGCCACTAATAAATGAACCTTGCTATTGGATAGCATGTGTCTAAATTTCTTTAAACTTCTTACAACAACAAAGACATGTTTCTCCACAAAAGAAAACTTCACCTCATAATCGTACAGAACTTGACTGAAAAACGCAACAGGCTGTTCTAAGCCTTCCTCGTTTTGCTAGCATAACATAGCTAAAACTGTATCCACTCCTCCAAAAGCATAAAGGATGAAATCTTTGTCAAAGTTTGGATTAATGAGAGTAGGAGCAGCTGCGAGCGCCTCTTTAATTTGCTCAAAGCTCCTCTTGCCTTCCTTGGTCCAACTGAATGGCATGTTCTTCTTCAGCATAGAAGTGAGAGGTTGCAGCAAGGCTGCGATATCTGTTATAAACCTTCTTACGAAATTTATTCGCCCAAGAAAACTTTGCAAGCCTTTCTTATGGGTTGGTAATGGCAATTCGAGAATTGTAGAAACTCTTTCAGGATCGATTGAAATACCCTACTTTGAAACAATGTGTCCCAGCAATTTGCCTTCATGCACCGAAAAGATACACTTTTTCAGATTAAGAGACACTTTGAACTCTCTGCATCTTTGAAAAATTTGTTCCAAGTGATCTAAGTGTTCATTAGCATTTCTGGAAAAAACAGTTATATCATCTAAATAAACCAGAACAAACTTATTCATAAGGCCGTGAAATGCCATATCCATAGCACGTTGGAACGTTGCTCCAGCATTTGATAAGCCGAAAGGCATCTTCTTGTAGGCCATCGTGCCCCACTTGGTTGTAAATGTTGTCTTAAACTGATCCTCTTGCTTAACCAGAATCTGGTTATAACCTAAGTAGCCATCTAACAACGAAAATTTGTCAGAACCATAAACTACCTGTAAAATTTGCTCCATAGAAGGGAGTGGGTAATGGTCTTTCAAAGACGCTCTATTCAGATCTCAGAAATTGACGCAAAGTCTGATTTCTCCACTCTTCTTCCTGACTAGTACTAAATTCGACACCCAAGAGGTGTGCTTGATAGGAAAAATGATACCGCTTTCAAATAGCTTGTTCAGTTCAGCCTTTATGAGGTGCTCCAACTTAGGATTAAGTGGTCTTTGCTTCTGCCTTACAGGTTTTGCATCGGGCTCAAGCTCGATTGTATGTTGTGCTAAATTAGGGTTAAAACCTCTTAAATCTTTGTATTCCCAAGCAAAAACATCACTATATTTTTGACATAACAGAATGAAAGCTTGTTGTTCCTCTTGATTGCACACCTTACCAAGTTTGAGAAGCTTGCCTTTGAAAATTTCAATAACTGAATAATGTTCCTCTTTAACTGTTAAGCTGCATTTGTCCTTCCAAACTTGATCATCTGAATTAAAGACAGATTCTAATGTCACCAAACCTTTCGGCAGCTTATTGGTCTTTAATTGCATGATCTGGTCCTCATATTGCTGCTACCATTTTTGCTAATTTCCATCTGCGAACTCAGCTTCAGCAATCAAAAAATTCACGATTTGCTCATCGCTGTCAAAAACCTGCTAGCTCACGTTATTGTCAGGTATAGAAGGTCTGACCACTATTTTCATGTACTGACGTGCTTCTATTTTATGAATCTCTTTGGGAATGTCAAACTGGGCTCCTATGGCAGCGAGCCTATCAGCATGCTTATTTTGATTCCGAGGAATCGACATGATATTAAAAGCATCAAAATCTTCCATTAAATCCCATACATGATGCTTGTATTTCTTAAGTAAATCATTTTTTGCAGCATTTAAATTTCTGACCTGATTCACAATCAATTCTGAATCACCATAAACTTGCAAAAAATTAATACCTCGCTTGCGGGCCCACTCAAGGCCATGTACCAATGCTTCATACTCGGTTGTATTATTTGAACAACTGAAAGCAAATCTACAGGTTGAATAATACTTATCTCCTTCGGGCGATATCAGCATAGCTCCACCTTCGACACCAACATTGCTTCTCGAACCATCGAAATAAAGTTTCCACAACTCATTATATTTTTTTGCAGACGGTTCATCCTCTTTGCAAAGATTAGGTATATCACAATCAGACTCGCGAATCATATAAACTCCTAAACCTACCTCATATGTGTTTTGGAACAGATCAAGCTCGTGATCTTCGGCTGCCCATTCATCGAGACTGATGTAGTCTCCCTGGGTGCTACAGTCTGAGGTCATGGTTTGCTCCTCAATTGCAGAGGTGGCATAGAGATTAGCATTTATAGGGCTTGGAGAGTATGGTTTGATATGGTCTTTGGCGAGAGGCTTAGACTTAATGGTCACTTTCGTACCATACCTTGTTCTAAAAAATACATGAGACCAATCGGAAGACAAAAACCCACCCAACTTGGCTGTAAAATCCTGTGATAGACAAATGGCGAAGTGCGGTGGTAAATCAATAACATGAATATCTTGGTGAATAGCGAAACTCGGGGATGCATGCAAGGTAAGAGCTAAATTTCTTATTATGCCAGTAGTCTTAACAACAAACCCATCTAATTGCACTACACCTTTCTGAGGGTTAGGCTCATAAACAAGACCTAATTTATCGGCTAAACTTTTAGGCATGACTGAACTGCTAGCACCAGAGTCGACCATACAATTATGCACAATTTTATCACCTATGATCAGACTTAAGTAAAACGGAGGGGGTTTTACCTCTTTTGCCTTCTGACCACTTTTCTCCTCCAAGTCATTTGCCAACACAACTTTCGCAACTCCTTGATTGGTGTTGTTAGAAATAGACAACTCAACTAATGCATCCTGCAGCAAGCTTTTCTGTCCTGGAAGCTGCAAAGCGTCTAATATCAACATATTGACAGTAGTTTTCTTGAGATGCTCAATGATATTGAAGGATGAAACATTTACCTTCTACTGGTTTTTTGTAACAACTTCATTTTGCTTCTGCGCAGGCTGAGAATGTGTTTTTGACAACTCCTTGCTAGGTATTTCCTGCCCCCTTTGCAGAATTTGCATTTTAGGCTGAGTGGCAGCGTTAATTTATGACGAAACAGGCTGCTTACTGGCTGGTGGCTACTGCTGCGAAGTCCCAACCTGCTGTCCTAAATCCATAGCTCACTTTTTAGATCTAGTATTGGCTAAAATAGGGGAATTTTGTCGATCTTGGCCATTCACGCCACAAAATTTGGAGCTCTGCCAGTTCGGCAAGGCGACTTCCAAATTTTCTTGCTGTTCTAAATTCTGATCTGCAGTATTTTCTGAAACAGCATATATATTCTGCACCATTAAAACCTGGTTTCTCACTCCATTGGCACACGCCGACTGGTTGTGGGGTTGGTTGCATGGGTAACACCAGTCACAATCTTGAGCAACATTGTTTTGCGGCACAAGTTCTTTTTACATGCTGGCCATGTTTGGATTGTATGGCTGGAATGGCCGGGGGTTGAAATTCCTTCTTTGAGCTTGGTAATCACCTTGGAAAGCGGGTCTATTTTGCTGGTTTTGCTGATATGAGACTTGATAAGGGTTATGTTCTTGGCCAACGTGCTTCTTAATAGTCACAATGTCATTCCCGACGGTCTTTAATATGTTTTTAAGCTCTTGCATCTCAGGATTTGGGGCTGGGGCAGCGACTTCTTGGACTGTACTATGATATCCTATTGCTGGAACTGGCGGAACAACAGCTAAGGGAGGTATAGTAGCAGGAATAGGCGACTATATTTCTAGAAATAAGGGCATGGGGGGTCTAGGAGCTATGTCTCCAGCTTGAATAAGACAATTTTCAGCATTAATAGCAATGTTATAAGCATTTGGAAGTGTTAAACCACCCATGGACTGAGTCATAATAGCAATCTTACTATTCAAAGCCTTTAGATAAAACAAAAATTTGCCAAGTGTTCATGCGGCGCCCTTTGAATGGTACTCAACTGCTCTAACAAAGATAAGTTATCAGATTTATCCGCAAAGTGCTGTATAGACCACTACCTAAAGTGTCCCATGTTCTGATTGAATTTGCAACGAGACCTCTAAACCATTGTAGCGCTTAGCCCTTGAGTGAAGCAGCTAGCATCCTTAAAGCAACGTTCTATTGAGTGATATTATGTACTGAACATAATGTGGCTACGTCACAGATGTGTTCAACTGGCGTGGTGTAGTCTTCTCTGGTGAAATATGGTAGTCCTCTAAGTGCTGCCACCGGAATATCATCATGTTGGGCAATATCTAATGGACTGCCTCCATTAAAGGGTGCGAACGGATGCTGCCTCAGTGGTGCTGCCATTGATGGTACTTGAGATATCGGTACTGGTACACCAGGTGACAGAACTGGAGTGCCAAGAACGGGAGGTGTTGACTTTGATCTTGTGGGGACTTCAAAAAGTCTTCTTGCTGTCCTGCCTCTCCTTCGTGATGGGGACAGCTCCTGATACTTGAACGATTTTGAACTTGACCTTGTTTGAATATTTCTCATGCGCGGGCTGTACTAGCATGCAAAAAATAGAACCGAAGTCGCCAGGTATATTGAAAGCCTCCAGAAGGCTGGAAAAGATCTGCTGCATATACCAAACAGCAAACTGAAAAATTAAAATGCTTTGAAAATCTCTTTTAGATGTCCCACTAGGCATGCGAAAAAATGTTATCAATAGTTTTGCACCTTGCCGAATGCAATATTCAGCAAACTACTGAAACATGGAAACCTCCTTCAGATGTGGGTGATCTTATGCGAAGGAGGAATCTCCAGAGTGAGCTGGTTCTCCGAATGATGAATTCTATCCTAAAACAGCTTCTGAGGAAAGGGACAAGAAATTACTGAATATAAAACCTATTTTTAAAAGATAATTCACCAAACTTATACATATTCAGACCTAATCACTCATAACAATTTCTCTATTGCAGTAATCCTCACAATCTCATTGGCACATATCACATTAATAATTTGCATGAAGATTTGGAAGGCAAACACAACATGCAACCTGAAACATGTAATTTTGAAACACCACCTATAACAACAAGACATAAAAGGATTTCAATTTGAAAACACAAGTACATCAGATTGCTATTACAAAATTTGAGACAGGAAATGAGAAGGAGAAATTTGTTGCTCTATTAAAATTGGAAGAGTGTCAATCTGACAAAACTGAGTATCCAAAGTTTACAAGCTCCCCGAAAAGAGTAAGGGCAAGAAACTGATCTGAACTACTGAGAATGGAGAGTTGAAAGACTAAATCTATCAAGAAACTCTCAAGGAAACCCTAATCCGAGCTCAGAAAAAGCTCCAGGAAAAAAGGCCCCAAACAAACTCAAAAACTGCTTTAAAGCAGAAAAAAGCACAAAGCTTTTATGATTACACTGTCAACCCACTAAAAATGGGCAAAATCTACTTTAAAAGCACAAAAAACACCTTATCTCTCTAAAATAAATCTGGAATTCGACCAAGAAGAAAAGTCAATAAGAGACCTGCTAAAGATAGCAAGAAAACATAAAGCGGTTTATAAAACACCGCTTTAATGCTTCTACCTTACAAGATGCAGACTTTTTAAATTTTGTCTATTTTTGCAACTCAAAGATTGGAAATCTTTTGCATAAATAAAACTGCTTATTTCTCCAAGATACATTCTGATTTTCTCAAAAAATCGAAAAACATATTACATAATCACCCTTTTAACTCCATCATTGATTTCTCCAAAATCAATAAAATAAAACCCTAAAAAATAATTAACCCTAAGTCATAGGGTATTCACAAATGTTATCTCATTGTCTTCACATAAAACAATAACATGACTTACACCTAAGTCTCAATTCATTTTTTAAGGCATAAGATAATTTAGCTCAAACCCTAAAATCCCTAAACACAACCCTAGGCATAAGAAATTCGACCTAACATAATCAATGATTTGGACTTAGGCTTAAAATAAATCACAAGGAATAGACTACGGGTTCGGCCACCATTTGGCATTTGACATGTGCATTCGAATGAAATTCTAGAAAGTTCATCATGTTCGAATTAGGGATTGAACAAAATAGGGTCAAACCCTAATTATCACCATTTCGCACCCGTGACTTGAGGAGAAAGAAATTCTGTCTGAGAGAAAACTGCCGCCATGATGATGTTGGATTCAATCCCGTGTGCACAAAAATATTCCTCTGATCTTTAATTGACCGAATCTCCATTGGGTAAGTCTTTGTTCATGGCGAAATAACTTTTCACTTCATTATTTCGAGCCTCAGAAAGCCCTAAGGGCGCGACCTGTGTGAGTTTGTTTCTGATCTTCTATTCTTTGACTTCTCGTGCTACCATGAGTTCGAGCTTGACTTCAACAGTCTAATCCATGGAAGCTCGACTTGTGTTCTGGTTTTTCCATTCTGTGCAAAGGTGATCTTCAGCTAATGATTTTATAATCTGCTCATTTCGGCCTCAAAGCCGTGGCTAACATACTCTACTGTCATCATTTCGCTGAACATTCCGCGTTCTTCTCATGCTCACTGCTGTCATTGTAACGCTCTATTCACCAGTTAGAGCTCGACCACCACTTGGAAATTCGAACCCTTGCTTTGGAAAGCTAAAGAGGAAGCTAAGGTTGCGGCTTTAGACTTAACCAGAAATTCAATGGTAATTTCCTTTGCTTTGTAGAAACTTTAAAAGCTCTCTTTATTTCATAAACTTTTTGGCCATGCACAGGCCGTGCCAAAAGAGCACTGTAGAAAGCATTATTTTCAAATTTTAGCTCGACCCAGAACATAAATTCTCCATCATATTAATTTAAAAGCTCCTCTGTTTATGGGTAACACAGGAACTTAAATAAATCTGCATTTTCCCTCTCTGTATTTTGACTGGTATCTGAGAGCTCGCATTTACTGTATACTTTTACCAGGAACTCTACTTGTAGAGATAACAGGAACTCTACCTCACTGTTTTGTCTGGATCATGACTGAGTAATCTGGAATTGATCAAAATCATGCATATTTGTTATAGTTAATTCATGGCTCGATCCATTACAAGTAATGTTTTTCTGACATCTGTAACTCATAGAAAACAAAATGAAAGAACAACACATTTGATTGCTATCCTTGACTAATCATCGACACACGATCCCATTTGAGGCACCATCACAATAGACATGAATTCACTGTCTTTCTTGAAGCCCTTAATAACCAATACTAAACTTTAACACAACAACCTTCATTTTCTTTATTTGAATTCTATAGAGGCTTTACCTTTTGTTCTTGGATCCTCTTGTTATTTTTCTAAAAAGATCACTCTATTATTACCATTGATAATGCAGTATTTCTTCACTAGTCAACTCAGAATTAGAAATCTGTTTAAAACTCAAGTACACTGTGTGCCTTTGTTTTCGTGAGCAACATGGTACTCTTCATGCATTTTTATGTTTCACTGCTCAAACTGTTCTCAGAAACTGTTCTCTTTGAAAATGAAAATAGAATAAATCATTAAGGCATATGTATGCCTGTTCACTATCCAAAAGAGAAATAATGAATTGAAACTCACATGACATATGATTATAATCAACACAAAAATGAAGTAATACAACAATTCTGATGCAAATGTACTCAGTTAAATTCCTTAAGTGAACTAAACTCACTGTTCACCTGTAGCTTTCAGAAAGAAATGCTGATCGTTATGAATGCTTAGTTGGTTTCGTTACTTGATAGATAACTCCGCTTTACTCTTTTCAGTTGTATTTCACTTTATTTGATGCATATGATGAAAAATATTTCAAAATCAGCCCGTTATATGCATAGGGCAGCATGCCGGGCTCTACCCTTGTGGGAGCCCGTTTTACTCCACATGCTTGGTCTTCGAATAATGTTCAGCTTTATGACTTAACCTATACCTGCACAAGGAAAACAAACAACGTTAGCATAAAAAATAGAACATGTTGATTATGATGTTGATACTTCTCCTTCAGTTCACTTCTTTATACTGCATTTGATTTTCTTCTAATTGTTTCGATGCATTGCTCATAGTATACTATACTATTGTAGGTGCATCATATGAGTTATGTCATAGTCGGAGCCACTGACACCCTTCTTTTCCTCTTATAGGTCGACGAAGCTCGAGATGGCGAGGTGCACCTTTCAACATCAAGTGTCGATAACAGGTAATGATGACTATGTTGTTGCTTATATGTTCTCCTTTCGCATCTTCAATAGTGCATTGTGATGTTAGAAATGCATTGGAACAGTTATAGTTAAATCGATGGCTTGTGTGGATCCTTGATTTCATTTTTTGCTTTTCAGTTGAAAAGAAAAATGCATCTCATGCAATGTTGTAATATTATTTTGATTGTGAAATCAAACAAAGCCTTTTAGAAATATGGGTTCTTTTCGAAATGAATAAAAGCATCTGAAATGCTATTTGCTCAAGTACTCAATTCTATATTTCTTTACATCCTATAGCATCTGAATGGCACTTTGAAACCTTATAACTTCATTTAAAATGCATAACTGATATTCAATGCAAAAAGATAACGCGAAACATCATTTAAAATCCGATCTGCAATTCCACTTTATGGAAAATCATAGTCAGCCAGCTCCTCCATTTGAGCTAAGGTGAAAAATATGTAACAAGACCTAGATAGGTAAAACACCTATTTACACCAACATCCCCCTTAAGTACAACTTAGGGAGTATTATTATGCAAATGATGCAAAGATGGGTCTTGAATACAAGGTCATGCTAGGTACCCATGTACAAATGCAAGTGCAATCTCTCATAAACGAAGAAAAGGAGAAAACCTAGTGGGACGAAACTCCTTCCCAAAAGAGAGATAAAATACAAAATTCTCTCAATGATGAATGAGAGGGACAAAACCCTATGTAAGGAAAAATACCCCCCATAAGAGAGAAGAAGAGAGACCATGCAGGCCCCCCTCAATGGTGACTCTCTTGCAATGGTAGAAGCTTGACATTATATGTTGAAGATGATCCAATCTTGTTGAAAAACATTCCTCCCCTTAGGAAGAAACAAAACTAAGATAATATGTAGGATGTCTTCCCATTCCTGAAAGGAAGATGTTGGAAGAAGAATGATATTGTCATATCCCCTAGATACCTTACTAAACCTTTTGCATGACCCCTATAGCTCCGATGTAATTTGGACTAGGGGTGGATTTTTGGATTTTATTATGTAGACATGTGTGTGTGTGTGTGTTATAATTGCGAACCTTGATGTTAACATTAATGAATGTGGTTGTTAATTTTATTATCTTATTCTAAATTTGATGAATTAAATTGTTAAGCTGACTCAGACTAATGACTTCGTTGTTGGATATGTGTGAGGTTATCGTTGTTTGCAGGTACTTGGGGTGCATGATGAGGCAAATTTTATGGTTTCGTTGGATGAGAGACAAACAATCGGTAATGTTATTCTAACATCAAGACCTTGCCTATAATTTTGTCCACCTGAAGTTCATTTAAGCCTAGAGCCTTAGTCATCCATTAAACTGCCATAGTCATTCGTCTGGCTAGAAGTCATCAAAATAACGTATCTCATTTGGATTAATGAAGGATATTGAATAATGTTATAATCTATTAAGGAAGGGTAAAAAAATAAACAAATTAAAACATACATACATATATATATATAATAAACAAAAGTTAAAATAAATAGATAAGTAAATAAATAAATAATAAGCTATAAAGTAAAAATCCAAGTAGTAATGAAATAAAAACAAATCATATAAACCCATGCTATAATATTATCTTGGCACTTTATAAAAAAAATTCGGGCAACTAAATAGAATATCATTCATTGAGCTTTACGTGAATGAAAAAAAAAGGAAAAAAGAAGAAGTAATAAACAATGAAAGAGGGCATTCGAGCAGGAAACACCATTGTGGCACAACTCTCCACCCACGGCTGGGGATCAATGAATTTAATAGGTATGGGAGCAAGTGTGGAGAGGAGGAGAAGGGGAGGTCATGCCATTAATGGGCATGGATCCCCAGTTCCAGGCGCTCAGTCTGCAAGACGTGCAAGAAAAGAAAACATGCCTTCCTTTATAAACACCTTGAGAATTTGAAAATGGATGCTAGAAGCTTGCTAAGGGCAGAGAGAGAGAAGGTGAAAGGTTAGCAGTGTAGATCTGGGAAGGCAGTAGCGACTAGGGTTTCTTTCAGAGCTACCTCAAACACCATTCACTTGGGCATTTCAATCTCAGGTTCTAAACCCCCTTCTGCACCTATAGATTTTGTCTATATTTCAGCATTCATTATAAAATCATGCTTTTTGCTTGAATCTTAAAAAAAAAAAAACTAAGGATGGTCTTAAGGTTGCAAAAATCTTATAACTCTTTGATCATTTTCCTAAAAAATCTCTTTTCTACTGTTAGTAATGACACTCTATAATTAAGGGTTGTAGTTTGGGTTATTCCTTGAAAATTTGTCCATGCAACCTAAGCTTTATATTTTTACTGATATTCTAGGCTATACTTGGTTATTCTTTGTTCATCTTGGAGTTCAATGAAGGTCTATGAAAGCTTGTATTGTTATTAAGATTAGAAGGATAAATCAAAACCCCAAAACTTTAAGAGTCTCTTTGAAACATATTTTGATCAGTATATCAAAATCTTTGCTTCAACACTACAAGTGGTAAATCATACTCTTCAAGTCCCAAAATTCATAACTTAGCTGTATCTAAATGTTATAATGGTGTCTATGCCACCAATCTTAGGTTCTTAAACCATGATTACTATGCTAAAAAATTTGGCTACTATGAATAATGAGTTTGAGAATGGGTAAAAGGGGTGATTCTACAACCATGTTATTTGGAACCTTATGGTTATAAACTACTCTTGATAACTCTCCCTACCAACTAGAGTTCGTTAGAAACTCTCACTAAAACATTAATTGCTTTATTTAACCAACCATAACAATTATCATAATTGTAATAAAAAAATTTGTATAAATAAAAGGGGATCATTAGTTGTTGCCACAAACATTCATACATTTAATAGCATTAGAAGGAAGAACTAAAATAACATAAATAAGTAGTTAACCAAAGTCGTGGAATGAGGGAAATAGGTGATTCTCCTCGTATCACCACAATTTGCTAGCTTTACAAATTAATTTCCATCTCTAATATGCTCGTTTTCTTAAATTTCTTATGCAAGAAGAAGGAAGGACAGGTAGATTGTGAGGTTATGCTACTACACATGAATTAGGAATCATATACCTATATTACTATCACTCGTGCTAAAAAATAAATGTTAAATCTGCACACCACCGTATTGCATTGTTGGCTGCTAGGTTTGTCTTAAATTCTGATATGTTTTGTTGACTGCTAGGACAGCCATAGTTAATCCCATGGTTAATTGTTGTCATTTACTGTTGGCTGCCAGGACTGTCCTAGTTAACCACTTGGTTAATTTTTGATATGATTGTTGGCTGCTAAGATAGTCTTATGTGACCAAGTAGAAAATTTCTATTATGTTATGACATAGTCACCTAAGGGTCCTTGTCTAAAAATATATTGAGGGATTAATAAAAGAAATGGGTATTAAATCTCGGCTAACAAGGGGTCAGTTAGTTACCTCTACCCTAGCCAAAAGGAGTCTATGAGTGGGTAATGCTTCCTTATGAAATGTTTAGTAATTCCATTCATGGCTGCAACTAACTTGGGAACCTGGTTACTTATGTTAGGGACCTATTTTCCAGTCATAGTGCTAATTAAGAGAAGTCAAGGTGTAGTACTTTTAAGCTCGAAATTGACAGGTGTCTAGGGGCAATACTTGATCGAGATGGTTAGAAGTCAAGGAGCGACAATTTTAAGCTTGATATTGACAGGTGTCTAGGGGCAGTACTTGCTCGAGATGGACAAAAGTCAAGGAGCGACACATTTAAGCTTGAGATTGACAGGTGTCTAGGGCAGTACTTTCTCAAGATGGATAGAAGTCAAGGAGCGGTACCTTAATGCTCGAGATTGACAAGTGTCTAGGGGCTGTACTTGCTCAAGATGGATAGTAGTCAAGGAACATTCTATGCCAATATTGGATAACCTTGTTGCTTAGCTGTCTGATGGACTGCAGTGAAGAAAGTTCCTAAAAAGCTCAAGTAGGTAACATATAAATAACCTCATAACCTTATAACTTTGGGGAAATGGTATTTTAAGTCTAACACTAGTAGGTACACCTTGAGATTTGGTCATGAGGAAGATATTCTATACTTTGCTTACGGGTCTAAAATGACAACTCTCTCTCACCATAGGCCACATAATCCACTTGGATGGGTGCATAGGGTTTGAATCCACTTGGTTGGGATCATTTTGCAGCTCACCATAATCTAGATAAAACCAGGGACATGGAGCCTTCATGAGTCGTAAAACATTTAAGGTATTTGCACTTCATTAATGGCAACAATCTTCTATTGGTTATTGAAGTAAGCTTTTATTTGTAAGATGTATATTGACATGATGATTAAGATGCAAATGCTGATTTCTCTTGCTTTTGTTTAATTGTTAATTCAATTCCATGTATTCCTTCATATAATGATAACAAAAAAATTTGTGCAAAAATTCTTCTTTTCATTGGGGTTGATGTCACATAGGTATCAGAGCTTAGAACTCGACTCTAAGACCTAGGTGCTCACACTTTTGTTGCACTAATATGACTATTTGGTATTGGCAGTCATGGGTCATGGAAATAAAGGAAAAGGAAAGAAGGTCTTAGGAAAACAAAATCTTTGATGAAGGGAACTAGAAGGATCCAAAGCCCCAATTACAATAGGGTCAAACCCAAAAATTGAACCCATATCAGACATTGAGCCTTTGGCTGAAATGATCAAATGATTAAAATTTCAGAAAGGAAAGGAAATGGCTAAAATTAACAAGGATCATGAACCATCAAGGAAATTCCCTTGACTGACCCCTAAACCTAGGCCCTCAGCTATTCGAGACTTCCCCTTCGGGTGTGGACGCAATGCACCTATTCTCTCTAAGGAAGCCATTGCAAAATATAATCGTGTTCATGCTGCTATGGTTGTAAATGTGGAAACCTTGGATGAGGAAGAACCTGAAGAGGAGTAGAATCTTACTTTTTAACTAGAGCTATGTACAAGATGATGAACTAGTATTAAATAAACATCGTCTCCCTTATGTAAAAAAAAACTACCCAATATTAATGACAATATGAGGATATATATATATATATATATATCTATAATTATGTGTTATGTTGTATTGGAGAAATTGGAATGAATTTTCTTTTACTTTATGTTGTGAATCATATGTTCATGAATTTCACCATAATTCTAAATTTGATAAAGGTAAGATTTAAAATGAAATACTAAAAATACTTAAATGACACTCTCTTATATTTCACAAAATCAATTTAATTCAATGAGGAGAAATTTGAGGGGAGCGAGCCCTAGCCTCGCTAAAATGTTACAGGCAAGTAGGGGTGTGCCACCTCCTACTATGTACCTGAAGAATTACAAGTTGAATTGAATTCTTTTCGTGCAAAAATAACATCCCAGGGGTAGCAAATTGAGGACTTGACAAGGCAAAAGGAGCAAGGAACCAATCACAACACTGGCATAGGAATTGAGGAGCAAGATAGGGAACATGATGTCCATATAAGTCAAGAACATGAGAGAAGCTCCAAAATTCCCACTCACAACCACTCTCTGCCAGAGTCGTAGTGAGGAGTGGGAAAATACCCATTGATTCGAGAATTAAAGAAAATGCAAGCCCCTAAGTTTGACAAGACTAGAGGTGGGGATGCCACTGAAGCATGACTCATAGGAATGAACAAGTATTATGGGCTGATGGAACTAAGTACCAATACTAAGGCTATTTCTATCTATCACCTAGAAGGAGAAGCCTCATTGTGGTGGGATCACTTGGCAAAAATAAAAAACTATGATATCAATCAACTAACTTGGGACAAGTTCACCAAGTGGTTTCACAAGGAGTACATGTCTACTCATCATCGAGACCAAAAGATGACTGAATTCCATACATTATGCCAAGGGGCAATGTCGGTAGCCAAATACAAATCTAGATTCATGAGCTTACTTCGTCATGCGCCTTATATGAAAGAAGAAGAGGATCAGGTGAACAAATTTATCTTGGGACTGAATAATAATATTCTATATACAACCAAGCTCACTCCACCCAAAAATTTAAATCAGGCTGTGGAGGTAGCTTTGGTCGCTGAAGAAAAGCATAAGAGCAAGCAAGAATACAAACAAAAGAATCATTCCTCTAGTTACTCAGATAATAAACAAAGGGATAATTAGGAGGTTAAGTCCAAAGGAAAGGCTTTTCGACAGTTTAAGAGGGGTTGGAACTATAGGGAGAACCGTGGGTAAGAAGGTCAAAAATAAAAAGGAGACAAAAGGAAAAAGTCATCCAGGCAAGTGGCACAAGGTGATTCCTCAAGAGACAAGGAAGGTCAAAAAGGACTAGTGAATGGATGTTGGACGTGTGGAGGCAACCATTATATGAGTATGTGTCCCAAGAATCTGAACAAAACCACCAATCCCACCGCTTGAATATATGTAGCCGTGGATAATCGCTAAGCAGATCAGCATGCCCCATTGATAGAACTTCAAGGTACACTTCTCAACCAACCTATTTCTATTTTGGAAGATTTAGGAGCCACATATAGTTTTATTTCCTCCAATGTAATTCAAAAATGTAAAATTGATCATAAGAGTCTTAGTCGAGAGGAGATGGAGGTTGAGTTTGGGTCGGGTAAGAGACAAAAGATCAAATTTTGTTTGTGTGGTGCTGAAATTGACCTAGGGATTATAAGGACCAAGGTGGATCTATCGGTCACTCCATTAGGGTCCTACAATCTAATCCTTGGGATGGATTGGTTCTAGAAGCACAAAGCCAACTTGGATTACTACAACAAGAGGATTGAATGTCTAGACGACCAAGGGATGTTAGTGGTTCTTCAAGGAATCCGTAGGCCAATAGTGGTAAGAACGATCTCAACTATGCAAGTAAAAAGGGCAGAAAGAAAGGGAAGAAAAAATTATCTAGTAAATATAGAAGAGGGTAATGATGATCCTACCCCTAGCATTGAAGATTATCCCATCCTCGAGGAGTATCCTGATGTCTTTCCAAAGGAATTGCCAGGATTGCCTCCTAAGCGACAGATGAATTTCACAAAAGATATGGTACTAGGGGTAGAGCCTATCTCAAAAGCTCCCTATAGAATGAACATTGGTGAATTACAAGAGCTCAAGATGTAGTTGTAAGATCAAATGGAGAAAGGATTGATTTGTCCTAGTGTGTCCCCTTGGGGAGCTCTAGTTTTGTTTATTAAGAAGCAAGACAAAACATTGAGGTTGTACATAGATTATTGGATGTTGAACAAGGTAACCATTCAAAATAGATATCCACTACCTAGAATTGATGACTTGTTTGATCAAATGAAGGGGGCTGTTATCTTTTCCAAAATAGATTTAAGGTCAGGTTATCACCAGTTGAGAATCAGGGAAGAAGATATTCCAAAGACAACATTCAGAACTAGGTATGGCCATTATGAGTTCTTGGTGGTGCCTTTTGGCCTAACAAATGCCCCTTCTGCTTTCACGAGTCTTATGAACCATGTTTTTCATGACTACTTGGACAAATTTGTGCTAGTATTTTTAGATGACATACTAATCTATTCTAAAAATATGCAAGAGCATGAGGAGCATTTAAGAATAGTTTTGCAAAGGTTGAGAGATCATAAATTGTATGGGAAATTTGTTGCAAGTATGAGCAAGTTTGGTGGTGTTGTCATTAATGTTGCCATTGATGTCAACACAATTTAGTATGTTGTAGATTGTACATGTATAGTTGAGATTATTTTGAGCTGTTGTGAGTACGTGGAGCTATCTTCATGATGTTGCAAATGTGTTGAAATGATGAGTTTCCAAGTGCTTTTAAGAAAATTAATAAAGAAGAGAAGTCAGAGTTATGAATGTGTTCAGAATGTGCTCTGGTATGTGCTTCGCATTTATCTTGTGTTGATCCTATTGTTGTGAAAATTTGAAGGTTTGCTAATGGTGATCTAGTGATGATATCTCCTAAGTTGTAGTTTCTGGTTTGATGGGATATGAAAGTTATGTTCATCGGTGTGTTAGCTATTCTGGTAGAATTGGTCTTCTATGGATTGGGAGAAATGTTTCTGATCCACAGTCCTCTGTTGTTCTATTTCAAATCTTGTGGATTTGGAATATGTCTTATATTGGTGTTCTCTTGGTTATGGAAAAGATGCGTGTGGTTTGGTGATCCAAAAGTCATGTTTTTGAGTAGTTGTATGTGTTTGCATAGTGCAGATGGACTGATGGAAGTTGTTCGGTGTTCAAAGGTTGTTTCACTTGCTGCAAATGTATCTAAAGGAATCTAAGATGTGTTCTAGTGCATAATCAAGCATTTTGTGTTGTTCACGTGTTATCTTCTTGTTGGGAAGCATGCACATCAATGTTCATTTATGTTTTCATTAGGTTTGGCCAACCTGGTGTTTACACTTTATTCAAAGAATTAAAATTAATCAAGGAAGCATGTGGTTGATCTGAGACACTATTTTTGGTCTTGGTTAAGTATTTTTATTGGTCGACTCTCATTATTTTCCACCATGAGAATGTTGAGTTGCCAACCTAATTTGAATTTATGAAATGAAGTTTATGTGGCTGACCTTGGAGAAAGTTTCTAAGGTTGAAGACAATATAAATTCAAGTCAAATTGTGAAGAATGTGATTGTGATGCAAAGTGATGAAGTAAGCCACAAATCAAAAGAGTAGAAGTGTGTGAAAGTGAGTTGAGGCAACAATACTTCATTGTGTTAGATTCCTGAAGGCAGAGAGATGGAGGTTTCTATAATCTTCTGATCAAGGCTATGGATGTGTGTTTATTATTGTGGTGGATATTTTGTTCTCTTTTGTATATGTAGGCAGTAAGCCTCCTATTGGACAGTGAATCCTTTTTGTAGGTAGTGAGCCTTTGTATTTGAACAGTGAGTCCTCTTCTGGGCAGTGAGCCTCTATATTCAATTTTATAATCTCTTTATATTGTGAGTTAATCCTCACCATGGTTTTTCCCTCATTGGGTTTTTGATGTAAAAATTTGGTATTCATTGTGTTGATTTTACTTTCTATTATCTGCATTTCATGTTCATACTCAATAAAAAAATAGTGTGGTTGTGGGATTGATAGGTGTTGAAGTTTTGATTTTGAATTTGTGTGACAACTAATTCACCCCCGTCTCAGTTGTCTTATGCCTTTTTAACAATTGGTATTAGAGCTTTGGTTCCTTGGTGTAGAGATTAACCACTTAAGGAAGATCCGATGGCACATAAGTTGGTGATCCCTATGTTTGATGGATTTGATTACAATGATTGGAAAGTGTAGATGAGAGGATATATTTTTTCTCTTGGTTACAAGACCTAGAAGGCTGTTGAGACAAAGTATGTTTCTCCGATGAGTGGCCCTTCTACTATAGATGAGGTTTCTGCTTATGAGGAGAATCAGAAAGTGAGGTATGCTATTTACAGTGCCTTATCTAAAACTGAGTGAACTAAGGTTCTTTCTTTAGACACTGCTTATGAATTCTAGAAGAGGTTGGAAGAACTGTATGAAGGAAATGAAAGAGTAAAATTGACAAAGAAGCTGGCAGAAAAGCGCAGAAATGAGAATTTGAAAATGGAAGAAGATGAAGAGTTTACAACCTATTTCCAAAGGGTTGAGATGACAACAAATGAAGTTAAGAATCAAGGGGGAAAGTTGACTGATGAAGATATTATTGAGAAGATCCTGATCACCCTACTAGATTGCTACAGTGATAAGAGCTCAGTTATTGAAGAGATATATGATCCTAAGAAGTATACTAAAGAATAGTTATTCGGCACCTTGCAAGCATTTGAGATGAGAAAATTCAGGAAAGAAGACAGGAAAGAAGAAAAAACAAAAACAACATTTAAGGCAATGAATATTGAAGATGATCTGGAGAGTGATGGTTCTCATGAGTTGGAAGTGAATTTCACCAGAAAGTTGAAGAAAGGTACCAGAAAGTATAAAGGTATGTTTCCCTTTAAATGTTTCAGTTGTGGTAATATTGGTCATTATGCTTCAAGATGTCCGAATAGAATTGTACATAAGAAAAACAAGGATTATAAAGATAAGGATAGAAAGGATAAGAAATAGAAGAAGTTGTATTATGTTAAAGAATAAATCATAATATTTGATGATTAATCTGATTATGAGGGTGATGATAGTGAATGATTATTTTTAGCTTTGGAGAATAAATCTGTGTTTGCTAACCCAGGAAAATGTGCAAGGAAGAATGCTCCGGAGAACAAAAAGAATAAGATGGAAGGTACTTTGGTCACCGCCTTCCATGCAAGATAGGATGAAGATTACTGGGTGATTGACAATGGATGTTCTAATCACATGACCAAAGATAAAAGTAAGTTCACTAAACTTGAAAAGTATGAAGGGGGTTTGGTTATGTTTGGTGATGATTCATGAACTAAGATCTGTGGGAAAGGTACAATTAGTTTTGATTGAGTACACAACACTGATGATGTATATTATGTAAAGGGTTTGAGACATAACCTTTTGAGTGTTGGAAAAATGTGTAGCAATGGTTTTAAACTTGTGTTTCAGAATAATACCTATGAAATCAGAAAAGAATCTGGAGATATGGTTTCTACTGGAAGGAGAAATCATGGCAACATCTATCAGCTTAAGGGAGTTGATGGTCAATGCCTTGTATCTCAAGTCAGTGAAAGTTGGTTATGGCACCGTAGAATGGGATATGTAAACTTTGATAATCTGGTCAAAATCAGTTCAAGAGATGTTGTCCAAGGTCTTCCTAGAATCACAAAGCCTGATAATACTATTTGTAGAAGTTGTCAATTGGGGAAACATACAAGATACAACTTTAAGGGAAAAGAGCAATCTTCTACCAAAATCCTAGAATTAATTCATACTGACCTCTGTGGTCCGACTAGAACAAGAAGCCTGAATGGTGACAGGTATTTTATGCTCCTTATTGATGATTATTCTCGAATGACATGGGTTGATTTTCTTAGAGAGAAGACTTGGGCTCTGGATAGGTTTAAAGTGTTCAAAGCAAGAGTGGAAAATGAAGTGAATTTGAAAATCAAATGTTTGAGATCTGACAGAGGTGGAGAACTCACTTCTGGTAAGTTTAATAAATTTTGTGAATAGCATGACATAAAGAGATAGTTTTCTGCTCTGATAACCCCTCAGAAGAATGGGTTAGTTGAGAGGAAAAACTAGACGGTACATGAAGCTGCAAAAACCATGATGAAAGAATCAAATGTACTAGATGTGTACTAGAGAGAGGCAATACACACTGTTGTTTATGTTCTTAATAGAGTTCATATTAGAGGCAACAACACAAAGACTCCTTTTGAGTTATGGACTGGTAAGACTCCTACTGTGAAGTACTTCAGGATATTTGGAAGTAGATGTTATGTTAAAAGAGATGATGAAAATATTGGAAAATTTGATGCTAGATGTGATGAAGAAATTTTTCATGGGTACTCTACTACTAGCAAAGCATATAGATGCTTCAATAAAAGATTAAGGAAGATTGTTGAAAGTGCTAATGTGAAAGTTGATGAAGACATGCAAAAACCTATTGAGATAAGTGAAGTTGAACCTGATGATCTTATCTGTGGAAAAGTACCTAAAGAGAATAAGGAGAAGGAAGAAGAAGAAGAAGAAAAATAGGCTGAAGAAGAAGAAGAAAATGAGCTGGAACCTGCTATTAAGAATCCTAAGTATGTGTAGAAGAATCATCTGGAGGAACAAATAATTGGAGATAAGAGTGAAGGTGTGAAGACAAGAAGTAAAGTAGCAGCTGAGGTAAATACGTGTTTACTCTCTAAAATTGAACCTAAGTTTGTGAGTGAAGCATGTGAAGATGAGAGTTGGATGAAAGCTATGAAAGAAGAGTTGTAACAAATAGAAAAGAATCAGACATGGGAATTAGTTCCTAGACCCATGAATAAGAATGTAATTGGTTCAAAATGGGTGTTTTGGAATAAGCAGAATGAAAATGGTGAAGTTATAAGAAATAAGGAAAGACTTGTATGCAAGGGATACTCACAAGTTGAAGGAATAGGCTTTGAAGAAACATTTTCCCTTGTGGCTAGAATGGAAGCTATTAGAATGTTTTTGGCATTTTCTACCCACAAGGATTTCAAAGTGTATCAAATGGATGTCAAGTCAACATTTTTGAATGGTGAATTGGAGGAAGAAGTATACATGGAACAACTTGAAGGATTTTAGTTATCTAACAAACCAGACATGGTTTGTAAGTTGAAGAAGGAATTGTATGGACTAAAGCAAGCTCCCAGAGCTTGGTAAGCAAGATTGGATAGATACTTGACAAAGCAAGGATTCAAAAAAGGATTTGCTGACAACAATCTTTACTTGAAAGTGCAAGGTAAAAAAATGTTGATAGTAGTTGTATATGTTGATGATATCATCTTTGGTGGAAATGAAGGCATGTGTAGGAGATTTGCTGAGGAAATGTAAAAAGAATTAGAAATGTCCATGACTGGTGAGTTGAATTTCTTTCTTGGTATTCAAGTAAATCAAACTGATAAAGGGATATTCATTTCACAATCTAAGTATGTGAAAGAGTTGTTGAAGAAGTTTGGAATGGAAGATTCCAAACCGGTTAGTACTCCTATGGTAACTAGATGTAAGCAGAGTAAAGATGATGAATCAACTAAAACTAATAAGAGCAAATACAGATCTATGATTGGTGGATTGTTGTATCTTACTACTACCAGACTGAATATTATGAATGTAGTATGTTTAGTTGCCAGATTTCAAGAAGATCCTAAATAGGCACATGTTACAGCTGTAAAGAGGATATTTAGATATCTTAAAGGTACACCAGATTATGGCTTATGGTATCCTAAGGGTGTTGATTTCACCTTGAGTGCTTATACCAATGTAAATTGGGCTGGTTGTGTGGATGAATGGAAGAGTACTAGTGGAGGTGCTTTCTTTCTTGGTGGTAGATTAGTTTCTTGGTTGAGTAAGAAACAAGACTCAGTTTCTTTATCCACTGCAGAGGCAGAATATGTTGCTGCAACATCGTATTGCACACAGGTTTTGTGGATGAAGCAAACTCTGAAAGACATTGGAGTAATATGTGATGAGCCTATTCCTATTTTCTATGACAACACAAGTGCTATAAAAATTTCAAAGAATCCAATTATGCATTCAAGGAAAAAACACATATCTATCAAATATCATTTCTTGAGAGAAAAGGTGTTGGAGAATGAAGTCAGATTGGAGTATGTGACACCAACGAAACAAATTGTAGATATATTTACTAAGGCTCTTTTGAAGGATAATTTTGAGTATCTTAGGGAGAGGTTGGGGGTCATTGGCCCTCTGAACTAGGTTCACATGAAGGTGCATCAATCCAGTGAATTCACAAATTCTTCATTTATCTGGATTGATGAATGGGTGTACTCTATAGGGGAGTAGAAAAGGTTTTCATTGTTGCAATATGAGTTGAATGGGTGCACTCCTAAGGGGGAGTGATAAGAGTTTTTGATCTTTGTCATTGATGTCAAAGGGGGAGAGAAAGCCACATGAAAAATAGTTGCAGAGGAAGAGAAGGTGTTCTCTTGGAATATTGTTCAGGATGTTGTCTTTGATGGTTTTTCACATCATATGTTGCCATCAATGACAAAGGAGGAGATTGTTGCAAGTATGAGCAAGTTTGGTGGTGTTTTCATTGATTTCAATACAATTCAGTATGTTGTAGATTTTACATGTATAGTTGAGATGCTTTTGAGATGTTGTGAGTACATGGAGCTATCTTCATGATGTTGCAGATGTGCTGAAATGATGAGTTTCCAAGTGATCTTGAGAAAATTAATAAAGAAGAGAAGTCATAGTTATGAATGTGTTCAAAATGTGCTCTGATATGTGCTCCACGTTTCTCTTGTGTTGATCCTATGCTTGTGCGTATCTGAAGGTTTGCTAATGGTGATCTAGTGGTGATATCTCCTGAGTTGTAGTTTCTAGTTTAGTGGGATATGAAAGTTACATACACCGATGTGTGAACTGTTCTGGTAGAATTGGTCTTCTATGGACTCAGAGAAATGTTTCTGCTTTGTAGTCCTCTGCTGTTCTATTTCAAATCTTGCAGATCTGGAATATGTCTTATATTGGTGTTCTCTTGGTTATGGAAAAGATGTGTGTGGTTTGGTGATTTGGAAGTCATGTTTCTGAGTTGTTGTATGTGTCTCCACAGTGTGGATAGACTGATGGAAGTAGTTCGGTGTTCAAAGATTATTGCACTTGTTGCGGATGTATCTGAAGGAATCTGAGATATACATTCTAGTGCATAATGAAGCATTTTGCGTCATCCACATGTTATCTTCTTGTTGGGAAACATGTACATCAATGTTCATTTGTGTTTTAATTAGGTTTGGCCAACCTAGTGTATACACTTCATTCAAAGAATAAAATTAATCAAGGAAGCGTGTGGTTGATCTAAGACATTATTTTTGGTCTTGGTTAAGTATTTTTATTGGTCCACTCTCATTATTTTTCACCACGGGAATGTTGAGTTGCTGACCTAATTTGAATTTATGAAATGAACTTTATGTGGCTGACCTTGGAGAAAGTTTCTATGGTTGAAGACAGTATAAATAAAAGTTGAATTGTGAAGAATGTGATTGCGATGCAAAGTGACGAAGTAAGCCACAAATAAAAAGAGAAGTGTGTGAAAGTGAGTTGAGGCAACAATAATTCATTGTGTTAGATTCTTGAAGGTAGTGAGCTGAAGGTTTCTACAATCTTCTGATCAAGGTTGCGGATGTGTGTTTATTATTGTGGTGGATCTTTTGTTCTCTTTTGTATCTGTAGGTAGTGAGCCTCCCTATTGGACAGTGAATCCTTTTTGTAGGCAGTGAGCCTTTGTATTTGGATAGTGAGTCCCTTTTGTAGGTAGTGAGCCTTTGTATTTGTATAGTGAGTCCTCTTCTGGGAAGTGAGCCCTTGGAAGTGAGCCTCTATATTCAATTTTATAATCTCTTTATATTGTGCGTTAATCCTCACCGCAGTTTTTCCCTCATTGGGTTTTCCACATAAAAATTTGGTGTTCATTGTGTTGATTTTACTTTCTGTTATCTACATTTCATGTTCATACTTAATAACGAAATAGTGTGGTTGTTGGATTGATAAGTGTTGAAGTTTTGAATTTGAATTTGTGTGACAATTGATTCACCCCACCCCTCAGTTTTCCTGCACCTTTGTAACAAAATTATCCAAGTTTTCTTTCTTCTAGCCTAAAGTGCATTATCTCAGACATATTATATGAGCCCAAGGAATTACAGTGGATCCAACCAAGATACAAGTCATTGTAGAATGGCCTATTCCTAAGAATGTGGATGAAGTAAGGAGCTTCATGGGTTTGGCAGGATATTACTGACGGTTCGTAGAGAAATTCTCCAAAATAGCTAACCCCATAACCTCCCTTCAGTGAAAGGGAACAATGTTTGAATGGACATAAAAATGTGATAGTGCTTTCCAAAAGTTGAAGGAATCTCTTACCACCACACCAATCTTGCAAGTGCCCAATCCAGAAAAATAATTTATAGTATGGATAGATGCATCTTTGGATGGGTTAGGTGGAGTACTAATGCAAAATGGACGAGTGATTACCTTTGAGTCTAGAAAATTGAAAGATCATGAACTCAACTACCCCACCCATGACTTGGAGTTGGTGGTAATTATGCATGCCCTAAAGGTATGGAAACACTATTTGGTAGGAAGACCCTTCGAGTTGAATACCAATCATAAAGGACTCCAATATTTGTTCACCCAACCTGATTTGAATGCATGTCGGAGAAGGTGGTTGGAATTCTTAAGCAACTATGAGATAGATATCTCATACGTTAAGGGAAAAGAAAACTAGGTTGCAGATGCCTTAAGTAGAAGGGCTAAACTAGCTGCAATCTCTTAGCTAAAGGTTGAATTTCTAGAAAAGATCAAGCAAATGCAAGAACAAGACCCCTTTTGTAAGAAAATGAGGTTAGAAGTGCAACGAAGAATTAGTCCAGTCAAGTACCATGTGGGAAATGATGGGGTCCTTCATTATTTGAATCAAATTTATGTTCCTAAAGAGGGAGGCTTAAGATTGAAAACTCTCACAGAAGGCCATAATGTGCCTTATCAAGCACATCCCGGGGTGACTAAAATGTATGCAGACTTAAAAACTCATTACTTTTGGCTAGGAATGAAAAATAAAATAGCTAGTTATGTCGCCAAGTGTCTTGAATGCCAACGAGTTAAAGTGGAACACTGCCATCCTACAAGAACATTCTATCCCCATGACTACCACATCATAATTGGTCAATAATTTCCATGGATTTTGTGATAGGACTGCCCAAAACTTGGAATCAACATGACAATATTTTAGTGGTGGTTGATAATCTAACCAAAGTAGCACACTTCATACCAGACAATGTTAAGGATGATGCCCCACTTTTGGCTAAAAGATTCATAAAGGAAGTCATTAGACTACATGGGATGCTTGAGGCAATCATTTCTGACAGAGATAAGTTGTTTACTTCTAGGTTTTGGACCTCTCTTATGACCACATTAGGAACCAAACTCAATTTTAGCACTGCTTACCACCCTGAAACAGATGGTCAAACTGAAAGAGTTAACTAGGTTATGGAAGACATGCTCAGAATGTATGTCATGGATCATCCCACAAAGTGAGAGGATTATTTGTCATTAGTAGAATTTGCATATAACAATTCATACCATTCTTCCATCCAAATGGCCCCATTCGAATGCTTTGTATGGCAGAAAGTGTAGAACACCTATAGGATGGGACAATTTAGAAAATAGTGTAACTATTGGGCCAGAACTTCTTCAAGAATATGACAATCAAGTGAAAATTGTAAGGGAAATATTGAAGGAGGGTTCAGATTGTCAAAAAAGTTATGTTAATGCAAAGTAAACACCAAGGGAATTTTTAGTAGGAGACAAGGTGTTCCTGCTTGTCAGACCACATAAAAGCTCAATAAAGTTTAGAAAAGCTACTAAATTAGCTTCATGATACATAGGTCCATTCGAGATTCTTGAGAAAATCAACCGTGTCACTTACTGACTGGCTCTTCTACCATCTCTCTCTCGCATTCATAATGTATTCCATGTATCACTGCTTAAGAAATATATTGTTGACCCCACACATGTAATTGATTGGAAGGAACTACATGTGGAAGACACTGGAGATATCCACCTCGAACCACTCACAATCATAGATAGGAACGACCTATAGTTTCACAAAAGAACTATCCAACAAGTTAAGGTCCTATGGGACCAATATGGGGAACAAGGGGTTACTTGGGAAGATGAAAATGTAATAAAATTTAAAATTTGAATATCCATACTTGTTTAATTAAGCCGAGCCGACTTAATCCTACAGGGGGGAGTATGTCATATCCCCTAGATACCTTACTAAACCTTTTGCATGATCCCTTGCCCTGATGTAATTTGGACTAGGGGTGGATTTTCATATTTTATTATGTAGACATATATATATGTGTGTGTGTGTGTGTGTGTGTGTGTGTGTTCTAATTGCGAACCTTGATGTTAACATAAATGAATGTGGTTGTTAATTTTATTATCTTATTCTAAATTTGATGCATTACATTGTTAAGCTGACTTGGACTAATTGCTTGGTTGTTGGACCTATGTGAGGTTATTGTTGGTTGCAGGTACTCGGGGTGTATGATGAGGCAAATGTTATGGTTTCATTGGATAGAAGACAAAAAATCGGTAATTCTAATGCCAAGACCTTGCCTGTAATTTTGTCCACCTAAAGTTCATTTAAGCCTAGAGCCTTAGTCGTCCATTAAACTGCTATAGTCATTCATTTGGCTAGAAGTCATCAAAATAACGTATTTCATTTGGAATAATGAAGGATATTGAATAATGCTATAATCTATTAAGGAATGGTAAATAAATAAACAAATTAAAACATATAATAATAATAATAATAAATAAATAAATAAAGGTTTTAAAATAAATAGATAAGTAAATAAATAAATAATAAGCTATAAAGTAAAAATCCAAGTAGTAATGAAATAAAAAAAATCATATAAACCCATGCTATAATATTATCTTGGCACTTTATAAAAAATTTTTGGGCAACTAAATAGAATACATGAATGAAAAAAAAAAGAAAAAGAAGAAGTAATAAATGATGAAAGAGGGCATTCAAACAGGAAACACCATTATGGCACAAGTCTCCACCCATGGCTAGGGATCAACAAATTTAATAGGTATAGGAGCAAGCATGGAGGAGAGGAGAAGGGGAGGTCGTTCTATTAATGGGCATGGATCCCTAGTTCTAGGCGCTCAGTCTGTAGGATGTGCAAGAAAAGAAAACGTGCTTTCCTTTATAAACACATCAAGAATTTGAAAATGAATTCCAGAAGCTTGCTAAGGGTAGAGAGAGAGAAGGTGAAAGGTTAGCAGTGTAGAGCTAGGAAGGCAATGGTGACTATGGTTTCTTTCAGAGCTACCTCAGACGCCATTCACTTGGGCATTTCAATCTCAGGTTCTAAACCCCCTTCTGTAGTTGTAGATTTTTTCTATATTTTAGTATTCATTATAAAATCATGCTTTTGGCTTGAATAGTTAAAAAAAAACTAAGAATGGTCTTAAGGTTGGAGAAATATTATAACTCTTTGATCATTTTCCTAAAAACTATCTCTTTTCTACTGTTAGTAATGATACTCTATAATTAAGGGTTGTAGTTTGGGTTATTCCTTAAAAATTTGACCTTGTAGTCTAAGCTTTAGATTTTAACTGATATTCTAGGCTATACTTGGTTATTCTCTGTTCATCTTGGAGTTCAATGAAGGTCTATGGAAGCTTGTATTGTTATTACGATTAGAAGGATAAATCAAAACCCCAAAACTTTAAGAGTCTCTTTGAAACATATTTTGACAGTATATCAAAATCTTTTCTTCAACACTACAAGTGGTAAATCATACTCTTCAAGTCCCAAAATTCATAACCTATTTGTATCTAAATGTGATAATGGTGTCTATGCCCCCAATCTCAGGTTCTTAAATTATAATTACTATGCTGTTAAAATTTGGTTGTTATGAATAATGAGTTTGAGAATGGGTAAAAGAGGTGATTCTACAACCATGCTATTTGGAACCTGTAAGGCCCCACATTGTATATGCCTAATACAAACCTAATTTGTTATATGCTTTTCTTAAGTTGGTGATTAGATATATTGTGAATGATAAATAAGGTGATCATTTGGTAATATTTTGGAATTTCATTTTAACATTATGTTTTACCTTCACTATCATGAAGGTGGAATACACTCATATACCATGGAAGACAAATTGAAATTTAAATGGATTATTATATGATTAAAGTTTGGAATATTCAAATAACAGATTAATGTGATATACAATTGTTACTTATGATTGTGTTGGTATTGTGCAGGAAGGTAACGGTGTTAGCATGGGAAGGGTGAACCATCGAGAGAAAATTAAAAGACTTCTTGAAGGAAGGTAACAGTGCTAGCATGAGAAGAGAAGACCACTAAGAGCAAATCAAAAGAATTTTTCTTAAGGATGTAGATTTGATCCCTTTTGGGGGGCCTAGAACAAGTAGAGTTAATGTTTTGGTAAGTTAAGGTGTTTATTTTGGTTGTTAAAGGGTTAATTGATTATGTGTTTAGTGGGTGCAAGTGGGGCTAGGGGTTAGGAACCCTTATCCAAGTGTGAAACTCGGATGGATCTTTAGGTGGGTCTTTAAAGAGGGTTGTTGGTAAATTTCTTGTGTTGGGATGCATAAGTAAACCCCCTAGGGTCTATACCATAGTGGTAGGGGTCAAGTGGGCATATAATAGTTCCCTAGGGACATGATTTGAGCCCCGAAAAGTCCTCATAATGGAGAGTGACGAGTTTTGAGGAGGAGATGAAATGAAAGGATGGGGGGGGGGTGTCAAAGTGCATGTTTCCTCTTTAATAAAGAAAAGACTCTCATTGATGAAGGTAGGTACACTTCACACCTCCTCACCCCAAAAGTTGCATGTTGAAACTCCTATATAATTTGGAGAGGAAGAATGAGTGGGGTGTTACCCACTTCTCCTTTTGGAGAACTTTTGTGAAGATGGTAGGAAGAAGGAGAGGAGGAGAGGAGTACTTTTGGAAAGATAGTGATCAGGATGGTTCAGATGGAAAGGAAAGATGGATACAAGAGTTTAGTTATTTCATCCAAAAGAAAAGAGATAAGTCTTCCTACTTTCATTTCCCTTTGTTTATTGGCTATAAGAAGGTGATATAGTGTATGGATCGTGGTTGAAAAATTGAAAGTAGAGAGCCTAGATACATGAAAGTTGTGCTTTGTTGGTTTTATCTTTTTGTGAAAATGAGAGAAGACTCCATTTATCATCATGGAGCTAAACAAATTCCTTGCTTGGGGGTATGGCTAGAGTCCACGAGGCTCCATGACACCATTATGGTAGGATGGAGAGCAAGCCTTTATCCATTGGTTGGTTAGTCATTTAGTTCCCATGGGCTGTGATAACAATGAAAGTTCAGGTAGGAAATGGTAATAGTTGTAATGGAGAAATGACAATTTTTTTTCTTTTCTTCTTCCACAATGCTTGCATTATGATGCTTTACCTTGTAGTATTGCTTGACAAAGATATTGGATTCTTTTACCTTCTTTTGAGATATTTGTTAGTAAAATATATATTTCAATGTTGTTGTTTTATTGTTAGCAAAAATAAATGGTTATTTATGGTTTATAGAGACTTCTGATCATTGTTGTTACTGAATAAAATAAATTAAATGATTTTCTAATCAGAGAGGTGGTAGAAATAACATAAGCTAAATAGATTTCGACTTAATACTATTTCAGAAATTAAAGGAGTTAGTAAATGAATGTCTTCTTATATGATACTCCTAGAAATAACATTTAGTTATTTTCAATCAATCCAGAACAATTAAATGTATTTTCAATCGATCAAGAAATATCAGCACTAAATATATTGTTCTATTCAAAAGGTGATTATGTTATTCCAAAATTCAATAAAAATGATTCTATTATAGTTATCAGTAATTTATTTCAAAAAAATAAAATATATAAATAAATAAACCCCAGAAGATGAAAGGTCACTATATTAAAATGCCAATGCTTAGATATTCGATTATGGTGCATGACCATCTCAATTGCTTGTTGATAGTCAACAATCTGCATCCTCTGCAATCTAACCTCATTGTAGTCTTACCCTTCTTTTCACTGCAAAAGTCCATCGACTGTGAGGGTTATCAAATCCAAGTTATCAGGCTGCACCAATTACCCCGTGCCCGTACTCTGATCGGGTGGTGACACTGGAACTTTTCAAACGCTAACATTCGTGTAGATTCTATTAATCCTCATGGGTTAGAGTGATGCTTGTCTTCTTCACACATACAAATATTACTTGCACCATTGTTCACTGCATCTTCACGCCCAATAATAAGGGCTCTGTGCTTGCAAAGAAATCAAAACTGAACCCATAGATCTTAACATCTAACTGCTATTTCTCTCCTATTCATTAGAGTCTCCATATAGCTCTCTGTTTGGATGCAACGCGTGGGATTATTGAGACATTAAAACGATGGTCAAATAAAGAACAAAATAAAATATCAGTACATACCCATGAGCCCGTTACTTAAGATCTGCAGTTTACAACTTCATTAGCTATGGCATTAGAAAATAATAATAATAATAGTAATAATAAAATAAACTAATAACTTTAAAAAGAGGGAACTTATCCACCTGGGAAAACTCATGTTAAATAGTAAATACATATATCGACCTGTTACACTCAACAATGTTACAGTGAAATGAAACAAACTAAACTAAAATGACATGAAGATAATATCAACACTAGATTCTCTATGCTTCAATGGCGTGATATCCTAGTCGTTGGTTGCATGGCAACAATGACTAGGCTTACAACATTTGTTTCCACTGTAACTTCAGCTCCCTTGTGGTCCTCAGTTTGAACCCTCGCCTGTCTGGAAATGCCTATTTCCCTGCATAAGGAACCGGCCCATAAGGGGTCTATCCATAAAGGCTAGGGCTCAAGCTATAGATGTACGTCACAGTTTAGCAGCAGATATGCGAAAAGACATCATAAATATCATTGCAAGGTTTGGTGTTGCAGTTACTGTAATTCCTTGTGTGTTGCAATTAGCATGAGCTGTCATGAGGAAGTAGGTGAAATTTGCGTGTATGATGGAGTAAAATAAAAGAAAAAAAAATGCAAGCCATACTATACAATGGGCAAAGGCTATGCAGGTGACAATTTGCACCGGGCATGGATGCGACTGCCTCGTTTCTTTCGCCCACCGTATTTTACGTGCAACCTCTGTCCTTCCTCGTTTCTTTCGCCCATCGTATTTTACGTGCAACCTCTGTCCTTCCTCGTTTCTTTCGCCCATCGTATTTTACGTGCAACCTCTGTCCTTCGTAAATTCTGCACATTCTGCCATTCGTATTTAATGGTAACTGCGCCCATTAATTTCATTTTTAACATTATTGTTTTTATATTAAATTTGATTCATTAATAATTGAAGATTTAGTTAATGTTAATTTTTTTTATAATAGTTGTTTTATTTAAATAATTATTTTTTTAATAATGTTTGAATTTTATTTTGTATATAAAAAATAAAGAAAAATTAATATAGAATGTACAAATATTTTAAGCATTTTATTTATTATATATAATACATAAATTTTAACCTTTTAAATTATTTTATTTTATTTAAAGAATATTTTTATTTATTTAATCCTAACCCTAATAATAATCTATCCCTAACCCTAACCCTAATAATAACCTTAATTGAACCCTACATCTTACTATAATTGGACCCTAAACTTAACACTAATTGAAATTTAACCCTAACCCTAATCGTATTTGTACCCTGGCCCTAATTTAACCCTAATCTTATTAAAACCCTAACCCTAACAATAATGTTAATTTAATCCTATAGCTAATCCTAATTGAACCCTCACTATAACTAAATCTTAATCTTAACCCTAACCCTAATGCTAATTTAATGCTAATAGAATCATAGTCCTAATTAAGTTCCCATTATATAATTTTTATAACATGAAAAATAAACTCCATACATAACCCTGTCCTTTATCAATTTTATTATATGTAACCCTAATCAAAACCTAACACTAATTGAACCTTAATTAAAACCTAACCCTAATCCTAAGTGAACCCTATTCCTAACCCGAAATGAAACCTTTAACCTTAACCAACATTTGTGTTAGGGTTAGAATCAACATTTGTAAGTATATTTAATTATAAGTATATTTATTTATCATTAAATTCACAGTAATATTTAAATTAAGTATATCGAATTTAAAAACTATATTTTAATAAGTATAATAACTAGTATAACTAATTATTATATATATATATATATTAGTTATTAAATAATAAGTATACTAACTATTAATATACTATATATATTAATTAATATTTAATATAATTTATTTATTAATTATAGTAATTTTATATTTGTATTTAATAATTTTAATCTAAACTATAATATATAATAAATATAATAATAATAACATTTTAAAGATTTAATTTACATTATATAAAATATTAAAAAATAATTTATATTTTATCTTAGTTCTAACATTTACCTAAGAATTAAAACTAAAACAAGTAAATAAAATAAAATAAATAAATAATAGTTCTTTAAAGAAATATAAAATAACAATTTTTTTTTTTAAATAAATAAAAATATTCTTTAAATAAAATAAAATAATTTAAAAGGTTAAAATTTATGTATTATATATAATAAATAAAATGCTTAAAATATTTGTACATTCTATGTTAATTTTTCTTTATTTTTTATATACTAAATAAAATTTAAACATTATTAAAAAAATAATTATTTAAATAAAACAACTATTATAAAAAAAATTAACATTAACTAAATCTTCAATTATTAATGAATCAAATTTAATATAAAAACAATAATGTTAAAAATGAAATTTAAAGAGGATAAAAAAAAAAACATAAGGCAGGAAACAAGAGAGTAAAGGGAATAAAAATGGGCGCAGTTACCATTAAATACGGATGGTAGAATGTGCAGAATTTACGAAGGACAGAGGTTGCACGTAAAATACGGTGGGCGAAAGAAACGAGGCAGCCGCATCCATGCCCATGCATCCATGCCCGGTGCAAATTGTCACCTGCATAGCCTTTTCCCTATACAATGTATGTATATTCACATATGTCACAGTCAAATCACAAGTGTTATAGGGATTTCCACTGCAGTCGGCCAACCAAATCAGGTATTGCCTTCATAAAGATGGTTCTCTGATACATAAACTTTTTTTTATCATATGGTCGCCTACTCCTCTTTAATTCCAGATTTGTGTCATAAGGAGGCTATTATTGTTATTATTATTTTATCTCCTCAGCGTACGAACTTAGCTACCCAAACAGGATAGTCTACGCGCTTTGAGATCCTGCACATAAATCTAAGGGGAAAATTGTGGGCCTGACCACTTATAGGTTGGTTAGATTAATAAATTCAACTGCGTGTAAGAGGAAAATAGTGTTCTTTCTTTCCTTATACGTCAAGGTTTAATTGCATCCACAAACAGCAAAAGTCAAGGAGCGTTGGTATCAGTACACGCTAGTAAATGCCCCTCCAATACTTAAGGGAAGCGACCCGGTCCTACGAAGTTTCAAATTTTGTATACACTCTCTTCCAGCTATATGTGGGCAGGAACATTTAAAAAAAACAGTGAGTTGTTGCCATGTACGATAGAAAAAATAGATTGTATAATTGGTATTGTAAAGAAGGAAGCCTTGCTGGCGGGTGGTGAATGCAGAAAAGTAGTGGAAAAATCGTAATAGAAAAACCTTTTAATTTCAATATTGCCTTGATTAGCTACGAAGTAAGGTTAAGCCTAAATGACTAAGTGAACACGTGGTAAGAAAATTGTCCTTGTAATTTTAATTGCAATGGTTGCGGTGTAAAAAAAAAAAACAATTCTCATTTGGGCCACGCCGACCCCATGCACTTGATCTCTTACGAGATCAAAAATCTTATTCAATCATTTATATGGTCCATTAATAAAGGAGACACGAATATACCTCCACCTCTTCTCTTTAAGGATCTCTTTAATAAACAAAACCAAAAGAAAAAATATATATATAACAATAAGAATAGGTATAAAATTAAGGATTGGTATGACCCACCATATTTGTTTAAAAGAGATTCTCTTATTGATACTTTAGTTCTTTGAAAAGTTAAATATTATTTATAAGAAAAGGAAACAACACATATAAAAGAGTTGGGTAAAATTATAGATTATTTGATATTACTTCTTCTTTAGCTAATAGATATAATATGAATAAGTAAATAAAGTCATTCTTTTATAGATAACCTTTATTATTCATATAGTTAAATATGGATATAATTAAGAGGTCTTAGTAGATTTCTTTTAAATAAGTAAATGCCTCATATGTAGATAAAATAATTTGTATTTGCGTTAAATATTAATAGTATTGGTGGATGCGAAATATTAATATTAATTTTGAGAGAAGTATTAATATATTGGTATTGTCATTACCATAAAAGAAAGGGAATTAGTGAAATTAGCACCATTATTGATATTAACGACATAGTTGGTATTTGAGATAATAATTAAAAGAAAAATTAATTACTTAAAATTAGTATTTTTTTTTCTTTGTTTGCTCGAGTGCAAAATATGGGCATTGTGCATTAGTAATAAGAAATATTATTATTAAGGAGTAATAGCAAGGTTAGTGATAGATGTGGTGATAAATGTTATGAGTAATGTTATTCATCAAGAATGGTAATAAACAAATTAACTAAGTTAATATGAGATTTAATTTTATTATTATTATTCAATCAAATAATAATAGTATTATTGAGGTTAGTACTATTACTTCAGTCAAAAGATGTAATATTAAGATGTGTTTTATTATTGATACATATTAATTCATTGATAATCTAAGATTTAGTAATATTATTAAGGTTGTCCGTGTAAAAATGGCATTATCATTGATTTCATGCGACCTTACTATTAAGTTAGGTCGGATTAGAATAAAAGATTATTTCCAAATATAAAGTTTTATGGGAAAATTAATTCAATAAAAGCTAGTGATCCTCAATAAAAGTCTTAAATTATATCATATAATTTCTAATGCATTGATATGATATATTTGGAATAAGGGATTTCCATATGTGTTCCAATGCTAACTGCTTCATGAGAATGTTATTTTTGGGAACATGAGGTTTACTAGATAGTTACCTCTCATTTTGGATGACCCGATTCATTAATCTAGCAAGCCATATTGAGTACATAAAAAGAAAAAGAGTAGATATTTTAACTACCTCTTCTAATTAAATTGTGAGGTGAAACCCCTTAACATTGGGAGAGAAGGGAATAGAACAACCTAGTATTTCTATTTTTAGCATTCGAAGAAAGATTAAGGAAAGCATATTTATAAACCAACAGAGTGAGTCAATAGTAGGAACCTATAGTTGATAAATCTAGAGTTGTTCCTCATCCAATATAGTATTACCAACTATTGAGTAGACTTTTGAAGTTGTGTTGTGTAAAATTTGTATGAAGGGTATGTGTTAGGTTGTAAAATTATGTTGTAAAAAAAATAAAAAAATTGTTGGGTTTTTCTAGTGAAAAATGTGGGCATGACAGAACCTTACGATTATAAAATACTCTTGATCACTCTCCCTACCAGCTAGAGTTCGTTAGAAACTCTCACTAAAACATTAATTGCTTTATTTAACTAACCATAACAATTATCATAATTGTAATCAAGAAATTCATATAAATAAAAGGGGGTCATTAGCTACTGCCACAAACATTCATATATTTAATAGCATTAGAAGGAAGAACTAAAATAACAGAAATAAGTAGTGAACCAAAGTCACTGAATGAGGGAAATAGGTGATGCTCCTCATATCACCACAATTTGCTAGCTTTACAAATTAATTTCCACCTCTAATTTGCTCTTTTTCTATAATTTCTTACACAAGAAGAAAATGACAGGTAGATTGTGAGGTTATGCTATTGCTCAATGAATTAGGAATTATATACCTATATTACTATCACTCGTGCTAAAAAAGAAATGTTAAATCTGCACACTATCGTATTACATTGTTGGCTGCTAGGTCTATCTTAAATTCTAATATGTTTGTTGGCTGCTAGGACAACTATAGTTAACCTCACGGTTAATTTTTTCCATGTATTGCTGGTTGCTAGGACTGTCCTAATTAACCACTTGGTTAATTTTTGATATGCTTGTTGGCTGCTAATATAGTCTTATGTGACAAAGTAGCAAATTTTTGTTATGTTATGACACAGTTACCTGAGGTTCCTTGCTTGAAAATATATCAAGGGATTAATAAAAGAAATGGGTATTAAATCTTAGCTAACAAGGGGTCGGTTAGTTACCTCTACCCCAACCAAAAGGAGTCTATGAGTGAGTAATGCTTCCTTATGAATTTTTTAGTAATGACATTCATGGCTACAACTAAGTTGGGAACTTGCTTACTCGTGTTAGGGACCTATCTTCTAGTCATAGTGCTAAGAGAAGTCAAGGTGTAGTAATTTTAAGCTCAAGATTGACAAGTGTCTGGGGGTAGTACTTTCTTGAGATGGTCAAAATTCAAGGAGTGACACTTTTAAGCTCGAGATTGACAGGTGTCTAGAGGCAGCACTTGCTCAAGATGGACAAAAGTCAAGGAGCGACACATTTAAGCTCAAGATTGACAGGTGTTTAGGGGTAGTACTTGCCTGAGATGGAGAATTTAGTCAAGGAGTAGTACCTTAATGCTCGAGATTGATAGGTGTCTAGGGGATGTGCTTGCTCGAGATGGATAGTAGTCAAGGAGCATTCTATGCTAGTATTGGATAACCTTGTTGGTTAGTCGTGCAATGGACTGCAGGGAAGAAAGTTCCTAACAAGCTCAAGTAGGTAACATATAAATCACCTCATAGCCTTATAACTGTGGGGAAATGATATTTTAAGTCTACCACTGGTAGGTACACCTTGATATTTGGTCACTAGGAAGATATTCTATACTTTTTTTATGGGTCTAAAATGACAACTCTCTCTCACCATGGGCCACATAATCCACTTGGAGCGGTGGACAAGGTTTGAATCCACTTGGTTGGGATCATTTTTCACCCCACCATAATCTAGAGCAAACTAGGGACATGGAGCCTTTATGAGTCATAAAACATTTAAGGTATGTGCACTTCATTAATGTAAGCAATCTTCTATTGGTTATTGAAGTAACCTTTTATTTGTAAGATGTATATTGACATGATGATTAAGATGCAAATGTTGATTTCTCTTGCTTTTGTTTAATTGTTAATTCAATTCCATGTATTCCTTCATATAATGATAACAAGAAAAATTTGTGCAAAAATTATTCCTTTCGTTGGGGTTGATGTCATAGATATGTGATGTCTCTAAACTACTCTCAAATGTCTTCATATTGATGATGAAGATGATCTTACTTCAGTTGTTGTGAGGGAATTCTAAGCCACCATCTTCGTCATGAGAAGATGTATGCACTCAATGTTGTCTCCTAAATTTGAAGTGGGATTTAATAAACAACCCAACAATGTCTTTCAAGTATGCATCACAAGATTTATCCAAAAGATAATGTAGATTGTTCTATAATAAGTCACAAGAGGTCAACATGAGAATCATCAAATGCAAAAAAAGATGGAGGAGATGAAATACAATTTTCAAGAATGGGATTTGATATGAGAACACCCAAGTTCAAGTAGCCAAAAGTCTGCACAAAATCATGGTCCACACTAGAAGTGTGATCAACAATCGAAGGAACAAAGTCATCATCAGAAGAAAAATATACAAAGGTGTACAATTGAGATAAATGATCAACCATCTTAGTAGCAATAATATCTCTACTCTTCAAGTCTCTAATGATGACTAAATTAGGAGTGAATTACACAATCTTCCCATCTCCACCATGTATAATTTGATATATGGGAAAAATATTGTTTACCAAATGAGGTACACATAAAACATCATTGAAAGACCCTCCTCAATAGCTATATATCCCTTCCAAATTATAATCATGTATGTATTATTTCCCATCAAAATAGGAGACATAGTACAAGGCTCAAAATAAAATAATATAGATTACAAAGATTTCATATGATGAGATGTTGAATCTAGAAGCCATCTTCCTAATCCAGGATTGGAAAAAGCACAAATAACTTTACCTATAGTAGCATGACCTTTGTCCTTTTTAGACACTTTTGAAGAAGAATAATTTGACTCAAACATTCTAGAAGGAAAATCAATATGATTATTTTTGAGAAGATGTTTCAATTCATCAATAGCCTTCTTATAACAATAATGTTTGTCATGCCCAAGCTTCTTGCAATATGAACAAGTAGGATTCTCCTTCTTAGATGATTTATCTATGGAAGAAAAATATTTTTTGGTTGATCTAAATGTGGATTTTTCTTTGATTTCTTCTATTTCTTATCAGTATGTTATGATTCTTTCACCTAACTATCCAACAATACATGAGATTAGATGACTTTATGAAACCCATCAATACACACTTTTGTTGCTCATGTATTAACATATCATAAATGGATGCAAATGAAGGTGTAGTAAATGCAAGCCCCATAATCAACCTATGAGTATGAAAGAAATAAAAGAAACATAATTAGGACAAAGTTTGTTCAATGTATTGTAGACCAACTAAATGTCCTTCTTATCAATTCCACATGCTTTACATTTCCCTCTTAGATCATTAACCTTAGTGATATAGTCTTGGACGTTGTCAAAGTTATTAGGATTAAGGCTCATCAATTCATTATCAATTTGATAGCCTCTTACTTCATTAGTAGTACCATACAATTTTTTTAAATTATCCCAAGCCTCATGAGAATTCTTACATGATTTAATTTGAAACAAAAAATCTTGAGAAACTAAGCTATGGAGACATCCAAGAGCTTTAGTGCATTCAATCATCCATTTTATCTTTTTATCAGCATTTGTAGGTTCAAGTACCCCTTTTTAACATATATAGAGAGTGGCCTTGATTTATTAGTATACTACATGCATGTTGATTCAAAGTTGAAATGTATGATGTTAGCAAAGGAACCTTAGAATGATCCATGGAAAAAGAAGAGCACAAGCAAACAAATCAAAAAAATGCACTAAGAGACTCCCCAAGTCACTCAATCAAGAATCCCCTCAATGATATAATGTGGCACTTTATATGTAGTGTGTTTATAATGCCAAAATTGTGTTGCAAATTTTATAATGCCAAGATGGATCAAAGCTAGAAAATTACAAAAATATTTTAGAATGAGATCCTCAAACTAAAAGTACACTTTCCTAATATGATTTTCATTGAAGATGAAGCTTTCCCAAGAGGACAAATCTTCTCCAAGTGTTAGTATGTCCAAGTAATAAACCAAAATGAAAATTTGTACAAATTTGAATAAAATATTCCTGGGGTTGAATCTGACAAAAGTGCATGGATAGAAATGTAAAGCTCCTCAATACTTTTCCAATGCCACAAAAATCATGAAAATTGGACAATTTAGAAAAAATATATGAGCTCAGAGGTTCAAAAAGGAAAATATGACTTTAACTAGTAAGAAAATTCACCTCAAAGAAATATGAAAGAATGGCATGCACAATTTTGAAGTGCTTGAAACTAAATTTTTGTCAATATCTCATTTACAAAATTTTGACACTCTGACAGGAAGTTATGGTGTTTTAAAAAAAATTGCCCTATTAGGGCCTAGGGGGAAAAATTCTAAGCACATAGGTGCTTAAGTGGCTAAGTTACTAGTTCTCAATATGAATGCACTACTACAAATTTTAAAATAAAAAATTCACTAGTACAGAAACAGTAATATATGATTGAAAAAACTACTAAAAATTGCTTATAAATGACTAAACATGGTCATGTGACCATTAGTAGTTTATTGCCAGTCATTTATAACGCGGCTGAATTGATGTCTAAACCATTTATAGTCATTTATTGGTTGTTTTGATGGATCGATTTGGTAGTATATTTAGTCGTTAATTTAGTCATTGAATGTTTTAAACTAGTCACTTATTTAGTCATTTTTTATTCACTGATATATTTAGTTGTTAATTTAGTCATTGGTTGTTGTTAACTGGTCACATATTTAGTAATTTTTATTCATTGATTTCCATCCATTGGTAGTACATTTAGTCATTTCTATTAACCAATTTTCGTCCATTGGTAGTATATAAAGTCATTTTAATAATTATTTTTCCGTCAATTGGTCATATATTTAGTCATATTTATTCACTGATTTTTATCAATTAGTAGTATATTTAGTCAATTTAATTATTAATTGATGTTAATTCGTAGTATATTTAGTCATTTTAATTGATTGATATTTGAGGATTTAAACATAAAACACAAAAATACACGTCAATCATCAATTACACACAATAAGACAACCATTAAGAAGGAAAAATCGCTGAACTTTATCAAAAGAAAGGTGTTCTTACAACTTGCACAAGTCTAAAATATCTATCTTGCTTGAAAAATGCTTAGAAATAGAGTATTACAATGTTTATTTTTAGTCACAAGACTAAAATATGAGTTGCAATGCATATAAATGACAAGAAAGAAACTTCTCCAAAAACTTCTTCAATGCAAGCACATGCCCCTTTCATCTCTTAAAACTTCTGCAATGTCAACAATCTAATTGGAGAAAGCTTTAATGTGTAGAATCCAAGAAGGAGAGTGTTGATTGTGTCCCATATATGAAGCTCTCTCCTTCAATGCCCCCAACAATAACCCTAGAATCTTTCCTCCTTTATATGCAACATGCCATCTGATATAAGCAATAGGGTGTTGCATTTTCTAGCATGAATGAAGTTGTACCTCAATACAACCAAAAAAATACTATTAATCTTAATTCATAAAGAATAAAAGTGCATTGTTTATTGCAAGTTTACAAATGTAAGTCCAAACACAACAGAAAGATAAATCAATTAAAAATTATAGTCTTGTCAACAAATGCCTTAAACAGAGTGTTCGAAATAGGCCCGAAATATGGATATTGAACCCTTGATTTTTGAACCTTGTTCAAAGTTTACAAAAGGTGATACACTCAGATTATAGAATGAAATTGATTGGTGCCCAAATATGCAATCAACTTGAATCCTAAAGGGGTGCCAGGCCTAATGGGTAGACTCAAGGTGAGATTTGGACAACAAATGGGAGATTGATATAAAACCTTTAGATCCCCTACACTTCGGGCTCTGCGAAACCTAGGAGGGTGATCTCAACATTGTATTTATAGATACTTGTGTACCAAAGCATTCAAAACACTGCAAATAGATAATTCTCCTTTAATTGTTTAATAGACACAATACCCTAAAGATTTGGCTGACCTTCATGACAATGTCTAATTTAAACATGAGAAATACTATACATTAAGCTCAACACACATTCATAGAAAGATAGAAAAGTAAAGTGATTTTAATTTGTAGCTTCCACAAAAAATCTTAGGAGACTGCAACATTAAAATACCATTGCCATATTCCAGGGTGGAGTCACTTAAACCATGTAATTTAAAACTCATCACAACATTCACTCTGTCATAACTATGCCTACCGGATGATGCCTTACACCATTGATACTAGAAACTCAACCAATCATACATAGTAATCCTAGAGCACAGTTCCATAAACCTCTATTTATGTTAATATAGTTTAACTCATTCTTTGAATGAGAGTAATAAGAATAAATAGACATTCAAGGAAAGACAAGAAGAAAAGTACTAGCAATCTTTGATTACTCATATTCAAAATCTATGCAATGTGCACTATGGAGAAAACCATCTTAGAATATTTTGTCATTGACATACAAATATGAAATTTCCATGATTAAATTCTCCATTACATGACTTGAACTATTCCAAAACCTGAAACCAACACTTATTCATTTCATACCTGCTACAAAATGTATTTCCCCCATAAGACCAAACTGTGAGCAAATCCCTACAAAATGAAGCAGAAAATTACATTTAAGGGAAAACAAAGAAACCACAAATGAAAATCCCTATTGACAACTGGCATCATTTGGGTCCTTTGATCAATAACCTCCTCTCCATCAAAGAATGCCTTCTACACTTTATTTCTCCTACCTCCTCATTTTGTTTTTCCCTGTAGTTAAAAAAATTGTTTTTACTGTGAAAAGCCTTCATTATTTTCCATCAAGTTGTAGAAATCCCTTTTACTTGTGCATTTACCTTGAATTTATTTCTTACCATCAAAAATCCCCTCAAATATTGCTATTAGACATCAATCCATGGGCCCATCATCACTTTATATCAATTACCGCTTGGTAGTTATCACACATTGCTAAAGTGATGAAAGGAGGAAGACACAATATAGTGATGGGAGATAAAAGCACACACCATTGCACCATTGCCAAAGTAAAATGGGAAAAGAGAAGGAAAACAACGATGGGAAATAAAGAGGATGTGGTATCACTCATTTACTAAAATGACGAGGAGAAAAGCTTCTAAAACTGCGATGGGCGATATGTAATAGAGAATATTACACGTGATCATCTTTGCTGAAGATCTTCCTCTAGTTTTCATTTTTCTGCTCTTCACGTTTTGTTGCTTCTTTATGAACTTTGGCGGCATCGAGCAAGTGTTTATAGTAGTCAACATGCAACTCTATCTTCTTCTCACCAAAGTCGTGTGTATGTGAGCTTGCTACAGCCGATAGTTGGATGAACACACAAAGCACATTCATTAATTCTGATATTGCTCGATGAATCCCATCACCAATACATTTTTTCCTTTGAAGTGTTGAAGTTGAAAACTTCTGCATTGCAACCCCAACATCAAAGCATAACATGTAATTTGAGGGTGCCAAATGCACTGCACTTCATAATGTTCTTTTACAATCTTGCCACTGTTCTACTTTATAATGTGTTTGAGCCAAATATAATAAAATTTGGGTGTCAATGCCAAAATAGACTTTCCTCAAACAATTTTGATACATTTTCACTACAAGTGCAAACTGTCCTTGTGCAAAGTGAACATGTGCTAGATTTACCCATACATTAGGCATCTAAACAAAGATGTTTCCTGCTGCAACTTCTTGTACCTATGTAAGAATTTCCTTTGCAATATTTATTTGACCCCTTTCAGCTAGCACAATGGCTACCCCATTTGTAGCATAAACATTTTTTGGTCTTTGTGTCAACACTTTACAAGACAGTTCTCTAGCCTTCTCAAGATGTGTTGCCTCGTTCTGTGGATCCCTCCACCAAAATTTGCAAGAAAAGTATTAGCAACCTTCTCTATTGAGATTGGTGGGAATTATATGGAGCAAGTAGCACATCAAAATTCATGCATCACCCTCTCAAAGGCAACTTCTTCATGCAACTTCATGCTAGCATTTGTAGGTTTAACATCCCCAGTCAAACCAGGCCACTTACCAACACCACTCTTTGACCTTTCTACCATTGATAGAGTAGTGAACACATTTGATGGATAAACACTAGGCACTCCACTCTCCAAAGTTTCCAACATTTGAATTTAATACATAAGGTAGTTAGATTTCTTAGTGTGCATTAGAGCACAAGCAGTTGTCGAGGGAGAATTGAAAAGTGAGCCATCCTTGTTCTGATGTCTTAAAACTTTGTTCCTGAATTTCTTGCATTGATCACATTATGCCTGGAGTAGCTCCAACATTGTCAACATGTGACCTCTTTATGTTGTTGATAAGACTACTCTTACAAACATTAGGTAACCCCACAACACCATCAGTAATAGATTTTTTTCAGCTCATAACTCCTAGAGTAATCTTTTAATAACTTGATAAGTATGTCAGCCCCAAGATAGTCAATAGTTTGAAGTTGTGATGAATGTTTGAGGGCCTTTGATACTAATTTCCATTCTAAATTTGACATCTACTCCATGTCCATGCATCGGAATCCAAGAGGATCTCTAGCATCTAGGACCTCCACAATAACATCCGATGCTTCTATCACTTTAACCAACTCTTTATAAAATGTCCTCTTTGAGTTATCATGAATTTTTCCTAACCCCGAGTCTCTTGAGACCATTTTTCTTTGCAAATTCATTTTATCTGTCTGATACAGAATTAACAAGTTTCTTGAGATTCCTATCTTTTATGCCTTCTTTCATATAGCAGACCTTGACTGTCCTCCTTTAGGTCTAGGGTATGCAACTTTTATGCAAACCCCTCTTCCATTGTGGTTTCTCTTGCCATTTATGAGGTGTCCATGATTTATGAAAATCTTCCCTCATCATGCTTGTATCCCCTAATTGTTATGATCCCTCCATTCATGCTCTGTTCTTAGGTCTCCACTTGCTGCCCATGTACTCTCTTTTGTATCACTAGGGTCAAGTACAATATGGTCATTGCTAAAATTTTGAACAGTCACCTACAACCAGCGTTGCAGGTACCTGTAGCAATAGTCTATTTTTGACAACTTAGTTTGTGCCTCTACAATTGTTTTTATGCCTCCAAAACTAATTATTAGGCATGCAGAACGTGTTTGAACATTTCTAGAGGTTGTGTGAGTTTCTTACAACAACACAACCTCTCCTTTTCCACCCGTTTGCTCATTTTGAAGTGAGTTTTTAGGCCTCTACAAGTGGGTGGGTTCCATCAGTTCACAATTTTGAGAGCTCCATCAGTTGACATTATAGAATGAATGAATTTTGAGAGCTCCATTAGTTGTACTGAATAACACTATATTATTTAGGTTTGATTTAACTAAAGAGTGCTCATAAATTAATAAATGATAGCACCAAGGAGTTTAATTGAGTAGAGTTTAAAAGTTAATACACAGAACTATAAAAAAATAAGCAATAAAATTCTCAACACAATAAGAATTGAGTACATCTTTTTTTAAATATTACAAAAATATAAATATTAATATTGATACTGTGGTCCATACTTGCTTTGAGAATATAATCATTATATTTTACTATTTTTTAGATTTAAATTAATATTAACAATAAAATTCTTAACATAATAAAGACTGAGTTGAATAAAAAATTATACAAATTGTTTAATATTGTCATTATTAAATAATATATATTTATATATAATTATTATGTTAAAATATATTATATTCTTTAGTTTCAAAATAACAAATTTTTGGTTGTTTGTGAAATAGTGTGATGGTTTAGTTGTTGGCTGTTAGAACTATGTGTGTTAATGGCATTCATTTCAAAGATGAGCTCCATATACTAAAAAAATTTTATATTACCCATAATATATATATATATATATTAAAATTTTAATAATAAAATTCGTACTCAAATTTACTAAAAACATGTTTATTATATTTAACTATTAAAAACATTAAAAATTAAATTAAATAAAGTACCATGTTAAAATCGGCTTGTAATTTCGAGATCTTCATCCTAACAATGAAAAATCTCAATAGAAAGTCAAGTTTTGATTGAAAACAAGTGACACAGTGTGTCGTGTTCCTGATGCCTAGCAAAGGGCTCTTTGGAGTTTTGTATTGAGTGCAACAAAGAAGACTGAAGTGGAATGCAAGAGTATTTGATTATAGAATGCAAATATAAAGGATGGTGTTTGGATTAAATGTTCAATAAAATTAAAAAAAATATGGTACTAAACATTGTTAAAAAATTAATAGTATATGTAATTGTTTGTAAATGAATCTAATTTCTTAGTAAGCTTAATTCAAATTATTACTTGTAAAAGAACTAGTAGTTACTTATGGAAGTTAAAATGATTAGGGTAGAGTTTGGATTTAGTGTTTAATAAAATTAAGCAAATATGGTACTGAACATTGTAATTATTTGTAAATGAATTTAATTTTTTAGTAAGTTTAATTCAAATTATTACTTGTAGAAGAACCAATTATTTATGTAAGCTAAAATAAAATCAATTGCTTGACAATGAATATAATTACCTTTGTAGTAATAGTAGATTACTTTAGTAAGGTAATAGTAATTAGTATTTGTAGTTACTAAGCATTGTGTTTCGTAAAGTAATTTAGTGCATGGCTAAATATTAAATGCATTTTCAAATTAGTAAATTATGGAAGCAACGAAACTAAAATAATTTTTTAAATTAAATAAAATGAAGTTATTAAATCAAGAAATAGTAAGTATGGGTAAATAATTTAGAAAAAAATTGCCAAATACTTTCAAAGAACATGTTAATTAATATCAATTTTCTTTTTTAACAAAAATTAAATAATTTGTAATACTAATTTGTATAACTAGGAAATGAACATTGTGTTTTGCAAAATAATTTATAGACCATGGTCAAATATTATCTAGATGCATTTTGAAAATAGAAAATTGATTTAGTAGTGTAGAAAGCTAATTATTGATATTGAATAAAATAAACCAATTGTTACTTATATTAAATAAAATTAACTAATTGTTTCACAATATAGTAAGTAGTACTAAATATGTGCTTGTTAGTTTATAAAAAATTACTTATATTAAATAAAATTAACTAATTGTTTGAGAGAATAGTAAGTAGTACTAAATATGTGCTTGTTAGTTTACAAAAATCTTTTAAATAAAAATATTAATTTTCTTTTGAATATAAACTAAATTATTACTAATTATTTAGGAAGAAATGGTACAAGTTGATAATTTTTGTAAATGTGTACAAATTTTAGTTTACATGAATAAATTATTTTAATTAGTTTTTTATAATTACAAATTGAAATAATGTTGAGAAAGAATTTGTCAATAAGATAAATTATTTTGTAGTAATAAAAAATTATGTTATGATTTGAGTAAAATTAATGAGTAAAATTAATTGAAAGTGCTAAAAAGTAAATTTCCTTTGCAAATAGTATATTTTTTGTAACTTAAAATTTGTTAAATATTAATCAATGACAAATAGGCCATAAAAAAATCAACTTTATGCAAATATTAATCAATGACAAAAAGACCATAAAAAACCAACTTTATGCAAATATTAATGGATTTTAGGCACAAACAAAAGCCAGTAGTGGGCTACGATGTCATGAATTAACTATGTAGTTAGTGCATGTGTACCCACCAACCCCTCAACACATCTCACATGCACGATCTAGAAGACCTTGCTCAAACCGTTGGGTTTCCCTTGTAACACAAAAACAATATGCTGAGGCTAGTGGTTTGAAGCATTTCAATACCTTGTAATGTGTAAATGATGAATAGCTATAAATGGGAATGGTTTTCTATGCCTTGGTGTAGTGGATAGGTTCCAGGCGTTGGATGTGTGCCTAGATAGTGAAAATGGCAAGGGTGTTACATGCATACATGTAAGAATATAGATGGGGGAGAATTTTGGTCTTTGGTAAATGCATAAGATTGTGGTTTGCAAGTTTTGTAACGAACGTTGAGGCAAAAAGAAATGTTTTACTATTCAAAAGGCAGAGCACATTTGCTTAATAAGAACTGAGTTTTGGAGGATGCAATAGAGGTGAGTTGTTATTGGATTGTGAAGTATTATAAATTGAATCTAGAAGAACTTAGAGTATTTGGTAAAACCCAATTCAGAAGCTTATAGAAACAAAGAATAATTTGAAAAGTAATTGGTGTGGCCAAGTTTTTGTTAAGTGTGAATGCATTAATTGTGTTTTGTTAACATTTTTAGATTGCAACAAGAACCATTTTTTGGGACTGGAGTGGAGACAAAGATCTGTAGAGCTGCAAAGACATTTGGTTGTTGAAGCAGAGGGTGGAAGGTAAGAGTATGAGATGTTTTTGCAGACTTGTTTGCAAGAAAGTATGATTGTTGAAATGTTTGTTAAAATTGTGCAAATTATTTGATTTTTTTCTAATTTTTTCCCTTGGAAAAAATGTCGTAGTCAAACTCTACGTGGACCCATATGCAAAAACGTAAGAAATAGGTAAAAAAACCCACAAGCTTTTCAACAAACTATAATGAAACAAGAACAAGCACAAACAAAACTGAGTTGTTGTGTAAGATTTCATGAATTATCTATGCATTCATTGAATGTGTAGTGAGAGAGATATCAAGTTTTATAAACACACATCCAAGCCATTCACCAGCAGTGCAGTTTTTTAGAGTAACGAATATGGAAAAGTGCAATGAAGAGCTAAAAAATCCATAATGTTTTTACCAAATGAGATTAAGCACAAACAAAATCCAGTAGTCATCTAAGATTTCATGAATTAAGTATTCCTGTACCAACATGCGATAGAGCAGCCCAAATAGAACTGGATCAAGTATCAATTTAATCTTTTATGTGTCAAATATATCATTTATGTCCCTATGTATTGCATACAATAGTTTTGCTATTCCTTTTTGTACAAGCAAATAAGCAAAATAGAAACACATTATAAGATTTGTGAAATAAATTTCATTGGCCAATTAAGTATGAAAAATTGAAATGCAATACATGCAATAGCAACTTGCACATAAGAAAGTAGACTATTGCGTAGCATATAAAGGGAAAAGATGTCAACTGTACAAAAAAAACAACAGAAAGTTCAAAGTCGGAGAACATGAGATATAGTTATGTAGACGAAAGAGCTAGTAACAAAAGCATAAGAAACAATAATTGTGCATAATTATGGCAACTTTGCCAGCAGAATAAGACATTGTGAAGGGAAATAGAACTATGCAATGGATTTTTGCAAACATTTAGTCATTAAATCCAAATTTTCTAGGTTTTTCTATTTGGCTAGTGCCTATCAAAGCAATCAAGCCACTGTTAATGCATTGTAAGTCTCTACAGTGGAGTGGATCCAAAACAATATTGATGTATATAGCAACAACATACTAGTATTCTAATGCATCAATCGACAGATAAATTTGTTCCAAGTCTATATTCTGACATGTTCACACATAACACTCTTGCCATTCTGACAATTCGTGCACTCATTTGACATCCACAATGTGTGCAACACAACAAAGCATATACAAGTATTATGATTTGTAGTTGTTCACAATTCATATAGTACAAGGCATTGGGATTGCTCCATAGGAGTAGCCAAATAGATAAATAATAGTTTACAAACATAAAAAATATGCTCATAAATGCCAAGTATTTAATGTTCAGGCATAATATGAGATATAGTTATGTAGATGAAAGAGGTAGTAACAAAGAAATGAAAAAAAATAATTGTGTGAAATTTTGGTAGCTTTGCCAGAAAAATGAGACATTCTAAAGCGAAACAAAAGTACGCAATGGATTTTTGCAAACATCTGGTCATTAAATCCAAATTTTCCAGGCTTTGCTAGTAGGCTAGTGCCTATCAAAGCAATAAAGCCATTGTTAATGGATTGTAAGTCTCTACAGTGGAGTGGATCTAAATAATATTGCTCTATATAGGAACCACATACTAGTATTCTAATGCATCAATCAATAGACAAATTTGTTCCAAGTCTATATTCTTACATGTTCACACGTAACACTTTTTCCATTCTCAACATCCGTGCATTCATTCGACATTCACAATGTGTGCAAAACATCAAAGAATACAGAAGCATTATCATTTGCAGTTGTTCACAATTCACATAGTACAAGGTATTGGGATTGGTCAATATGAGTAGCAAAATAGATAAATAATGCTTTACAGACATCAAAAATATGCTCATAAATTCCTAGTATATAATGTTCTCATATTTTTGGAATTTATTGAAATAAAAATCAATAGTAGACCTATTGCAAGAGAATAAAATTTTATGGGAAAGCAAGTATTACAAATGTAAATGCTAAAACTAATAATTGAATGCAAATTGTGTCAGCCTTTGTGCTATTATGCACTTTATCTGCATGGCATTTTGGTGAAAGGAAAGTGATTTTTGGGATCAAAGGAGTTTAGTGTTGCAATTGTATAATGTACATTGGAGATGGAATGCTTGTTAATCAGTCTACATGCAATGCATTAAGTGCCAACAAGTGTACTACTCATTTTTGTTTAAGTAAATTAGCAGGATAGAGCTCTATGTATTTTGGAAAATATTTAATAGGTAACAGGTAACAAAGCTAACAACATATTTAATAACAGGTAAGAAAGCTTTGGTAAATTGTTGAAAAGAAGATTTAGCAAATGCAATTGTGAACATGTTGCATAGTAAAAACATGTAATAGTAGAGTTTAATCTATTTAAACAGTAACATAAGAAGGTAAAGTATTGTGTAGCATACCATGTATTGCATAGTGTAAACATGTAACACTAGAGTTTTATCTATTTAGACAATAACATAAGAAAGTAAAGTATTGTCTACCATATAATGGAGAGACATGCGAGCTGTAAAATAAAAATAGAAAGAAGTTTTGAGTCATAGAACATGAAATATAGTAATATAGGTAGAAGAGCCAACAAGAAAAGCATAAAGAAAAGAAGGAATGCAGGTTCGTCCAATGGCAAGTAGTCTTTCACTTGATTCTAATTCTTTGTCACTTGCAATATCATTATTATAGTTAGTATGAAAGGTAGTTTTTTTATATAATTGTAAACAAATTGAGGAGTTTGAAAAGCAACAAGACTATTTGAATGAGTATTGCTTTATACCTTACTGTGGCATATACTCTTTACTCAGCTAGGCATATGACCTCTATGATAACATTGTTTTGATTGAGGGTGAAATTCCCTTTGGTGACGAAGTCTCGTAGTGCAAATATCACTACTGAATTGTCCTTGATGTAGTTTTTCTATTTAATGTCTTGAAGGACAGGAAAGAGTTGTCATAGTACATTGCTTCAGATTGAGCAATGGATTGTTTTCTTGTTGTTTGTTGTGATGATTGCCTTAGGATGAAGTACGTGTACATAGCTCACCTCCTTTTCACAATGGCTACAATGAGAAGTTTCCTGTTGGAGTGCACCATAAGTATTGAATCTATATTTGCAACCTAGGTAGAAAGATTCAAATGGATTCAATAGTGCATTTTATGCTTTTAATGTCCCTGAAACTTGAAACATTTGAACATAGATAGTTAGTAGCAATAGTTTCATAAATTTTAAATGAAATTGCATAAATATTTTTAAAGAGTGACCTTAAATTTTGATTGTAGCAAAGCAGCTAACTTGTCCAATGTTCTTTTGGTATTCAGTTGAAAATAAATGCTGATCGACCCATGTGAAACATGTTTTTTTGATCGATGCTTTTTAAGATATTTTTGAAAAGAAAGGCTGGAGTTTTGTTCTTATGTAGTAGTTCCTCTATTTGCAAATATTTCTTTTCATGAGTTGAACATAGCTACAGCTACATGATAATGACAAAGTTAGTGTCTCTTACAAAGGAGTTTTATTAAAGTAGACAATGGCATAAAAAATGTTAGAATGGATTAGTGGCATATGTTGGTTGGACTTTTTTACCTTTGCTCTGTCTGATTCTGTTATGCCATATTTGATATCTATTGCATATTGGCTTCTGAATTTTTTATCACCAACAACTAGAGCACCTATTGTTCGAATTGGATATTGATTTGTTGCTACTAGCAGCTGGCCAATAGTAGTATTTGGAATGAAGTGGCAGTTTGTTGAAAAGTGAGGCAAGCTTTCAACTGTGCTTGTGTCTGTCAATATTAGTATACAATCACAGTCCCCTCTACCATAATCTATCCTAGGAGCAATTTGAAAGCCTGATATTGAAACTCCCATTCTTGGAACTATTTTCTGCTCATGTTCTTGTACAAGGTATCCACTGATATTTAGTGTAATCGTCATTTCTACTTTAAGGTCTGTGAGATCTAGATGCAGAACTTTGCATGTTCTATTGACTTTGTCCAATGTTGCTTTATAGACAACAAGGACATCACCTTGGAATGTGTCACTAGATTTTTTTGCATTCAACTCTTCAATGGATATAGTCTTCTTGATTTTTGTTCTACAAACAACAAGAGAAATGTAAAAGTTATATTCAGACAATGCAAAAATGCATGTCATAGGCAAATAGGATAGGTTGTTTACCGTTTTCTTGTGTCTTCCTCCATTTATTGTTCTTGTTGTTGTGGTCTTTTTGTTTGTTCCATAATTTGCTTGCAAGCTAGTGATTTAGTATTGCATAATTCTTTGGACAATTTTTTAGCGATAAATACTTATGTATGCTATCATGTTGAAATGATTTAACCAACATAGTGGAATTTTAGGAAAATAAGAAAGTGATAAGTCCAATATGCCTCTGATCTATAAATATTTCATACATTTGTCATTGAATTTGACCAGATGTGGTCAATCAGTGGCTTTTGTAGACTATGTGGTTTGTTTAACAAAAAATGAATTGTGTTAGTTTGCATGAAATTTTCAAGTGTTGTTTTGTTTATGTTTTGTGAATACATGTCGACATTAAATTCTCCCACAATGTACAATATGTTATTTGTACCTGTGTATGCAACTATAGATTGCATAATTATGATTATTTCTTGAATAGAAGTATTGGGCCTTGCATAAATATTACAGATATTAAGTTCATTAATGCTCTGCAGTATTGTGATTGTGATAGCTTCAATATTCGTAGAGATGTGTTGTTTTGTTTTTGATACGAACAAATGTTTTTTGGTAAATGTTGTTATGCCATGTATTATGTTGATACCAAAGATATTAAAATATTGTGATAATATACTAGGTGGAAAGCTTGCACATGTACTTGTAAACACAAAATGTTTGATTGCATTGTGTTGTAGTCATTGAAAATATCATGTACATGTGGATGTAATGAACGAATGTTCAATGCACATAGAAGTAATTGTGGTGCATCGTGTGCACATGTAGCTTGGATATTGAGCTGCCATTGTGCACTTGATTGCAGGTGATGCATCTCTTCATGTACCTTGCACTTAACTTTGAAGTTTTTGATGGTTAAAGGTTTTAGCAAAAACAATGAGTCTATTGTCTTTTTCTGTGATAGTGCTATGTAAGTTAAGCCATGTTGTCTTATGCCTGTTGGGTCAAAATCTATAGCTTGCATTGTTAGTCCTTGTGATCGGTGAATGGTTCTTGCACATGCTAGTTGTATTGGGAATTGTTTTCTAATTGTAATTTTCTTGTTCATTGAAATCTTTTGAATAGCTCTAGTAATGCGCAATATAGGAACCCATTCCTTGTCAATGAGATTAGTGTAATATTGTGCTAGTTTTGTGTGTTATTGCTGCCCAATTATTGGATCAAAAAATTTAATCCAAACAATATCAATGCCATTATCTGTTGTATATGCTTTAAATACTGCATCGGTCCCATTGACTAGGCCATTTTGTATATTATAATTCCCTGCATAGATTTCAACAAGAATATCTTGTTTCAAGTATATTTGAGGTGGAAGAGTAGTTGTATGGCCATAGAGCCGTATTGCATTGTGGTTTTCCTCATACTCATCTATTGCATTTAGCACTATTATTTCACTAGAAATAGACAATAGCATTTTATGGTTATGCGCCTCTACATCAACTTTCATATAGAGCAAGTATGGAAGTGTTGAGTCTAAAGGTGCAAGATGAAAGCAAAGTTGGTTAAGATAGTGTATGTCATCATTTGTTTGTAGTCCTTTTCATATTCTGTTAAGCATTGCAATAAACTTTTCATCCTTTTGTCTCATAGTTGTGACCAATGAGTAGCATTTTACATTGTCTCTCCAAAAATTGTATGGCATCAATTTAGTCACAGTGGGTCTATTCTCAAATTAAATGGAGTCAAGTACAGGTTGCGCTTGCTAAAGATCACCACAAGAAATTGTATCAAGGTTTCTAAAGTACACTATAGGCATTTGCATTATGTCTCGTATGCATTATGGCTGCATTTTCTTGAGCTAAAGTTTAGTGGAAGTGATAAAACAATGTGCGTAGCTTGCTATGCTGACATTTGTTGCAAGTTCAACAATGCATTTCTAATTTTACCAATCATTTTTATTGCATCAATATTTGTTTGTTGGTGGTCCTTAGGTATTCTTTTGAATGCATATGTCATTGATTTTTCTACTTTTGCAATGTAAGAGTTGCATTACATTGCTGCAGCATATGCATTGAGCACAAACTGGGTGTCTGTATTGGCCTTCCAAGGTGTGACATTGTCCTTGCAAAACTATTGTTCCATATTTCTGATGGTTTTCTTTGTAAAAAAAGCGTTTGCCTGTTTATTGTAGAGATCAAAGCTATAATATAACCAGTTTTAGACATGTTTATGTCATTTAAAAACATGTCTAAGGTGTATTTATTTTCGTAGTTTTTTTTGTAGTGTTGAGTACACGTTAACAACATTTGAAGTTATTATTTTAGTCTTTTCTAGTATTGGTGAAAGTATTTGTGTCTTTCACATTGGTGGTAAAGGGAAACTATATCTGTAAACTATTTTCCTTGGTCTTCTACATCTCTTTGTGTGGTGATGCCTTTGTAAACTAGCCAAGTCAGCTTGCAAATGATCAGTGCTACAAGTAATGTACTTGTTGATGAAAGCTATGATGTCTGTGTTATCATTTTTTGTATAGATTGGTGCATTTTTTACCCATATTATCATATGGTCATGTTCATTTCCTTGATTTTGAAACTTAGTCACTGAAAAGTAATTAATAACGTTTCCAAATATGGAGTCATCTGTAAGCATCAAAATTTTCATTGCATTTATTCTATGTCTATAGTATCGTACACAAGTAATAGGATACTTCTTGATCAATTCAAATTTGTCAATGTTCATTTGGTCAATCAGTTCTTGTTGTATTTGATCTAATTGATGTTGTTTGTGTAATTCTTGTATCATGTTTATTAAAGGATCCCAATTTTGTTTAGTGCTACTAAAAGTCAGGAAGAATGTTGGTGGTCCTAGCTGGTGTATCATTGCAAATAAAATTTTCTTAAGTTGCTATGTATAATCTAGAGACATTCTTATGCTTTTGAAGTTAACATATCCAATATCTGATTTTAGAATTCTTTCAAGGTTTGGTTTGTGTTTTACGTCCTTTGCAACTAGCCTACATCCTTTTAGTTGGCCCTTTCATATTCTTATGGACATTGTAGACAAGACTTGTAGTATTAGTATCTTGATAGTTTTGAAAAATATATTTGTCATGTGATATGCAAATTTTTTGTTGATTGTGAAACTTCCCATTGTGCGATTTTGTGATATGTAAAGGTTTTTAGTATGTCATCATCACGTGGCTTGCCAAAGAATAATGTTGGGAAATTCATCTCCTCAACATATTTTTCTTTAAAAATTCCAACATGATAGTTAACATTATGTTCCATGTTATTGTTTGACCAAAATTCTAATTTGTTTACAATATTGAAGAGTACTAACAAAACAATAAAATCAACGTAGTGGTATGTATCAATCTCAATACCTTGTAATCTATTACGTAAATGCTTCTCCATGTCTTGCTTGACTAAGTGCATAAATAACGAGAATGGAAAAATATTGCATGTGAACATGTGACGTTATAGAGTGGAGACAAATTTTTCTTTTGATTAATGCACAAGAATATGATCTACAAATTATGTAAAGAATGGTGAAGTAGACATAAATGTTCTATTGTTTACAAGAAAAATAACATTTGAAAAAGAAATATTTCTTTAGGACAAATGTGAACAGTTTAATAATCCAACAACTAACCAGAAAATGGACAAATTGAATGTCATATTGCAATGGTTTCATTTGCAACTAAAAGACAATAAGAAATTTATCTCTTTTTCTATTGCTTGGAGTACACCTTTTATTCATTTTTGTTAAAGTAAATTGATAGAATAGGAAGGCACTATTATTGATGTAGTGAATACATGTTAAATGCATCATGTGTTGTCCATAAGCATCAAACATAGAAGCAAATGATAAAATTTGTAAAAAAATAGACCAACACAATATTTTTTCATGAACATTGAGGGATTAAATACTGTTTTTGAAAACTTTGTTGATAGGTTGATAGCCATTGGAGCACTAAATACATAGTCAATGCATCAAATGCTTACATAGTTTAAATCACATTGGCCAATGTATTTAGTTTTAATGATTATTGATTTAGCCACAAAAAACTATTCTATTTGTGAAAGTCGTTCAAAGAAAACTGTATAGCCTTTGCACAATTGTAGAGCTTAACATACTGATGAAACATGCAATAGGGGAATGTAGACCTAAAAGCACACAAGCTTTTGCACTTGTTTTGAATCACTAGTCATACTGTAATGCATTAAACATGTTTGCATTCAGTGATTAAATAATTGCAAAATATATAATGTTCTCCTATTTTTATAATTTACTTTAAAAAAAATGAATAGTAGACGTACTCCAACTAATAGAAAAAAAATAACTATTGCAATCGATGCATTTTCTTTTGAATTAGCCACTTGGCCAATGAGATTTTTTTGTTTAAAATATTTTTGTCTTTTTCCTATAGTTAGGATTTAAGCGCATATTTTTTGTGCTGGAAAATTATAGCTTATCTCTTTTTCTATTGGTTTGAGTAGGTCAATTTTTTATTTTTCTTTAAGTAAAATAGGAAAATAGGGGAACTTTATATGTGGTGGGGAACATTATATATTGTGGAAAATATTTAATTGGGCAACTTACTTTTAAGATTTCCTAGCGATTGGTTTGTTTATGTGTTCGTGATACTTGATAACCAGTAATATTGCTTATTGTTACAAAAGCCAACAAGGCAAGTGGGAACAATATATGAAATATGCTTTGAGTAGAGTCTTGTTGACTGTGGACGCGTTCTATGCATTAATTATGTGTTTACTGCCTGGATGGCCAATAGCCTATCAACAAAGCATGGAAATTTTTTATTTGATATCTAAATCTTTGCAAAAATTTATGATGGTGGTCCATTTTTTTTGCAAATTTTATCATTGTCTATATGGTTCATGGTTCACTATTGCAATTGTTAGTTTCTGTTGAAAGGAAGGCTTACATTTGCATTTATTGAATTTTCTTTTGAAATAGTTGCTTATTGTGTTGGTTGGAATAGGTCTATCATTCATTTTCATTTAGATAAATTAGCAAACTAAACATACACTATATGTTGCGGGAAATATTTAATCATGAACTAGTGAATAAATGTTTAATCCACTCAATGCAATTTATGCGAGTAGTGTTCAAGAAGTGATGAGTACACAAGCATTAAATACAAAGTTTATTCATGAAATATCAGGTAACTGTTGCTTTTAATTTGTGCTAAGTGGGAAAGCCACTGAGTAGTTGCACATCGTTCATACAACTCTTGCCTTGTTCAAGCATTGTACAAAGTGACAAATGTCAAAGACATCAATTCACAACTCAAAACACAAAAGATTTTCAACAAAAAATAAGCAAAAACTGGCACTTGTCTCATATTCCACGAATTAATTATGCATAGTCTGCTTCTATTCATGCTAGCTATTCAACACATATCATGAATTTGCATTTAGTGCATTAAACATGCATTCTCTATTTTAGTACTCAGCAACATGCTGCAAAAACTTGACAATATGCATCCCCTGATTAAATATTTGCCTCAATATATAATGTCACCTTATCTTCCTAATTTGGTTAAAGGAAAATGAAAAGTGGACCTACTGAAACTAATAGAAAATGAGAGAAATTGTGATTTTCAAGTATTTTGGTTGCTGTTACAAAGGCCACAAAAAAAAATGGCTACAGTACATAGGATATGGTATGCAACCCATGAACATGCAATAGTTGAGCCAAGCGAAAGGTGAGTATTGTAGCAAACAACTATTATCAAACGAAGACATAGATGCTATAAGGAAAGTCTTGTCTACTATGGAGGCATTCATTGCATTTGGTATGTATTCATTACCTCAATAGCCATGAGCTTGGTAGGAAAAATTGGGAAATTTGCATTTAATGTCCACATGTTTCCCCAAAATTTATTGCATTCATCTTTTTTCCCTTTTGTGCATGTTTTAACATGTGCTTCTCTATTTCATGTTTATGAATGACATAGTATCTTGTACAATTTGCATTCAAAAGACTATTGTTTTTGATGTGTGAGCTATACTATCTAATGCATTAAACATGCATTGCCTGTTTCAACATCTACTATCTTGTTCTTGAAGGTTGCACAAATTGCATTTACAAATCAATTATTTGCAAATTATACAATTTGCTTCTATTTTTACAAATTTATCTAACAAAAATGAATATTAGGACTAGTGTAAGCAATAGGGAAACAAAATAATTGTCTATTATCACTCAATTGCAAATGAGACCATTACAATTGTAATCTGCTTGTTGGCTCTAGCAATGCGCAATATAGCAACCCATTGATGTCGTTTGTTATATATTGTACCTATTTGTACAATTAGGCCTTATAACAGGAAATAAAATTTCTAGTTACACCAAAACAAAAGGACTGGAATGAGGACAAGTGTAGCCACCCACGTAAATTTTTACAATGAATATAGTTGCAACGAGCTACTATTGCAATTATTTAATTGACTATTCAAATAGTTGGTTGTTCAATGAAATTGTATTGTTTAAAATACTTTGTCAGCGTTCTACTGTCTATCCATGCAATGAATTCAGAGTTAATGCATTGTATGCTTGTACAAGAAAAGGGCTTTGCTCAAAGATCTAAAAAAATATTGTTTTATCTAGTAACAACAGGCTACGAGAAATTGGGATTGGTGCCTATCACCAATGCTAGCATATCATGTTGCTTAGCAAGTTTGTTGATAGTGTGAGTATGCTTAAAAAGTTTTATGCACTTCATATGTCATTTCAATTTAACAGACTATTGTTTCTAATTTTTCTATCATACCATTGAATGCATTTAACATGTATCAACTGCTTCAGTATATATCATCGTGTAGTCAAATGTTGCGTCATTTGCATCTAGTTATCAAATATTTGCAAAATATATAGTGTCCTTTTATTTTAGTAATTTAGTTTAACAAAAGCCAATAATAAGCCTACTCCAACCAATAGAATAATTGTAACGAATGACAATCAAGACACAAAAAGCTGAAAAATTTGACCAAGGTCTTGATGAATATTGATCCAATAGTGATACCATTTAGCACATTAAACATGCATTGACTAGTTCAGTGGCCATTGCTCTCTTGCAAAAGCTGGTACAATTTGCATGCAGTGATTGAATATTTACCAAAAATATGATGCCCTCCTAATACCTAGATTTACTTTCACAAAAATCAATAATAGACCTACTCTAACAAATAAAGAAAAGACAAATTATTTATTATATCTTAATTGCAAATGAAGCCATTGCAATAGTAAACTGTTGCTTTGTTTCAATTGCTCTATCTCATATGTCATTTATTGTATCCATGTGTACAATTAGGTTTAATAATAGCGGACAATGCCTATGGTTACAGAAGAATAGAAGTACTAGTACCAAGACTACGATCGGCATTGAAGTCACTTTGTACAATGAATATAGTTGCAACAAGTCACTATTACAATTGTTGAATTCACTTGTTAGATAGTTGCATTCCGGTTCAAAATATATTGTTTAAAATTTTTTTTAGGAGCTGGAAGCTTTTGTTTTTTTGGGAGAACTTGTTAGCAAGTATATGTTTCATGTCCACAAATAACATATTGTATGCATAATAAGAGTAAAGCTAACACAATATGCATTTAATTCTTAATTTTGTTATTTTTAATTCTAATATTTGCTTTCCCAATCAAATTTAATTGTCTTGCGCTAGCCCTATTATACATTTTTGTTTAACAAATTTAGGAGAATATGATACTATATATTTTGGAAAACATTTAATCATTGAATGCAAATTACATAACATTTGCCAATGCATTGCTTGGAACTACAACAACAAGTGCGTCATTAATGCGATAGGTCTATTATTGGTATTCATTTAAGAAAAATAGAAAAATAGCAAAACAACATAAATTGTGCAAAATATTTAATAAATATATTGCACATCCCATGATTGCAATTATGCATATTTTGATTGCAAAAGTAACGTGCTTTAGAGAAAAAAATAGTTTCATGTTTATGAATTGAATGGCATGTCATATAATATGCCCATTTGTTTCTTTGGAAAGTTAGATTCTTGAACCAACATTCTCCTTTATTGTTCACAACCCTTCCAAATCATAATTGTCACACACATTGGAAGAATTAAATTTCATTGCAAACAAAGAAGGAGCATGATACAAGAATCTGACATTGTAGATTGTTATTGAAGAACCAAGTCTAATAACAACAATATAGATATTTGTTCTACACTTCAATTGCAACCAATGGTTCCTATGATAGGTACAATTTAGAGAGATAAGCACACGGCATGACATAGAACATGCCATTGATAAACATGTAATAGGGAAGCACACAATAATTAATTTTTCCAAATATTGAAGGATTAAATCTAATTTGTATGAGCTTTGTCGCTCAATTACTCATTTGCATTTGTAATATTCACTTGCCTAATCAATTTTTTTTGTCTTGCAATAAGTCTATTAGTAATCATAGTCTTAGAAAATTAGTAAAATATGGAAACATTGTGTACTTGAGGCTCATGGACATATTTTTCATGTTTAAAAACCATGATTTATCTCTTTGGCTATTGGTTGTAGCATTTATACTATTCATGTTTGATTAAGTAAATTAGGAAAGTAGAACATTGTATATGCTAACAAATATTTAATTACTAATGCAAGTTGCGTTAACTTTTCCAATGGACTCCTTGAAACTGTAGAAATTAATGCATCATTAGCACACTATGTCTATTGTTGGTTTTCATTTAAAAAAATTACGACACTAGAAACAAATCATAGTTCTTCATAAATATTTAACCAATGGAATCCATATTCCATGATTACAATTATGCATATCCTTGTTTGCAAAAGCAACATGCTTGTCAAGGGAAAATAGTTTCATGTTTATGAATTACATAAGATGTCACTAACTATGCCCATCTATCTATTTTGGAAATCAATTTCTTGAACAAGTGTTGTCCTTTATTGTTCACAACTCTCCTAATAGATAATACTTAGATGCATTGCAAGGTTTAGATTTCATTGAAAAGAGAGCAAGAGAATGATACAAGAATCTGACCTCGGAGCATGTTGTTCGAAAACCAGGTCTGCTCACAACAATATGAATCTTTCATCCCCAATTTGATTACAACCAATGGTCCCTGTTACAACTACAATTTAGAAAAATGAGCATATCCCATCAGATATAACATGCTATCCATAAACATCAAACATAAAAGCACACAATAAATTTTTCCTTTAAGCATTAAATCGAATCTGTGTGAACTTTCATGCACAAAATACAATCAATGCAATTAACACATAACACTTGCAAACAAATCAAATTCTATGATCTAGGTACACATGGTTTTATTTCTATAGATAGTACTTCAGTTCTTAGTTTTTTCACTTGCATTTCTAATATTTACTTGGCCAATCTAATTTCATTTTTTTGCAGCACGATTACTATTCATTTTAGCATACAAAAATTAGCAAAACATGTGAACATTATATAGTTGGGAGTGATGAACACATTTTTTGGATCACCTGTGCTGAAGTAGACGTATACACAACATATTATGCACATTATCATCATGTCAAAAATCTGAGGCACATGCATCAAAACACTCTTTCTCTCCAGTGCATGCAGTAAAAAATGCTATAAAATTCATGGAAAACACCATGACTTGTAATTTCTTGACAAATTTTATGAATATTAAAGTCATGAAAAATGCCACAAATTTTATAGCATTTCCCTACATTCTTTGCAAACCAAAAAAGCTCTTGTTTTTCCTCTTCTTGCAATCTTAGAAGCAATACATGTTTCATGAATACTTAACCAATGAACTGCACATCCCATGATTACAATTATACAGATTTCTCTCTGCAAAAGCAACATGCTCATCAGGAAAAAATAGTTTCATGTTTATGAATTACATGGCATGTCATTTACTATGTACATGTGTCTATCTATATAGCCAGTTTCTTGAGACAAATAAATTTGATTGCAAACAAAGCAAGAGAATGACACAAGACTATGACCTCACAACTTGTTGTTCAAGAACCAAGTCTATTTGTAGCAATATAAATCTTTGTCACCCACTTTGGTTACAACTAGTGGTCCCTATTACAGTTATGAAATAGTCAGATGCGCATAGTCCATGACATAGAATATGCTATCTATAAACATAAAACATAAAAGCACACAATAAATTTTGGAGAATATTTTAAAATTAAATCCAATATGTGTGAGCTTTATCGCACAAAATGCAATGATGCAATTGATACATAACACTTGCAGACGAATCAAATTTTATAATCTGGACACTTCTGGTTTTATATCCATTAAATGCAAAATGTCCAAGATGTATTTGAAAGTTGGAAAGTATACAAGAAACAAATGCATACTTAATTCTTGTTTGTTTATTGCTTGTTCAAAAGGTTGTATGTTTTTAGTTCTCCATGTTATCTATTCGTATGTTAAACCTTTTAACCAAAGCTATTGCTTGCTGTTATAAGGTCTAAGGAAACAAATGCATGCAATCTATGAGTTTACTATTGCATATGTTGCATTTTCTTTCCAATTAGTCACTTGGCCAATGACATCGTGTTGTTTAAAATATTTTTGTCTTTCTCCTATAGTCAAGATTTATGCTCATATTTTTTGTGCTTGAAAATTATAGTTTATTCATTTTCATTTTACTAAATTAGCAAAATAAGGGGACATTATATATTCTGGGAAATATTTGACCATGAAGCAGTGAATACATGTTTAATCCATTAAATGCAAATTGTAGAACATGTGTTGGAGAGTTGGTGGGTACTAATCCATGAAATCTTACACAAGTGCTGGGTTTTATTTCCGCTAAGTTTTCTTTGTAACAATGAGCAATACATCTAGTTATCAAGTATGATAAACTGACAGACTAACTAGTCATCAATAGTACATTGTTCCTATACATATGTTTATGTGTTTCATGTCTATGGGTAGCATATTATCTTGCATAATTTGCATTTAATAGACTATTGTTTTTGATCTGTGAGCCATACTGTTTAATGCATCAAACATGCATTGACTGCTTCAACATCTACTATCTTGCTGCGAAAGGTGGCATAATTTGCATTCAGGGAGTGAATATTTGCAAAATATATAATATGCTCTTATTTTCATAATTTTCTTTAACACGAAAAAATAATATGCCTACATGAAGCAATGGAGAGACAAAATAAATATTTATTATCGCTCAGTTGCAAATGAGGCTGTTGTAATTGTAACTTGCTTGTTGGCTTCAAATGTTTCATGTCCTTTGTTATCTATTGTACCTATTTGTACAATTGGTCCTTATAACAACGGATTATATTTCTAGTTGCAACAAAACAAAAGTAGCTATCAACCTATTGGCTAAGTTTGCAAGATTTCTATTTAATGTCTAAATGTTTTAGAAAATCTATCTTGAAGAATTTGCATTTAATATACTATTTTTTATGATGCAATAGTTATACCATTCAGTGCATTAAACATGCATTGACTGCTTCTATAGCCAATACCTTGTTGCTAAGGGTGGCATAATTTGCATGCAATAATTGACTATTTGCAAAAAATATAATGTGTTCCTAATTTGTTGATTTACTTTAACAAAAATGAATGATACACAACATTTGGAAATGTATCAAATTGTATAATGTAAACATTTCTACAATTATTAGCTCCTACTGAATGGCAGGTTTACTATTGCATCGATTACACTTGCTTTTCAAATAGTCAGTTTGACACTGAAATTGTACTGTTTAAAATATTTTTGCCTTTTTCCTATAGTCGAGATTTAAGGACAACAAGCAATACTTGTAGTTATCAAGTATCATAAAGACACAATGAAACCATTCATTTGTAGTCGACTTTTACAAAGTAACGAACATGCAAAAGGATAAAGTATCCACAACCTTTCCAACAAACGATAAATAAACGAGAATAAACAAAAAAAACCAGCACTTGCCTAAGATTTCATGGGTTGAACGACAATAAGCAAAAACAAAACCTGTCACTTGCCTAACATTTCATGAATTAACTATACGTTCACTGCATGTTGGAGTAGGTCAACTTTGCAATTGTATAATATGCGTTGGATATGGGACGCTTGTTTATCAATCTACAACTATTGCATTAAATGCTACTATGTCTACTATTCAATTTTGTTTAAGTAAATTAGGATAATATGAAATTATATATTTTTGTAAGTATTTAATTGTTGAATGTAAATTGGGAAACTTTTGCCAGAGGGTTTTTGGAAAATACTTAAGCAATGAATTACATATCTGATGATTGCAATTATGCATATTCTTGATTGCAAAAGTAACAAGTTTTTGTGCAATTGAAGAGGAAGGCAAAGGTCTATGTAATTGCAAATATATTTAATTGTTGAACAAGGAAGTGGAAGATTATATTATTGTATCATTCTTTCCCTTTGTTTACAATAAATTCAGTGAACAATAAAGAAAATTAGCGTGTTCACTACCCCCATTGTTGACAAGACCTTGCTCAATGCATATGTAATTTACTATACCCACTTGGCCCGTTAGCCCTTGTAACAAGAAGCAATAAACTAAACATTTCTATGATCAAATTCTATAATATGAACATTGCATGAAAGGCGTCACTGTAATACTAGCAATAGGGACCAATCCCAATGTCTCATAGTCTATTGTTACCAGATAAAGCAATAATCTTTTAGATATTTGAGCTAGGTATTCTTCCCTCTACAAGCATACAGCGCATTTACTCTGAATTCATTGCTTGGATAGACATTGCCCTGCTACGAAAATAAATAATAGGCCTACTGCAACCAATAGAAGAAGAGGCAAATTATAATTTTCAAACACAAAAAATATGTCCTTAAATCCAAACTCTAGGAAAAAAACCAGAATATTTTGAACACTTCAATTTCATTGATCAAGAAACTATTTCAAAAGAAAATTCAACAAATGCAATAGTAAACAAGTTGTTTGCATTCACTATGTTTTTTTATAAAGTGAATGCTATTGCTTATTGAATTATCCACACAAACTAGGAAACTAGTAAAGCAACTCAAATAGAACTCGATCAAGTATCAACCTAATGTTTCATGTCTTAAATATATTATCTATCTCTCTCTCTATTGCATACAATAGGTCTGTCATTCCTCTTTGTATAGGAAAATAAGCAAAATAGAAACTAAGTATAGGACAACTAAGTATGACAAATTAAAATGCAATATATGCAATAGCAAGTTGTACCTTAAAAACATGCATGTTTTGTATTGTTAATATATTGCATACTGAAAGCCGCAACACCAAAAACATAAGAAAATAAAGTATTTCCTGGCATACAAAGGGAAAACATGTCAGCTGCAAAACAAAAAATAACATAAAGTTTTAAGTCACAAAACATGAGATATAGTAGTATAGAAAAAAGAGCCAACAACAAAAGCATAACAAAAAAGAGAAGACCAGATTGCCATAAATATTTAATGTCTACATGAAAATTGTGCTAGCTTTGCCAACAAAATGATACATAGTGAAGCGAAACAAAACAACGCCATGGATTTTTACAAAAATTCAGTCATTAAATCCAAATTTTATAGGCTTTTCTATTAGGCTAGTGCCCATGGAAGAAATCAAGCCACAATTAATGCATTGTAAGTTTGTACACTGACAAAGATCTTAAACAATATTGCTCTATATAGCAACAACATACTACTATTCTAATGCATCAATCAATGGAAAAATGTGTTCCAAGTCTATATTCTCACATGGTCACATGTAACGCCTTTTCCATTCTCACCATCCATGCACTCGTTTGACATTCACAACGTGTGCAACACAACAAAGCATACACAAACATTACCGTTTACACTTGTTCACAATTCACATACTACAAGGTATTTCGATTGCCCCATATCCCTAGCAAAATAGATAAATAATAATTTTCAAACACCAAAAATATGTTCATAAATTATGAGTATATAATGTTCCCATATTTTTCTAATATATTGAAACTAAAATCAATAGTAGACCTACTGCAAGACAATCAAATTTCATTTGCCAAGCAAGTATTTTTCCATCATGCATTCAATGTGCATGGCATTTTTTCAAAGGAAAGTCACTGCTGCGATCAAACCAATTCACTATTGCAATTGTATAATGCACATTGGAAATTGCAGGCTTGTTAATCAATCTACAACTGATGCATTAAATGCTAACAAGTCTACTACTCATGTTTTAAAAAGTAAATTAGCAAAATAGAACTCTATGTATTTTCACAAATATTTGATAGCTGACGAACTCTACTAAACCATAACTATTAATCTATAAAGTGTTCTCTACAGTATTTGTAGATCATAGCCCACCTAATAGAACAACTGTGCAATGTAACCCTAGACCTAGAAAACATAATAATTGTGTCACTGTTGTCATAGTACTTAATGTATTGACTATGCATTTATTGCTCTACAATGCATTACACTTATATGAAAAATTTGTCATCTACTTCTACTTTTCTATTTTTCTTACAAGAAAATGAATACTAGAGACACATGACAAAACTAAAGAAATGAGCACAATCCATGACAAATAATACACTATTCATAAACTTGAACCACAAAAACAACAATAAAATTTGCACAACAATATAGAAAACTTATATATTTCTGCAAGCATTTCCCATTAGCCCTTCTAACAACAACCAACCATCATGCTTATTGATAGGGTAATAGCCACTCAAGTAATAAACACATAATTAACATATTCACTACCCCCATAGCCTACAAGACCTTTCTCAGAGCGTATGTAATCTAATGTGCCCACTTGCCCCGTTAGCCCTTTTAACAAAAACCAATACTCCTAGTTATCAAGTATCCTAAACAAACATCCAAGCCATTCATGACCGCTACACTTTTACAATGCATGACAAATAATACACTATTCATAAAAACAACAATAAAATTTGTAAAACAATACACAAACATTATAAATTTCTGCAAGCATTTCCCATTAGCCCTTCTAACAACAATCAACCATCATGCTCTTGTGGATTTTTTGGCTCTCGATTGCACTTTTGCATGTTTATTATTCGACTATAAAAGTTGAATGCATTGACTATGTGTTTATTGCATTGGTAACCAATGAGAAAAGGTCGAAAATAAAATTGTACGACATGTGTTGGAGGGATTGTTTTCACTTATTGTTTGTTGAAAAGCTTGTGTGGTTTTTATTGTTGGTTGTCGTCTTTGACGTTTGTCATTCTGTGCAGTGCTTGATTGAGGGAGGAGCTGTAGGAAAAGTGTGCAACTGGTGAGTGGATTGCCTACTTGTTTTTGATACTTGATAAGTAGAAGTGTTATAGGGAAAAGTGAATGGTTTGAGCTAGGTTTTCTGGACTGTGTACACATGCAGTGAACATATAGTTAATTCATGAAATGTTAGGCAAGTGGTGGGTTTTTTTTCTGCTTATTGTCGTTTGACTCATGAAAAGCTTGTTGTTTTTTTATCCTTTTGCATGTTTGACCCCACAACCTACAAGACCTTGCTTAAAGCATATGTAATTTAATGTGCCCACTTGCCCTGTTAGCCCTTTTAACAACAACCAATACTTCTAGTTATCAAGTATCGTAAACAAACAACCAAGCCATTCATGACCACTACACTTTTACAAAATAACAAACATGCAAAAGTGCAACCAAAAGTTTAAAAAACCACAAGATTTTCAACAAACGATAAACAAATGATAATGAGCACAAACAAAACCCAACAATCACCTAAGTTTCCATGAATTAACTATGCATTCACTACTTCCATACCCACTAGCTCTCCAACACACCTCACACAATTTGCATCCAATGGACTAAACATGTATTCACTACTTTAGAACCCATTATCCAAAATATGTCCTAAAATCCCAACTATATGAAAAAGACAACAATACTTTAAATAATGCAATTTGGCTAGCATATCAACTAATTCAAAATCAAATTCAACAATTGCAGACCTTCTAACAATAAGAACATAAAAAGATAAAAACACAGAAGCTCTTCAACAAGCAATAAACAAACAATAAATAAATTTAAGAACAACAAGCAACTATTTGAAAACCAAATTCAACATGTGCAACTGTAAAACTTCCTATCGACACAAACTAGCAATTGCAATAGTAACTTGCTTTTCAACGACAAAAGTTTCATGTTTATGAATCGCATGACATGCCATCCACTATGCTCATCTGTCTATTCAGTAAGTCAGATTCTTGACCCAAGCTTCTCCTTTATCGTTCACAACTCTTCCAAAGCATAAATTTTATGCACATTGGAAGACTTAAAATTCATTGGAAATAAAGGGGAAGAATATACAAGAATCTGACCTTCCAGTCCCTCGTTCAACAGCCAAGTATATTTGTGCCCATATAAAACTCTGCCTCCAACTCCAATTGCAAGTAATCATTCTTGTTAGAGGGACAAATTAAACAAATGACCATAGACCATGAGAAATAATATGCTATTCATAAACCTCAACCACACAAACAACGATTTTATTACAAAAAAATAGACCAACATGATAAATATTTCCAAGCATTTCATGTTAGCCCTTGTAACAACAACCAAACATCATAAACACATAATTAATGCATTTATTGCCCCCACGGTCCACAAGAACTTGTTCAAAGCACATGTAATTTAATGTACCCACTTGCCCCATTAGCCCTTGTAACAACAACCAATACTTCTAGTTAACAAGTATCATAAACACACAACAAAGCCATTGACGATCACTACAGTTCTACAGAATAACGAACATCCAAAATTTCAACCAACAACTAAAAAATCCACAAGCTTTTCAATGAATGAAAAACAAACGATAATAAATTTTGCAAAAAAATAGACCAAGGTAAAAACAAACAAGATTTTTAACAAACAACAAACAAACAAGAATAAGCACAAATAAAACCCAGCTCTCGCCTCACATTTCATGAGTTAACTATGTACTCGCTGCTTCTACACCCACCAGTCCTCCAACACATCTCACACAGTTTTCTTTTCAAGACTTCCACATACTGTACTAACCATTCAAGCAATAAAGACATAATTAATGCATTCACTGCCCCCACAGTCCATAAGACCTTGCTCAAAGCACATGCAATTTAATGTACCCACTTCCCCCGCTAGCCCTTCTAACAACAAGCAATACTTCTAGTTATCAAGTATCATAGACACACAACAAATCCATTGACGACTACTACACTTTTACAGAATAACGAACATGCAAAATCGCAACCAACAGCTAAAAAACCCACAGGCTTTTCAATGACCGATAAACAAACGATAATAAATATTGCAAAAAAATAGACCAACATCATAAATTTTACCAAGCATTCCTCGTGAACCCTTGCAACTCCAACCAAGCATCATAAACACAATAAGAAGCCACTCACCAATAGTACACTGCCACAAGATAACAAACATCGAAGAACATAACTAAAAGCTAAAAACACACAAGCTTTTTAACAAACAAGAAACAAACAAAAATAAGCACAACTAAAACCTAGCTCTTGCCTCACATTTCATAAATTAACTATGCATTTATTGCTTTTGCACCCATCTTCCCTCAAACACATCTCACACATTCTGGTTTTTGAGCTTTCCTAATAGCGTGCCACCAAATCAAGCAAAAAACACATAATTAATGCATTCTTTGCCCCCACAGTCCAATAGACCCTGCTCAAAGCACATGTTATTTAATGTACCCACTTGCCTCATTAGCCCTTCCAACAAAAAGCAATTCTTCTAGCTATCAAGTATCATAAACACACAACAAATCCATTCATGACCACTGCACTATTATAGAATAACCAACATGCAAAACTGCAACCAACAACTAGAAAACCCACAAGCTTTTGAACGAATGATAAGAAAATGATAATAAACAAAAAAAAACCCCAACACTTGCCTAAGATTTCAAGTATGAAAAACAAATAGATGGCCCACTCACTAGTTGCACACCGTTCCTTCAACTCCTCCCTCGTTCAAGCACTACAAAGAATCATTAGCATCGGAAATAGAACCACAAGCTTCTCAACAAACAATAAGCAAAAAACAAGCACTTGCCTCATAATTCATGGATTAACTATGCATCGTCTGCTTGCGTATGCACCATTTGTCCAACACATATCACAAAATTTTCATTTAATGCATTAAACATGCATTCACTACTTCAGTACAAACCAACCTGCTACCAAAACTTGCACTATATGCATCCCCCGATTAAATATTTGCCACAATATATAATGTTTACAATGTCCCCTTATTTCCCTAATTTACTTAATGCAAAATGAAAAATTGACCTACTCAAACCAATAGAAAAAGAGATAAACTATATTTTTCAAGCTCAAAAAATATGAGCAAAAATCCCAACTATAGGAAAAAGGCAATTTTTTTTAAACAACACGATCTCATTGGCCAAGCATCTAATTAAAAAGAAAATGCAACGATTGCAATAGTAAACCTTCCTATCGGTAGGAACTAGTAATACAGGGCTCCAAATTTTTTTGAAAGAGAACAATGCAAAGCTCCAAAATGTTTGGGTCAGTCCAAAAGTTCTTTGTAATGCAAATTTAATTCTATTTAACTGTAGGGGTTTGTTGGAAGCACCTCACAGAGAGATGATGGCATCCAAGAGAGAATCAGACAATTCAAGGTTCATCCATGGTATTAAGGGAATGATAATCAGTTGGAATTCGAGTATTAGTGAAGAGAAAGGAGTTTTTTAAAGAAATTCGAGTACAAGCGAGCAACCTTATACCAACTAGCTCACACTTGGAATTGGGCCATGGACAGAGGATGGCTCAAGTAAAGATACATATGGCAAGGGTAAAGTAATGGATGCAGAGAGGAAAGGTGATTTTGGACCAAATGGACTTTATACCAATTGGCTTAGCCTTAAAACTGGCTCATGCATAGAGGATGGGGCAAGCAGGAATATATGTGGCATGGATGACACCAAGGATGCAGAGAAGAAAGGTGATTGTTCTTCAAGTTCATCCAATTCCACACCTAGAATCGGCTCATGTAGAGAGGATGGTTCATACTAAGAAGCATATGGCAGGGAAGAATCAATGTTCCTAGGTCATATTCTAGAGGACATCTTGAACATAATATTTTGCAAACTTCCTCTTCACACTCTGTTCCAAGTTCAAATCATTTGTAGTTCATGGAAAACTATTATTTCTAGCTCTGTTCACTTTCACAATCTATGGGAGTAGAATAATATGCAAATATGGCAGATGATGGATCATTATGATGAAACAAGTGGGTCTTCTAATGGTCTCGCACTCTTTGATGCCAATAGAAGGCTAAGGTTGAAGAAAATATTTAATGATGAGTGGAGTTGCAGTCACTCACAATGGTTTCTCAGAGTTGGAGATGGGGGCCTCTTGGTTTATAGCTTTAAGAGAAATGGAACCCTTCGAGTGATCAATCCATTGATTATGTAGTCCCATTGTCTTGAAGATTCAAGACTAACTAGAAAAAGTAGGATTTCGTTTTACTTGAAAAAATATCATGATGATGTGGCTATGCACTTAAAGTTTAATTCGAAAGAAACAACTTATCAGGTAATTGTCATAATTGGAAATCTTTATCTTCTCAGAAGAAATAAATTTTTTGTTTTGATTTATAGATCTATAGAATAAAGATTGGAAATTAGAGGCATTCACTTGGTGGAAAGAGTGAATGGAAATATGACAATTAGGTTTTTTCCAAACATTTTAATGCAGAACCAAAAAATCTACTATTTTTCTGAAAATGGGGAATATGTTGTTTCATATGATCTGAATGGAGATAGCAATATCAGGTTTTCTTATATTTTGGGGATGAAAAGTGCAAAGCACCAGACCTTGGGAATTGTTATGTACAAGGGAAGAATGATAATGGTTTGTGAAAGGAAACCAGTGGATCTCCCATTGTATACACATGCTTTGGTTTTTATGAGTTTGATGAGCTTCAGTCACGGTGGAGATATTAATATGAAGCAATTGTATTGCCCGACTATTTTCCTCCTGGAATAATTTGTGTTGGCGGGGATTATATTTGGGTAATTCAGGAAAATGAGGGCTATGGAAGCCATATAATTTGTATGGATATAGATACTAGGGAGCTGAATATATGGCCAAAAGTTAACCCGTTTATGTTCAATGTGAGAAACTGTCTATTCATGCCAATAAGCTTTTGTCCATACTCTTAGATTTTTTGAGATCTAGTGTTTTTTTGTAGGCATTCTTCTTATATTTTAGGGTCTCTTGATTGCATTTCCATTGTCCTTTGTTGTATTTTATTTTAATCGTTTCTTGAACTAATGAAATCTATCTGCTGCTCCATCAAAAAAGGGGCAAAATAGACTATTAGCAACCAAACTTTACTAGCATTTACAATTTGAAGTGATTTTTTTTAGATGTTGAAGCTATAACTATAGTTGCAGACACATATGCAGAATGTGAAAGTCTCAATAGAGTGCATGAACTGTCATAAAGGTATTTAAGCTTATGAAAAGAGATGAGTATAGGGTACACATAACAGATTTTTTTGAAAGGATCTAAGAAGTTTCAAGCAAATACAATTGGTGGCTGTAAAATCAGACTCTACAATCTTTATCAACGTTTCTCCCAACATGTGCTTTCAATAGAGACATATATGCAAAATTTGCAAACATAGACAATTTATATGAACTGTTTGGAAATTGCCTAAAGGAAATGAAGGCAAAGGCAATCTACAATAATTATTTGACAAAATGCTTCGATGATGTCCACCTATAGACTATAAAACTAAAATGTTTGATAAAATGCTTAATTGGAAATGTGATGGTTGTATCATATGCTCTAAGTTGGAAGTTTAGGGGGAGTTTGTTCATTGGTGATCCATTTTCCACATATCAAGTTATGTATTCTAGCCTTCCCATGACACTATTCCATCAGAGGCAACAAACACAATTCCTATAAATGAAGGTTTCTTCATAGCATCTAAGCCAAACCAATATACATAGAAATCTCAATGTTGCTTTGAATCATTAAATACTATTCATAATATGCAGTTTGATGATGAGTTTTATATGATGTATTAGTGGTCAAGATTTTGTGTAATTTATATTGATGAAAAACAATCTTTGACAAGAAATGATTGAATAATTTTTTAATAAGTCGATCAATTTAGTGGTGGATTTTTTTTTGGTATACCACCATATTGTCTTCATATCACTTAAGGGTATTTTAAATTTTCCACAACCATGTTATCAAATCCAATGACTTATTTAACATAAAGGAAGGGTAAAAATCTTATTAAAACAAGAAGTACAAAGCAAGGGCATTACATAGCCCTATCAAGCTCCACCAAGTGATCCAACTATTGAGACAGATTCGGGGGTAACTGAACCTGATCCACCAAATTCCAATCATGAATATGATTAGAAGCCCATTTAGCCAAACAATCGGCAACACCATTCCATTCTCTAGGAATATGAGTGAAAGTAACAAACTCCAAATAAGTGCATAGGTTGAGAATCTGTTCAATAATCAAAGCCAAATGCTAGCTAACATCATCTAAATGCAAAAAATGCATTTTAAACATGTTTTCTTCTTTTTAAACATATTTCGAATTCTATTGTATTAGATAAACATCATATAATGTAGAGAAATATAATTGTGGAGGCATTGTAGTCCTTTAATTAAGTTATAAAGGTCCTAATCTTTGATTATGTACATGCATTTAGATGTTCTCATAGTTCAAAGTATTCTCTACTTGTGCTTTGCTAAAACCATTAAGACAATAAGACCTTTGATGTAAGACACTATAAAATGTTGTACTTGAAATGTCACAATAAGACAATTAAGTTTTCAATCAGTGAATTGTGACGGGATCATTAATTTCATAATTTTGCAAGGAATATTATTAATAGAATGCATCCTCAAACAAGTACTTGTGATGTTCATTTGAATATCAAGCTTTTATCCTATTATAATATTATTTTATATTGTCTTGAAAAGTTTGTAAAAAAAACTATTTAGGAAAACAATTATATTTTATCCTTAAATTTTTTAAAAATTGAGAGAGAGAGGAAGTTAAATGGTTAATATAGGAAAATAAAATAAAATTTATATATATTCTTAAAAGGAGAAATTGTATAGGAATTTTTCATATAGAATTTTTATACAAAGAAAGAGGAGAGAGACTTTATGCTTCATTTTAAATATTATAGGATTCTAATAAAAAATTTGTGTCTAAGATTATGTTGCCTTGCATCTTGCTTAAGTGGATATGATTTTTTATTTTTAAATCTCTTTCTTTTGTAAATATGTGAAGTGTTCAATAGTCATCATTAAAACTCATTTATTTTATTGTACTAAATAAATTAAACTCTAATTGTTATTTAATCTAGTTCACACTCTTTTCTTTTAAAGTATTTTTATTTCTCCTTTTCTACAAACTCCTAAACCCCATGCATAATTTTTTTTATAATGCATATAATGTGTTTTTGTAATTGTGTTTATGTTTTCTATACACATGGTTTTGTCTTCTAATAAGGCAATGTCACCATCTTGGAGGGTTTTTACTTAAATTACTATTTATAAATTGTAACTTCCAATTTAATTTCCAATATTTAAAATTCTTGCAAACAAAATAAACATGAAAGAAAATATTTTTAGGTGATGTAATATTGCTCTTACACCCTAGATGCTCCTACATCATGCACCAACCTTAGTACTTTTCACAATAATGTGCAATCCTACATGTTTCTCTTTACACTTTTTTCCATATATATAGCACAAGGAATCATATCACACCAATGTGCATAGCTTCCAAAATCATGTGTCACCTAAGCAATGCCAGGAACAATCTCATCCTTGTGTGTAATTCTTTGCTTGATGCACTTATGCAACATTTGGAACTATGCTATGCAACTAAAAATACATCATACAACTCATGTGCAAAAATTTGTATCATGTGCCATTCACACAATGCTAAGGACCATGCCACACATATTCATATGACTAAGTTTTATTCCAAATTTATGCCTACAAGTGTTAGTGCACACATGATGCATAGCCCAAAACTAACTACAAAACACAACACAATATTCAATGACACCTTCTAGACCCAACTTGTGATATGTAAATATCATCACAACAAGTGACTAAAATTTAAATCATTTGGAGATAAAGAGTCACAAATGAAAGTTTGACCATTTCAATTTCCATAAAGACCTTTATCTTTACGAAGATATAAGTTATAAATTTACATCTATAAAATAAGATAATATAGACATAGATAGAGATATATGAAAAATATGATAAATATGTAGTCATAAATCTCCTTTAATAATATGTCATATATAGAATACAAAAATGAATAAATTTGTATTTTAAATCTAATATTCTTCTTCAAGTGATCATTATATCCATATTTTTTGTGTATGTATGTGTATACACCTAAAATCGGTCAGGATAATCAATTAATTAAATACAAGTTATTTAATTAATTAACCTTTTAATTCATCTACTTATAAATAAATTCTAAATTTATTTATATAGTTCACATTTTCTAATTCTTCTTATCTTAAATCATATTCCTCTAATTTTAATTAAACAAGCAAACTCAAATAGTTTGTTTTATTTAATTAATATCTTCTTACTAAATTTGAATAATTCCAAATTTGAATTTAGTCACATGTCTACAACTTTTACTCTTGCCACCTCATCATGTGTCTCATGAATTTAAATATCCTTAATATTTAAATTGGTATTATCTTCAACAAATTTTGAAACAAACTTGAGACACTTGGCTCTCTTCCTCCATTTATTCTCTCTCACACTTGGAAAAGTGTTCTATTAAAGGGAAGACTCTCCTTGATTCCCTCTAACTTCTTCATCCTCCACCCTCGATCTCTCCAGCTAAAATCTTGACCGTTGGTTGCTCCACATTAGAATATGCCTTGGAAAATCTATAAATGCAACCTCATTTTATAACATTTCATATCCCAACTTTGAGCAATCTTACTCTGCAGAATTTTCATTAGAGCATTTAAGCATTTGTGAGGATAAAGCATTGGAGCATTTTAGCAATTAGTATTTTAGAAGCCTATTAGTTTATAATCATGGCTTAGTTTGATAGCTACATTTCCATTATCATAGTATTTTTCATACAACATTTTCATCACAGTGTATACACCTAAAATCGGTCATGGCATTTAATTAATTAAATACTAGTTATTTAATTAATTAAATACTAGTTATTTAATTAATATTCGACTACGTATAAATAAAGTCTCAATTTATTTATATTGTTTATATTCTTTAATTCTCCAAATCTAAAGTCATATTCTTATAATTTTATTAAATAAACAAATTTCATAAGTTTGTTTAATTTAATTTTCATTAATCATGATTAGGAATTCAAGCACATGTCTACAACTTTTTGTGCCACCTCATGAAGGTCACATGAAATTAAATAATTCTAATTTTTAAATTAGAATTATCTTCAACCAATTTTTAAACACATGGCTTATTCCTCACACACATCTTCAACCAATTTTTAAACACATGGTCTTTTCTTCCCACACTTTATTCTTCCATCCATTTGGCATGTTGCCTATTGGTCAAGAGATTCCTCCATCCATTTGGCATGTTGTCTTTGGTCAAGGTGACACTTTCTTGATTCTCTCCATCTGCACCATTCATCCCTCTTGTTTGAATATGGACTGTCGATCGTTGCCACATCACAAGATGCTTGAAAAATCCTATAAATACAACCCTTTTCCATTGTATTTTGCATCCACATTTGAGTAGAGTTATCATGCATGAATATCGTTTGAGCATTGGAGCACTTTGGAGTCTTATAGTTACATTTCATATCATGTTTTGTTTCATAGTTACATCTTAGAATCACACTTTTCTTCATAGTTGCATTTTATATCATGCTTTGCATCATAGTTGCATTTTAGATTAGCATATTCATAGTTAGCATTTGAGCATATGTAGAATCATCCTAGCTTCATATCATAGCATTTACATTGAGTAATCTCAAATCATTATCCATTCATCATAATATCCATTATCATTTTCATCATATAGTTTCATGTAGGAATTTAATTGGATTGCATGTTGAATATCAATCTCATTTCTCAAGTTGTCATTTTAACAACCATAAGTGCACATACAAAATCTGAGAGCCAATATGGTTTAATAAATCCTTGAGATTAGAGAACAATGAGATGTTCTTAAGAGATTTGTTTAACTGGAAAATAGAGTAGTTTTTACTTGATTCAAATATTTGATATAATTTGTTTCATTAAGGTTTGTGTTGATTTACTAACAATTTCCACATTTCACACACACACAAAATGGCGCTCACCGTGGGGCTTGACCCCATTTCTAACAATTTTCTGGAAAATTTCATGTAAATAGGCTGGACATGAAATTTTAGCGCAATCGTGAATTCTTTTAGCGCATATGATAAATCTTTCAGCGCATACAGATTATGTTTTGGTGCATCTGAGAGATCTTCTAGCACATTCGGTGTCTATTTCAGCGCATCTGACCTTTCTTTAGTGCATCCAGCGAATATTCAAGCACATTCAGAGAGTGTTTTAGCACATTTAGTCTTTTTTGTAGTGCATTCAGTATTTGTTTTAGCACAATCATCAATTATTTTAGCGCATAGAGTAGTTGTTTTAGCGCATTGGTTAGTTCTTGTAGTGCATTAATGTTTTAGTGCATACAATGACTATTTTAGCGCATTGGGTTAAAATTGCAAAATTTGAGAACTGATTTATGTTTTCTATTTGCAGGTACTTCTATATGCTGGTCAAAGACAAATTTATCAAACTACTGATGATTTATGCAGGGGCTAGAGTTGTTTAAATGCTTTCTTTTGCTTAAAATAGGCATCTAGCTTAATTAGGAAGGATAAAGAACACCATGTGTTTTGTGCTTAATGGATGGTAGGCATATGCTCTCCCCTTAACTGGGTGACCAAAAAGCCAGACCCATTCAATTTTGTTTTATCCTTAGAGGGCCTACCTTGTGGGAAAAGTAATCACCCAAGGGAACAACCCAACTGGTAACACACAGAAGCCAAGCAACTTCCAACCGGGATATAAATGTGGGTACTTGGGGAAAGTTCAAGTATCACGAGGATTGTTCCAACAAGAAGGAAAACAATGGTCTCTTGCTGCATGGATGATCCCCCATGAATGAAATGCCTATACTAGAACCCTTTGTTGTAGCAAGGCCAAAATCCTTAATCTATTTTTTGGTGCAAGAACAATCGTTCTGAAGCCGTCCCACATTCTTGCAACTTTTAGCAGAGATGAAAAATATGCCATGGGAGATTCATAAGTATTGATGCTTGGCTTCCCTGTAGAAGTGAGTGTCGTGGAGGGGAGCTAGTGGGGTCAAGCATCTAATCATCTGCTATAAGTAAGCGCAACTAGAGTAAAATCCAAGTCAAAATTCAACAAATATAGTCCTACACAACTTAAGTTGTACATGCTTGATGTGTCTTTACCAATGTGTTTTTGAACCAATTTCCAACAAAAAAATCACATGTTGAAAGTGAAAACCATGATTTAGAAAAAAAATTCATTGAAACAACCAAGTCTCTACTATAAAATCCAAAAAATAAAACAAATTTCCAAGAAAACTACATCATTTTCCAGGCACATCTGCTATATCTTTTAGCACATCTGTGTATTTTTCCAGTGCATCTAACTGCTATTATAGCACATCTGTGCAAAACTATGGCACATATGTCCTCTGTTTCAGTGCATACAGTCAATCTTTTAGCACATCTGTGTATTTTTCTAGCGCATTTACCCTCTGTTATAGCTCATACATTGCATATTCTGGCGCATTGACCCTCTGTTTTAGTGCATCCAAGCAATCTTATAGCACATATGTGCAAAAATATGGTGCATTTGTCCTCTGTTTTAGCACATCTGTCAAATCTTTTAGTGCATCCGAGTTCTGTTTTAGTGCATCCATTAAATGCAAAACCTGAGAGCTAAACTTGTCCCCTGTTTCATAGTTTGAACCAAAATTTTAGAATTTGCTCAAGTCCAAAATCATTCCTTAGGTACCATAGAGTCTAAAATTGTTAAATTTGACCTCTACAAGTGGAATTCTCCAACCTAAACCAAGATCTAAGATCTCAAAGTGCCAAAATCATCAAAATTTATCACACCTTTGATTATTAAGCCTAGTTTCATCGTAAGGATTTATCATCTTTTCATCACGAAATGAAGCTATATAGTCAAATAAAACTTAGTATCATTAGAATTTGTCATTCTATTGGACTTATTTTTAATCCTTGGTACTTTTCCAAAACTTAGATCAAAGTTTAGTTAAAACTATAACACTTGTATGCCCATTCAAACAAGGTTACAAAAACAAAAAAATCAAGGAAAAGGGACTTGAAAATCAAAACATTGAAGAGTCAAACTTAATTGTAACTCCAACCATTGAAAATCCAATCATTGTAACTCCAACCATTGAAACCCAAATCATTGAGACTCAAAACATTGAAACTCAAAACAGTGAGACACAAAACACCATGGAAGAAGTTGAAGAGAATCCTTTCCATGGAATCCACAACAATGAAGGGGAAGAAATAACCGAGGAAGATATCCAACATGTTGAACAAGATCCCAACTTCCACAAATGCTTAGAAAAGATTTTTGAAAGAAATGGGAAAAAATAATTACTCATGCTAGTTAAACAAGGTGTCAAATTACCCGATGGCTTTGATGTGAATCAATTGAAAGCACCACCCAAAAAACCCAAAAATGATCCCGAACAAGTGGTTGCTCTAACTCACCAAATGAAGAACCTTCAACAACAAATTCTTGATATGCAAAGGGGAACCTCCAAACGATACTTAATCCAAGACATTAGTCCGTATCCATTTGATCAAAGTATCCACATGATCCCCTTTCCAAAACATTGCAAATTTCCTAAGTATGACAAAAACAATGGCAAAACTAACCCAATAGACCATGTGAGAGAATTTAGAACCACCAGTCTTGAATTTGCATATGAGGAAACATACTTGATGAGATTATTCCCAAGGAGCTTAGGTGGACAATGTCTTGAATGGTTCTCCAAACTCACACTACCAATTAACACCTTTGAGGAATTGGTCAACAAGTTCATCACCCAATATTCATACAACATCCAACATGACACCGCCATGAAAGATCTTTGTAACTTGAAACAAAAGAAGAGTGAATCGTTCCTTGTATTCTTGCAAAAATGGAGAAGGTTATTTGCACGATATTCTCATCCCGTACCTGAAAAGGAAAAGATATAAATATTTATTGACAACCTCAATGACGAGATGGGTTATAGATTAGAATTGTAATGTCCCCCAACCTTTGAAAAATTGATTGAAAATGGGATTAAAATCGAAGAGGATTTAGTCAAGAGAGAAGTCATCAAAATATACAATGAAAACAACTCATCAAACTCCTCCAACAATTACAATAGTGGAGACAAACCCAAGTTTTGGAAATGAAACAAGAATGTTGGAAACAACGACGGTGTAGTTAAAATCCAAAATGAAAAACTTGTATTCAACCTAACCGTTGCCGCCGCCAAAACTAATCAAAATAACAATCCCCCCAACAATCAAAGCAATAACCAAAAAAATAACCAAAATGTCAACCAAAGCAACAATCAAGGTAATGCTGGATCTAGAACATCATCATATCAAACATCCTCAAATCGAAGGAGGTTCACCCCTTTGGACAATTGTCATAATCAAAATTAAAAGAACTTCTTGAAGCTAAAGTCATAATGCTACCAGAGGCAAGAAATTGGGAACCACAAGTTAAGCCTCCATAGTGGAATGATGCTCATTTTTGTGACTTTCATCACAACAAAGGACATAAAACCAATGATTGCATGCAATTGAAGCGCTTGATACAAGATTTAATTGACAGCAAGACGATATTTGTAGAAGGACCCCAAACAAATAATGATTATGGAGTGTTTTAGAACTCTCTACCCAACTACGAAAAAGGGGAATCTTCTTCTTCAAATACCAAAGGAAAGAACATAAACTATGTCTATGACACCACCATTCTACATATTGAGGTGGTTGACGATCAAACCCATGACAAATCATATCTTATTGCAACTGATAACCCAACAAACGACAACACCCTTGAACATGAACACAACATCATTGCAATTGAAAATCATCACCATGATATCGACAGTACCTCACATCAAATCAATGACCTTGTACCTACAAATCTGATCACCAACGTCATTAAAGATGACAATCAAATCAATGCTATCAAAATCAGAGAAGGACAAAACAATTCACTAATCAATGTAATCACACGAGGACAAGCCAAAGTAACATTGAAAGGAGCTACCCCTTCCATGTCCAAATCGACTTATGTTATCCTTGCAACCCAATATAACATAGTGGATCAGTTGTAGAAGATACCTGCACAAATATCCATTCTAGAACCTCTCAAGATTTCACCAACTCATAAAGAAATCTTGGAACAAGGTCTAGTTGCCACCACGGTACCGAACAATCTAGAGGTTTTCCAATTTCAGACTATGGTGGGACATTTTACCACACCACACTGCTTATCCTTTTCTGAACACTATGATGTATCTATCAACCATTTGCACAACGCTGCCCTCCACATTGAGGTCCTAATCCACAAGCACCACATTAAACATGTTATAATAGATGGAGGAGCTGGCCTGAATATCTATACTTTGAAACTTGTCCATGCACTAGGCTATTCAGAAAATGCTATTGATCCTAGAAGGAAAATCATAACAAAAGCATATGATGATGAGAGATCTTCACAAGGGTTGATAGTGCTACCTATTCAAGTGGGACTAGTTTTTAGAGATATAGTATGCCAAGTGTTATACAAAGAGTTAACCTACAACATACTCTTGGGAAGGCCTTGGATTCATGACATGCAAGAAGTGCCATCCACATATCACCAATGTTTGAAGTTCCCTTTCAATGGGTAGGAAATCCCTATTGCAGTTGACTCAAACAACCCCCAATATTGCAACACCCTCAAGACAACCCAAGATGCTTTTGTACCACACAATAGGGAAGCTCCAACTCAGGGTTCATCAAATGATGGGAAACAACTCAATGCCTTGTCAAAATGGGTTGAGAAAAAAGACCAATCAAAGGATAAGGATATTGGTGATGCTAATACCTCAAATAAAGAATGTATGTCAAGTTCTTCATCAAATCAGCTCGAGATAAAGGATCAATCAAAAGACAAGGGTATCGATAATTCTACACCACTAAATCATGAAATTCAACTCGAGTCCTTATCGAAACAAGTTTCCAAGATGCAATTGAAAGACAAAGTCATGGGGGAATAATCATTTCAACAATCCTTATGTTTATCACAACTTTCATCTTCTCCAAAGTCATATGGACAACCATCAACATCTAGAAAATGATCATCCCAACCCACCACACTCTTTGATGTCACTTTTATGAGAGCAGGAACATTAGTGGATGAGTCAGGCGAGAAAAATGTTTTAAATTGGTTATACAAAGACGAATAATCATCACAAGCATCCACCTTAAGTGTACAAACAAAACAATATGGCAAAGGAAAGGCAATCGTGGAAAAGATGGGATATGAAGGAAAAGGTCCTATTGGTAAAATGAAAGAAGGAATCATAGAACTAATACAACCTATCAAAATGCAAGCCAAGGATAAAATAGGACTAGGGTATAGAGAAGAATCAAGAGAAGAAACCAGGGAAAAACTTGCTGAGAGAATCCTTCAATTACGAGATAGTTCTGAAATGGATTCAAATGAATATGAGTGGGATTCACTATCTAAAGAGTCTTATCATGATAAGGAAATTGATGTAGTCCAAAAGTATACACCCATACTTGAGGAGAGTCAAATTTTAGGTTATAGACCACTTGAAATAGGATCACAACATATTGATGACTCCAGCGAAGATGATCAGACTCAAAGCGAAACAAATAATTCAGAGGAGAGTTACCTTATAGAAATTGATTTTTCTATTGGACAATCCAAAGACATTACCATCGGGATCCTTACTGCATATGAATTTAGCCAATCCAATGACTCTTTACCCCTAGTACATCCCAAACTCATAGATTGGGATCAAACTGAGTCGTCTGATATCCCCCTCTTTTCAAATGATGAAGCCATTTTCAATTTCCTCTATTCCACTAATCCCAAAAAAAATTCCACCATTGAACATTGTAATGAGCTTCCAACTAGGAGAGTGTCAAATTTTCCAGTTGTAAAATGAATAATACAGGAAAAAGATCCGATGGTGAAAACCATTCAACGACAGTATCAAATCTAGAAAAAGTAAAAATAAAGATCATATCCAATGGTGAAACCTCTCCCAGGCGTTGAAGGATGGAAGATTTGACACACTCCCCAAGCACTTTTAGGAATGATCTAAAGTATTGGTTGAACCCACCCAATCTATCAATATCAACAATGAGGAAATGATTAAGACTGTTCATCTAGCATAATCCTTGACAAATCAAGAAAAACTAAACTTCATCAAATTATTTACAGAAAGGAAAGTCAATTTTGCTTGGTCATATGCCGACATGCTAGGGATTGACCCAGAACTCATCATGCACCACTTATCACTACCAGTAGGGGTAAAACTAGTCAAGCAAAACTTAAGGAAAATGCATCTGCATATTGCCATATTGGTAAAAGTAGAACTAAAGAAAGTATTGGATGCTGGATTCATTAGATCAATTGAATATGCCAAGTGGATATCCAACATCATACTTGTTTCAAAACCAGACAAGAGCATCAGGATATGTACAAATTTTAGGGATCTCAGCAAGGATTTCCCAAAAGATGACTTTCCCCTACCCAATATTGACATCATTGTAGACCTAATAGTAGGACATGGCATGTTGTCACTCATGGATAGTTTTTTCAGTTATAATCAAATCAAAATTGCACCAAAGGATCAAGAAAAGACAACCTTTACATGCCCATGGGGGACATTTTGTTGGAACGTCATGCCTTTCGGGTTAAAGAATGCAAGAGCCACTTATCAACACACTCTGACAACAATATTTCATGATATGATGCAAACCTTCATGGAAGACTATGTGGATGATCTGTTAGCCAAATCCTACACCAAATAAGGACACCTAGAGATCTTAGATAAAATCTTTACTAGGCTGGAAAAGTTCAATGTACGACTAAATTCAAATAAATGCGTGTTTGGGGTGACTTCAACCAAACTCTTGGGATACATAGTTTCAGAAAATGACATTGAGGTAGATCCCACAAAGGTCAAAGCCATCATGGAGATTTTTCCACCCAAGAACATTAGTCAGCTACGATCTTTGCAAGGGAGATTCTAATCAATTTGAAGATTGATCTCACAACTGGCAGATAAGACCCATCCTTTCACTCACTTGCTACATAAGAATGTATCTTTCTAATGGGATGAGAAATGCGAAGGAGCCTTTAACCAATTAAAACAATATCTGATGAGTCTACCCATATTAGTACCAAAAGTAGAAGGGAAGCCACTTTTATTATACATAGCAACAACTAGAATATCATTGGGAGCCTTGTTAGCGCAAGAGGATTCAATAGGAAAAGAAAGGGCAATCTATTACATCAGAAAAATCCTAAATGGCTATGATATCAATTACACCTTCATTAAAAAGGCTTGTTTGGAAGTAGTGTTCGCTACCCAACAATTGCAACATTACATGCTAACCCATACCATCAAGTTAATAGCCAAGATAGATCCACTTAAATACCTTCTTAGCAAATCTAATCTAACTGGAAGATTAGCTAAGTGGGTCATGATACTAAGTGAATTTGACATTCAATATGTCAATAGGAAGGAAATCAAATGACAAGCAATCAAAGATCAGTTAGCTGAAGCACCATTGCAAGAAAATCATCCAATGAACATTGAGTTTCCAGATGATGTTGTCCTAATAGTGTCCACACAACACTAGGTCTTATACTTTGATGGTTCTTAAACACAACATGGATCAGGAGTTGGAATCTTGTTTCTCTCACCACAAGGACATACCATTCCCAAGTCTTATAGATTGATGTTCCCTTGCACCAACAGCACAGCCGAATATGAAGCATTGATCATTGGAATCAAGGTAGAAGTTGAGTGGAAGATCATAGAGTTACATGTCTATGGGGATTCACAATTAGTCATTAATTAGGTAAATGATGACTATCAAACAAAGGATGACAAGGTGATGCCTTATAAAAGAATGGTTGATGATTTCAAAAGGTACTTTGTGGAAATAATATTTGAGCAGATTCCTCAAAGTGACAACAAAGTCGTTGATGCCATGGTGACCATTGCTTCTCTCTTGCAGATTTCAGAGAAACAAGCCTATTATGAGTTCATCTATTTAACCCATCCTATGACAACCCTGAATCCCAGGTCATCTACCATCTAGCCGAGGATAACACTTCCATCTACAGGAAAATCTATACGTACCTGAAAGACAATACCCTCCTACCTGACCTATCTCGTAATAAAAAAATGAATCTTCACTTGTTAAATCGCCCTACATACCCTTATCGTTGATGTCCTTTATCGATGAGGTCTTGGCGGAACTCTCCTCCAATGTCTGGAACGTGACGAGTCTGAAATAGCCTTATGGGAAGTACATGAAGGTGTTTGTGGAACTCATTCAAGTGGTTTAACCTTAGCCAAGAAAATCCCTCATTTGGGATATTACTGGCCGACTATGGAGAGGGATTCTTTTCAGTTTGTCAAGAAATGCCAAAAGTGTCAGATTCATGGCAATCTCATCCACACACCAGCGCAAGAACTTCAACCTTTTGCATCAACATGGCCCTTTTTTTAGTGGGGACTGGATCTCGTAGCGAAAATTCATCCATCTTCATCAAATGGACACAAGTTCATTATCACAACCACAAAGTATTTCACGAAGCGGATTGAAGTTGTTCCCCTAACCACCGTCATAGGAAAAAAAATCTCGTCCTTCATCCTGAACTACATCATCTGTCGATATGGTATCCCTCAATCCATTATAACTAAAAATGGTAGACCTTTCAAAAATTAGGATGTTGAAGAAATTTGTGAGAGGTTTCACATCCAACATCAGTTTTCTACACCATATTATCCTCAAGGAAACGGCCAAGGTGAGGCCTCAAACAAAACTATCTTGAAAATCTTGAAGAAAACTGTCAATGATGCTAGATGTGACTGACATGTTCAATTGAACCCTTCTTTGTGGGCTTATTTAACTAGCATCCACACCTCAATAGGAGCTACACCCTATGCTCTAGTCTATGGATTAGAAGCCATTCTACCTATTGAGGTTTCACTACCATCGCTCTATGTGTCACTAAAAGGGATCATTTCAAATGAGGATTATAGAGTGTCTAGGTTACAGGAGTTGGAACCCTTGGATGAATGCCATCAGCATGCAATGGATCACTTGAAAACATATTAGCAGAGGATATCCATAAGCTACAATCATAGAGTCAAGCCTAGAACATTTCAGGTTGGTGACTTAGTCCTAAAAGAGAATCCCCATAATCAACAAGATCGAGAGAAGGGGAAATTTGAACAAAACTGGCTAGGTCCCTTTGTTATTGTATCGACTTTTGGATTAGGAGCATATCAGTTGTCCACACCAGAAGGGGATTTGTTTGATGAACCCCTCAACAACTTGCATCTCAAGAAGTTCTACACTTGAATCATCCGGTGCATTGGAAAAAGTCTTGAAAAAAATACCAAAAACATTAGAAAATGTCTTGAAAAAATGGTTGCCTTGATGAAAACCTGACAAACAGGCATCTTGGTAACAAAATTAAAAAAAAAGAAGAGAAAAATACAAAAAAAGTGAAAAATCAAAAAGATCAAAAAAATCATAAAATATGAAAAAGTGCAATAAAAACAAGTAGTGAAAACCTGGCAACATGCACTATTTGTGATAGGTTAGCTTTTCCAGCTATTCGAGCATGTCAACCATTTGGTTTTTCCATTTTCTTTTTCCATCTATCTACCTATCATCGGAGAGCCTCATGTACATTTCTTGGCATTGCGGTTGTGTCTCACCCTAGACTAGGGGAAAAATCCTAAACTCACTAGGGGAAATAAACTTTGAGCTTGAACCAACAGACAAACAACAATAAGACAAATGCAACAAACACAAAGATCATAGTGCAACTCAACACTAAACATCAAACACCATCAAAAACACATCAACCATCCAAATCGATCAAACCAAAAGCAAACTTCAAATGAATGATGTTCATTTTGAATCATGGGTTTATCCTGTTAAACTTGAATATTCAATTGTTGTACTTTGATTTTATTATCATATCTCTGGAGCACCTTAATGATGTATCGAAATAGAAGAGCTAGGAAGGATTATGATTTTTCTTTTTCTGTTGTCTGTGAGTTGATCATTATTATTATGCAAATTGTCACGGGACGTGCTCTACAAAGTATCACTAATGACATTTTAAATTTGCATAGGAAAATGGTTAACTCTTGTCTGTTTACACAAGCAATACTCAGGTCATCTTGGTTTAATTATACTTAGATGCTTGTGTTAACTTGCACTATCAAACATCATGGAAGTAGTACTTAGGTCATTATGGTCTGAATATGCCATCGATGCTTGTACTTTCAACATTTTAAAGGCCCAATGATGATAAAAAGAACAAAAAATTGGCTATTACAAATGACAACTTTTGCATATGAGATCTGCATAGTTAGAGTAGATTGCATCCATGTTAGTTTGCATCTATATTTATGGGGTTTCCAAAGCTACAACAATGATGTTATCTCTTGCACTAATGGATTGAGTACACTTGACATTACCAAAAACACATCATTCTCATATAGTTGCATCATCATTTGCATACATTAGAAAACATTATCATACCATTCATTCATCCATACATAACATCATAATATTTGCATCAGAAAACACAAAAAGACATGCATCACATCTCATTTACATAACCAAAATCATTTCATATATTTGCATTAAGAAAGTGGTTCACTAAGCTTAAATGAGTGAGTCTCTTCAGATTTCCAAAAGAATTGGGAAATATGTTAGGTTTTGTGAAGCTTAATTTAGCAAAGAATCAACTGACGACAACCTTCCCACAACTCTTGGAAGTTGGATAGATTCACTCATTTAAGCTTAAAACCCTAGAACATAATCATTTACATAATCATTTGCATCACATAATCATATCATCATTACGAAACAACATACACATCATTTACATAATTATTACATCACATCGTCATTACTTCCATATCAAATCAATATGAACATCACATATCATTACAACCATTCATTTTCATAATCAAATCCATTTTATATAGCATAGCACATCATTTTCAAAAATCCATAAAACATATATAATCATTCATCATGCATTATCATATCATATCATCATTGCATACATCACATAATAATCACATAGGTATCATCATTGCATACATAACAAAATCATCATCGAACTAGGTACCATCATACAATCATTTCATCTAACATTCATCCATTCATTGCATCATTTATTTGCATAAAAAAAGTACAAAAACATCAAATGCATCACATATCATTGGCATAATAAAATCCATCACATCCATCATATAGGCATCAATCATAAATCATCATAGAATCATAACACATTTGCATTCATAGCATATCATATCATCATTTTCATATAGATCATCATACACATAGAAATTAAATGCATCCATAACATATCATATCATCAAGATCATCATCATACACATAGAAATTAAATGCATCATAGACGTCGATCATCATATAACATCATATCAACACATAGATCATAATCATCACCGCATATCATATAACCTCAAAAATCATAATGTCAAAGTGTACAAGGATATCCAAAGGTAGGAAGAGATAAATCAATATAAAAAATGGCATTGTATCATAAAGCTTGAAAAAAATAGGTACATCATCAATATCTCAAATACAACAATGTATACATCATGTCCAAAATACATCAAAATCTACCATCCTAACCGGAGCTATGTTGTGCTCCCCCCAGACGGTGCTGACATCACATGACTAGCACCTCCTCCACTTGACAGACCTACACTAGGATCTCTCCTATCTCTAGGAGGAGGCTGCTTAACACCCACACTAATAGTGCAAGACTAGGACCCGCCAAACCGAGACTATGCAAAGCTCTCTCGCCGCTTGGGAGGAACCACCTCATGATATCGGTCCCTGTAGAACTTAGCCTCCTGAGCAATGTGGTGAATCTCTATGAAATAATCCGATGTACCCATATTCATTGCAACTTGTTGTAGCCTCTCAATAATGGCCTCGGCCTACTCCACCCACCATCTCAGGTCATCCCTCTCAGTGATCAATGCGACAATCTGTCCCTGCACCTGTTCCTGCACCTGGGCCTGTATGTGTGCAAGCTGGGCCTGCACCTGCTTCCTAGCAACATCCATCTCGGCTATCAGAGTTTGCATCTGCCCCTGTTCCTATGTCAGAAGAGCCTATACCCACTCTAACTGTCCCTACAACATCTAAACCTACACCTGTAACACAACAATTTGTGTCCGTTGCTGTTGAGATGGCAATCTAATCTATACCCATTATTGTGATGGAGCCACTAAGGATCGCCTCTTGCAAGGCACTCTCATCTCTCTAACATCAGAACCTGGCCCTCCTCCTCCCCCATCGCCTCCATCATCACCACCATCACCCTCCTCTCCATCTCCATCTCCGTCATTGCTATTGCTCTCCTCCTCCTTCGACTCCTCCTCCTCTCCCTACTCCTCCTTTGCCCATGACCTCCCACCTCTTCCTTTTCCAACAATGGTGTAGGCTCATTTGGAATAGTGATCCACGAGAATGGATGCATAAGCATATACATGGTATAATCCTCTGATATCGGTGCATCCGTGATCTCTGGATGCACCTCCCAAATGATGGTCGGTAATTCCTGGAAATGCTCAACTACTGCATCATAAGACAAACACGACCCCCACTCTATCACATCTTGTCTTCATTGCACATAATGGGCTATGCCCTAGGGCATGGCCTGAACCCAACCATACTATCTCAACACTCTCAGCAACATGAACCTCTCAATGATGAAGCGAGTCTGACCAATTAGATACATCGACTAAAAAAAATATGGCATCTCCGTGTCATCCTCGGGCCACTGCTCACAATCAACATAGGGTCTCCACACAAAAAACTCCAAATCATCCAACACCCTCTTCCAATACTCCAACTTTCCCAGCTTAGGCTGAGTAATTCGACCTACATAGATGTGAACATAGGGCCTCAGGGCTGACCTTTGTCTGTCTCCCACCGACCAACTAATCGCTATATGCTCCCAGGCCCAAACCTAGAGCAATGTGACTCCAGCTGATAGACTGGACCCTCAAAGGTAGACCACCTAGTGCAAATCATGGTATAGATGGGCTAGCATACAACAAACCCATGTGTATCTGGTCCCATGCACAATCATTCTCTCCAAAATCTTGCCCCATCCAACTGAGAGTCCCTTTGACCTGCGATTAGGACAAAGGAACCCTCCAATGAAACCAGCTAGTACAAAAGGCAACGTGGCATATGCATTGACCATGTCCCTCCATGGAATCTCGTACCCGCATATATGGTCATCCTGGAAAACTCGCTGTAGCACATCGGTATCGGCTTGCTCTTGTGCATCATATATAACAAGCTCTCCCACCACTAGAATCTGTAGAATCCGATATACATCCTTAAGTGTCACTGTGATCTCACCTGTGGGAAAATGGAAGGTATTATGCTCACTGTGCCATCTCTCCGCTAAGGTTGTCAATAACCCCTGTTGATCCTAATCTGGGGAATATCGATAAGAGATGATACCCCACATCATGCAATAATCATTGTCTCAAGTTGTGTCAAATGGAAAATCAAATCCCAAGTCCTCGGGAATCGGTCTCTGATTTGTAGACTAGTCAATGGCTCCTATCATCATAAAATTGCAAATCAATCAATTAATCAACTGACATCAATCAATCATTAGTCAAATCAATTAATCTATCAACCTAATCAGCTTTGGTGAGACTTTGATCAAATCTCATGAGTATCAAATCAGTTAACTCAACCTCACCTATCATGAGGTTTATCAAATCAATCAATTTAACCTCACCTATCATGAGGTTTATCAAATCCATCAATTCAACCTTGCCTATCATGAGGTTTATCAAATCAATCAATTCAACCTCACCTATCATGAGGTTTATCAGATCAATCAACCTATAATTAATCCTCGCCTATCATTAGGTCAATTATCATCATCCTATCATTAAACCTCACCTATCATGAGGTTTATCAGATCAATCAATCTTTAATTGATCCTCACCTATCATGAGGTCAATTATCATCATCCTATCATTGAATCTCACCTATCATGAGATCAATGGACATCTAACCTATCAAAATCATCAATCATCATCAACATAATGGTTGACGCGATCATACATCATCAAAATCAAGAAGTCTCAACAAGAAAATCATCAAACTTCACCAATGCACTAGAATATTCTTTCTATGTGCTAAAAAACCCTATGTGTTAGAGAAATTCATCAATGTGCTAAAACATACCTTCAATGCGCCAGATTACTCTATGTGCCAAAACATTTCACTGATGTGCTGGAATAAAGTCCTGATGTGCCAAAATACCTGATGCGCTATTCTATTTAATCTATGTGCTAATCTAATTTCCCTATGTGCTAAATCAGTTCATGACTGTGCCATTTCGGGTCACCTATGTGCTACTTTATCCTATACGCTAATTCATTTCACTTATGCACTACATCGCTTTCCCTTTGTGCTAGAATAGTCTATGTGCTATAACAGTCTATGTATGTGCTATTTCGGTCTCCTAATGTGCTAAAACATTTAAAAATATGAATTCAAAGAAAAACAAGCAGGAAATTCAATGCACAAAATATGAGGTGGTTTTCGGGGTACTCATCAAAGGTCCATATGTTGCTAGGTGGTTGTGCTGCCTGACTCGATCGAACCGGTGCGTGTGGTAAGGGATCAACATTCTGCTCCAAGTTTGTTCAATCAATCTCACTCACAAAGTTTTCAAAATCACAAAATGCACAAATGAACTTTCTAATCAACTTTTTAACCTTTTAAAGGTTAATGAAGTGGCATTTTATGGGGTTGTTTTATTTTTATTTTTCAAAGGGGCCTTAATTAATTAGATTATCACCTGCTGGCTTCTACATCATTTTTCGGGAGATAAATAATTTCTAATGCATAAAATTTTGAGATCATCATCCAATCATCGAAAAATCATCAAAATTTTCAAAAATTCCAAAAATCCTAAAAATTCAAAAATTCACCGATTTATCTCCCGAGGGGGCATATATCTGTCATCACCTAAAAATTAACGTCTAGGGCATCAATTTTTTTTTCTTGGCATCGGTATCAAATTTTTCTTTAAAACGTGTAAACACATTTCTTCAAAGAGGGGAAAAATGTATACACCTAAAATCGGTCATGGCATTTAATTAATTAAATACTAGTTATTTAATTAATATTCAAATACGTATAAATAAAGTCTCAATTTATTTATATTCTTCATATTCTTTAATTCTCCAAATCTAAAGTCATATTCTTCTAATTTATTTAAATAAATAAATTTCATAAGTTTGTTTTATTTAATTAAGTTTCATTAATCCTGATTAGGAATTCAAGCACATGTCTACAACTTTTTGTGCCACCTCAGGTAGGTCACATGAAATTAAATAATTCTATTTTTTAAATTAGAATTATCTTCAACCAATTTTTAAACACATGATCTTTTCTTCCCACACTTCATTCTTCCATCCATTTGGCATGTTTCCTATTGGTCAAGAGATTCCTCCATCCATTTGGCATGTTTTCTTTGGTCAAGGGGACACCTTCTTGATTCTCTCCATCTCCACTATTCATCCCTCTTGTTTGAATTTGGACTGTCGATCGTTGCCACATCACAAGATACTTGAAAAAGCCCATAAATACAACCCTTTTCCATTCTATTTTGCATCCACATTTGAGTAGAGTTATCATGCAGGAATATTGTTTGAGCATTGAAGCACTTTGGAGTCTTATAGTTACATTTCATATCATGTTTTGTTTCATAGTTACATCTTAGAATCACACTTTGCTTCATAGTTGCATTTTATATCATGCTTTGCGTCATAGTTGTATTTTAGATTAGCATATTTATAGTTAGCATTTGAGCATATGTAGAATCATCCTAGCTTCATACATATCATTTACATTGTGTAATCTCACATCATTATCCATTCATCATAATATCCATTATCATTTTCATCATATTTTTTCATGTAGGAATTTAATTGGATTGCATGTTGAATATCAATCTCATTTCTCAAGTTGTCATTTTAACAACCATAAGCGCACATACAAAATCTGAGAGCCAATAAGGTTTAATAAATCCTTGAGATTAGAGAACAATGAGACGTTCTTAAAAGATTTGTTTAACTACAAAATAGAGTAGTTTACTTGATTGAAATCTTTGATATAATTCGTTTCATTAAGGTTTGTGTTGATTTACTAACAATTTCCACATTTCACACACACACAAAATGGTGCCCACCGTGGGGCCCGATCCCATTTCTAACAATTTTCTGGAAAAGTTTGTGTAAACAGGCTGGACATGACATTTTAGCGCAATCATGAATTTTTTCAATGCATACGATAAATATTTCAGCGCATTTGAGAGATCTTCTAGCGCATTTGGTGTTTGTTTCAATGCATCCGACCTTTCTTTCAGTGCATACAACAAATATTCTAGTGCATTCAAGGAGTATTTTAGCGCATTCGGTCTTTTCTGTAGTGCATTCAATATCTGTTTTAGCACATTCATTAGTTGTTTTAGCACATAGAGTAGTTGTTTTAGCGCATTGGTTAGTTCTTGTAGCGCATCAATGTTTTAGTGCATACGATGATTGTTTTAGCACATTGGGTTAAAATTGAAAAATCCGAGAATTGATTTGTGTTTTCTTCTTGTAGATACTTTTATACGCTGGTCAAAGACAAATTTATCAAACTATTGATGATTTATGTAGGGGTTAGAGTTGTTTAAATGCTTTCTTTTACTTAAAATAGGCATCTAGATAATTAGGAAGGATAAAGAACACCATGTCTTTTGTGCTTGATGGATGGTAGGTATATGCTCTCCCCTTAACTGGGTGACCAAAAGGCTAGACCCATTAGCTTTGTTTTATCCTTGAAGATAGGAAACAATGGGTTGACTTTAGGGAATTGGTTTTGTTTCAATTCAATTAGATTTTCTATTCAATTCTCTAATATAATGTTTCATTGCTTGTGTGATTTTGTTACTCATTTGCACATTTTACCTCACACATAAATTTGGCACCCTCTGTGGGGCTTAGCCCTATTTTTATTAATGTTTTATGGAAATTTTGTTTACAGATCTGGAGGTGAACTTCTATGTAGCACACTCGTGGTTTCTTTCGCATGCAAACCATCTTTTAGCAAATTTGGTTCCTATTACGACATATCCGAAGCATCTTTTAGTGCATCCAGCTCATGTTTTAGCACATTTAGGGGTTCTTTTAGCGCATTTAGTTGATATTTTAGCGCATTCAGTAGATTTTCTAGCACATACAGTAGTTCTTTTAGCACATTTGTGTGATCTTTTAGCGCATTTGTGTGATCTTTTAGTGCATATGAGTTTTGTTTAGGCGCATATGATTTTCTTTGTAGAAACTTGAAATTACGAGAACTGATCAATACTTTCTATTTTGTAGGTACTTTTAAATGCTATCAAAGACAATTATATCAAACTACTGATGGTGTTTGTAGGGGCTAGAGTTGTTTTAGTGTTTTCTTTTGATTAAATTAGGAACCTAGTTTAATTAAGAGGTTAATGAACACCCTGTCTATTGTGCTTGTAAAGTGATAGGCCTATGATCTCCCCTTCATTGGGTGACCAAAATGCCAGACTCACTCTTTTATGTTTTGATAACACCTTTAGAAGGCCTGCCATAGTGGGAAAAAGTACTCACCCTATGGGAATGACCTAAGTGGGAACAACTAAAGCCGAGTTTTCTAACCCACTATAATAAAAAGTGAATTTGAGGAAACTCACAATTCAATGGTAGTGTGCATTGATAACCATCTCCAAAGCCTTTGTTCTAAAGAATGGGAGGTCTCCTATGGCAGTTTATCATTTTTCCACATTGAACAAAAACCCTTACTACAAACCTTAAGTGTAGAAGCCAGCCAAGTCAGTCTCTAAGCACTTTTAATATTCACAGTGCAAGGGGAGGGAAGAATCTGCCCCCAAGATACTCACCATATAACTATCAGGGATTACTGGCCAAAAGTGGAGGATTCGACTTTGGTTAAGACCCAAGAAAGGAAAAAACATGGGCACCCCCTAGGGGATGACACAACTGTGTGAGCTGACATAGTTCTAAGATGTGGGCTGTGGTATTTTAAGTGACCCTTGACATTAGAAAAGTGCTTGATCTATTTTCTCTTGTTTTATACCTGTGGAAATCAAAGGAATTAGACTAGATTCTTGAACATACACTCAATATTTAGATCCTAGGTTGGAAACAACTATTTTACAACTTGCTGTTGTGTTTGGAATTGTTTTTCAAGAAATCATCCATTTAAGAACACTTAATTTCTATAATTCAAGGACAGAGAAACCAGATAAAAAAATCATTGTTAAGAAAAGCATCCCCTGAAAACATCCATTTCACTGATTAAAAGAAAAATAACTAGATAGACTGTCAAAAACACTAAACACTTCTAGTTTAGCACATGCATTCCCTTATTCAACGCATTCATGGTATTGTCTAGTGCATTTAGGGAATTTTCTGGTGCATTGTCGACATTTTCTAGCACATTTAGGGCATTTTCTGGCACATCACTAGCTTTTTCTGGCACATATAATTCATTTTCCAATGCATTTAGTTCATCTTCTAGCACATCTGGGTCACTTTTTGGTGCTTAGGTTCCATTTTCCAATGCATTTGCAAAAAATTTCAGCGCATTTACTTGATAATCCTATAGAGTACCAAGTTGAATCACATCTAGGGGCAGTCTAGCACATCATTGGCTTGTTTTAGCACATTTGACCCATTTTCTAGCGCATTTGAGTCATTTTTTAGCACATTGAGTCCATATTTTAGCGTATTTAGTGCATTTTTTGGCACATTTGGTCCATTGTTTAGCACATTGAGTCCATTTATTGGTGCATCTAGGGAACAATCTAGTGCATCTAGGCTATTTATTAGCGCATCTAGTGAATATCAAACCAAAGAGCTAAATTCACCATTTTTCTGACTGTTTGAACCACATTCAGGGATCCTCACCAAAATAGAATCATTCCTCAGCCACAATAGTGTCTTAAACTTGTTGAAACTGACCTTTGCAAGTGGAATTCTTCAATTAAACTAAGATCTAACACCTTAAAGTGCCTAATCATCCATCACAAGTCTGATTATTAAGCTAAGTTTCATCATCAAGATCTATCATCCTTCATCACAAAACAATACTGCATAATCAGATTAAATTTAGTCTCATCAATAGAATTTTTCATTCTATTTGACTTAGTTATTATCTTTGGCACTCCAACAAAGATCAAAGTTTAGTCAAATTATAACACTTGTATGCCTATTTTAACAAGATCACAAAGGAAGAAAATCAAAGAAAAAGAAGTAGAGACTCAAAACACCATAGATGAACTTGAAGAAAATCCATTTCATAGATTCCACCAACCTAAAAAATGATGAAACGACTGAGGAGTACATCCAAATAGCTCAACAAGATCCCAAATTCCACAAATTCCTATAAAATGTTTTTGGAAAAGATGGGGAAAAATACTTTTTAATGCTAGCTATCCAAGGTATCAAACTACCTAATGAATTTGATGTTAATCAATTGAAAGGAGCACCCAAAAGAACTAAAACTGATCCACCAAACACAAATCCAGTGGCTACTTTAACTAATCAAATGAAAAATATGCAACAACTTTTTAACATGCAAAGAGGAACCATAAAAAAATATCTGCTACAAGACATTTTCCCATATCCTTTTGATCAAAATATCAACATGATTCCTTTTCCCAAGCATTGTGAATTCCCAAAGTAAGATAAATACAATGGTAAAAATGATCCTATAGATCATGCAAGGGAATTTCACACCACGAGCCTTGAATTTGCAAACGAAGAGACTTATTTGATGAGATTGTTTCCATGAAGCTTAAGTGGTCAATGCATGGAATGGTTCTCCAAAATTTCACCAGGTATTAAGACCTTTGAAGAGATGGTCAATAAATTCATCACCCAATACTCCTACAACATCCAACATGAGATAACCATGAAAGACCTTTGTAACACAAAACAAAAAAAGGGTGAATCATTTCTCATATTTTTACAAAGATGGAGAAGATTGTTTGCAAGATATGCTCGTCCCATACCTGAAAAAGAAAAGATGGAAATTTTCATTGAATATCTAAATGATGAGATGAGCTATAGACTTGAATTGCAATTTCAACCCACCTTTGAGAAAATGATTGAAAATAGACTCAAAATCGAAGAAGCCTTCATCAAGAGAGGAGTTTTAAAAATCTACAATGAAGGAAACAATTTAGAAAATTTCTCCAATAATCATAATAACAACAATGACAAACCAAAATTTTGGCAAAGAAATAAAAATGCTTGTAATAATGATGCTACAACTAATACACAAAACACAAAACCAGTATTTAACTTGACAGTAGCTTCCACCAAGACCAATCAAACCAACAACCAAAACACCAATCAAAACAACAATCAAAACAATGTTGAATCTAAACCACTACCATATAAAAAATCAACAAATCGAAGAAGATTCACACCTTTGGGACAATCACTTGAATCAACATTGAGAGAACTTCTTGCACATATACTTATAAAATTACCAAAGGAAAGAGATTAGGAACCAAGAGTTAAACCATCTTGGTGGAATGATGCATACTACTATGACTTTCACAGAAACAAAGGACACAAAACAAATGACTGCATGCAATTGAAACAATTGGAACAAGATTTGATTGATAATAAGAAAATATTTGTAGGACCTCAAATGAACAATGATCATGGAGCATTCAAAAACCCTTTACCAAACTATGAAAAGGGAGAGTCTTCTTTTGCAAACACCAAAGGGAAAAATGTGAACTATGTTTATGATTCTACCATTCTCCATATCGAGGTAGTAGATAAAACTAATGAAATTGAAATTAATGACCAGCAAGACATTATTGCAGCCAATAATCAAATTAATGATATCACAATTGAACATGAACAAAACATTGTTGCAGCTGAAAATCATCTCCATGACATCAACACCAAGTCAAATCAAATCAGTGACATCATACCAATAAATCTGATCACAAATGCTATTGCAAATGATAATCAAATTAATGTCATTAAAATTAGAGATAAACAAGATTACCAACTAGTCAAAGCAACTACAAGAGGGAAGACCAACGTAATATTGAAAGGAGCTGCATCTTAAACACATGTTGCCTCTTCTGCATCCAAAGAAGCTGTTGTCCCTTCAAATTAGTACAACATAGTTGACCAATTGCAGAAAATCCCATCTCAAATATCCATATTGGAACTATTGAAAATTTCACCAGCTCACAAAGAGATCCTAGAAAAAGCTCTAGTAGCCACCACAATACCAAATAATATGGAAGTTTTCCAATTCCAAGCTATGGTGGGACACTTGATTGCACCTCATTGCCTATCATTTTCTAAAAACTATGATGTATCACTCACCCATCGACACAATGTTGCCCTCCACATTGAAGTTTTAATTCACAAACACTGGGTCAAACATGTTCTAATAGATGGTGGAGCTGGCCTAAATATCTACAATTTAAAACTTATCCTTGCACTTGGATATTCAGAAAATGCAATTGATGCTAGAAGAAAAATCACTATAAAATCCTATAATGATGAAGAGAGATCTTCCCAAGGATTGATAGTGTTACCAATTCAAGTGGGACAGGTTGTAAAAGATATAATATTCCAAGTGTTAGACAAGGAGTTGACATACAATATACTCTTGGGATGTCCTTGGATTCATGAAATGAAAGCAGTATCGTCGACATATCACCAGTGCTTGAAGTTCCCTTATAATGGGAAAAAAATAACCATTTCAGCTGATTCCATCAATCCTCAATATTGCAACACACTCAAAACAGTCCAAGATACTTTTGTGCCACACAATAGAGAAGATACCACTCCTAGTTCATCCAACAATGAAAGACAACTAAATTCCTTGTCAAAATGGGTTGAGGAAAAGGACCAGTCAAAAGATAAGGGTATCAGTGATTCTACTCCATCAAGTAACGAAAGTCAATTAAATTATTTGTCAAATCAACTTGAGGAAAAGGTTTAGTCAAAAGACAAAGGCCTTGGTGATTCTACTCCATTAGATCATGAAAGTCAACTAAATTCCTTATCTAAACAATTCAAGAAAAAGATCCAGTTAAAAGACAAAGGTATAGGTGAATATTCAATTGAGTAGTCCTTATGTTTTTCATAGTTGCTACCTTCACCAAGATCCTATGGGAAACCATCCACATCAAGACAACAATCCTCACAACCAATCACATTCTTTGATGGTAAGTTTGTAAAAGTAGGCACTCTAGTGGATGAATCTGAAGACAAGGATGTTTTGAATTGGTTATACAAAGATGAAGAAGCATCACAAGCATTAACTTCCAACGTGCTAACTGAACCATATGGTAAAGGTTTTATAATCCTAGAGAAGATGGGATATGATGAAAAAGGTCTTGTAGGAAAAAGAAAAGAGGGTACATCATAGAACCAATACAACCTACTATAACCAATTCAAAGGACAAAATATGACTGGGATATAGAGAAGAGTCAAAAGAAGAAACGAGGCAACAAATTGTTGAGCGAATCCTCCAATTGTGAGATAGTTCTAAAATAGATTCCAATGTATATGAATGGGATTCCCTCTCTGAAGAATCTTGTCATGAAAAATAAATTGATGTGATACAAAGGTATGCACCAACACGTATGGAGGGACAAAGCTCAAGGTCTAGACCACTTGAAATTGGATCACAACATATCAATGACTCTAGTGAAGACGATCAAACTTTGAGTGAGATAGATCACTTAGAGGAGAGTAACATCATAGACCTTGACATTACTATCGAACACTTTGATGATGTTTCCATCATGACACTCACCCCTTTTGACCTTAACCAATCTGATGATTTCTTACCATTGGTACACCCTGAACTAATTGAATGGGACCAAACTGAGCTGCTTGATATACCTATCTTTCCAAACGATGATGCCATTGTGAACTTCCTTTGCTTTGATAATCCTGAAACAAGTTCCATCATTGAATCTCATAACGAAGCTTCAGACAAGGGGAGTGCCAAATCTCTCAGCTGCAAAACAATGAATATCAAAAATTGATCTAATGGTGAAAACCATTTAATAGCAGTATTAGATCAAGAAAAAGTAAAAATAAAGAGCGCATATAATGGTGAAAACCTCTCTGAGGCACTGAAATATGGGAGATTTGACACTCTTCCTGAACACTACCATTAGAGATCTTCAGTGCTGATTGAACCCACACAATCCATCAACATTGGTACAATTGAAACAACGAAGACCCTACATCTAGCAACATCCATGACAAAAGAAGAAAAACCAAGCTTCACTAAAATATTTGAAGAGAGACAAATCAACTTTGCTTGGTCCTACGCTGACATGCCAAGCATGGATCCAGAGCTTATCATGCATCATTTATCCTTGCCACCTGGAGTAAAGCTAGTGAAACAAAAGTTGAGAAAAATGCATCCACACATTGCCCTTCTAGTGAAAGATGAATTGAAGAAACTATTGGATGCATGATTTGTCTGACCTATTGATTATGCTAAATGGATCTCAAACATTGTACCAATTTCTAAACTAGGTAATAGTATCAAGATATGTACGGATTTAAGATATATTAATAGGGATTGCTTGAAAGATGACTTTCCTTTGCCTAACATTGACATTATCGTGGATTTAACAACAGGTCATGAAATTCTATCACTCATGGACAGATTCTCAGGCTATAATCAGATAAAAATTGCACTAGAAGACCAAGATGAAACCGCTTTGACATGCCCATGGGGTACATTCTATTGGAACGTCATGCCTTTTGGGTTAAAGAATGTTGGAGCTACTTATTAGTGTGCGATTACCACTATCTTTCATGACATGATGCACACCTTTATGGAGGGTTATGTAGATGACTTGTTGGGAAAATGTTTCACTAGAGAGGGAAATTTGGAAATCCTGGACAAAATCTTCACCAGATTGGAGAAATTCAATGTGATATTAAACCTAAAGAAATGTGTATTTGGCGTGACATCAGCTAAAATTTTAGGATATATCGGCTAAAGGCATTGAGGTGGATCCTGCGAAAGTCAAATCCATCATGGAGATTCCTCCTCCTAAGAATATCAACCAACTCAAATCTTTATAGGGATGATTCCAATCTATCAGAAGGTTCATCGCACAACTGGCAGATAAAACTCATCCTTTTAATCACTTGCTACACAAGAATGTTTCTTTCAAATGGGATGAAAAATGTGAAGCAAATTTTAATCACCTAAAATAGTGTTTGATGTCGCCATCAATACTGGTGCCACCAACTGAAGGAAAACCATTATTACTCTATATAGCAACAACAAAGGTATCTTTGGGCGCTCTACTAGCATAGGAAGATTCTACGGGAAAAGAAATGGCTATTTATTACATCAGCAAAACCTTGAAAGACTATGAAACCAATTACACATTTATTGAAAAAGCTTGTCTAGTGGTACTATTTTCTACTCAACAACTAAGAAACTACATGTTAACACATACCATCAAACTCATAGGAAAAATTGATCCATTGAAGTATCTACTTAGCAAAGCTTCCTTGACAGGAAGACTATCCAAATGAGTAATAATATTGAGCAAGTTTGACATTTAGTATGTGGACAAAAAAGTAATCAAGGGTCAAGTGATAGCCAATTAGCTAGCTGAAGCACCATTGTAAGATGATCATTTAATGAGCATTGAATTTCTAGACGTAGATGTCCTTACCATGTTAGCACAACAGTGGATGCTATATTTTGATGGGTCTTACACGCAACATGGATCAGGTGCTAGAATCTTGTTTGCCATGCCTCAAGGACATACCATCCCGAAATCTTATAGACTGATGTTTCCTTGTACCAACAACATAGCTGAGTATGAAGCATTGATCATTAGAATCAAGGTGGAAGTCAAATGGAAGATCACAAAGTTACAAGTCTATGGAGATTCTCAACTAGTCATAAATCAAGTTAACGATGACTACCAGAAAAAATATGACAAATTGATGCCATATAAAAGAATGGTCAATGACTTTAAGAAATAATTTTTGGAGATCAAATTTGAGTAGATTCCAAGAGGGGACAACAAAGCTATGATTCCATGGTGACCATTTCTTCTCTCCTACAAATACCTAAAAAATGAAGTCGTTATGAGTTCATGGTGGAACAATTGTTTAACCCTGCCTATGATAACCCCGAATCCCAAGTCATATACCACCTAGTCGAGGCTGACACTTCAGTCTATAGGAATATCTACACCTATCTAAGAGAAAATACCCTACCACTTGATCTATCCCAAAACAAAAAATGAAACATTATTTGATAAGCGGCTTGACATACCCTAATAGCCGATATACTTTATTGACGAGGTGTTGATGGTACTATCCTTTGGTGTCTTGAACGTAATGAAGCTAAAACCGCTTTACACAAGGTTCATGAAGCTATCTGTGGCACTCATTCAAGTGGTCTAAATTTAGCTAAGAAACTCCTATGCTTGGGGTATTATTGGCTGAATATGGAGGAGTCTTTTCAATTTGTCAAGAAGATCCAAAAATTTCAAGTCCATGGAAACCTAATACATGCACCAACACATGAATTACAACCTTTCGCATCAACATGGCCTTTCTATCAATGGGGACTTGACCTTGTAGGTAAGATTCATCTTTCATCTTCCAATGGGCACAAGTTCATCATCACAACCATAGAATACTTTACAAAGTGGATTGAAGTTGTTCCCTTAACCACAATCACTGGAAAATAAATTGCATCTTTCATCCTAAATTACATTATATGTTGGTATGGTATTCCTTAGTCCATTGTCACAGACAATGGTAGACCTTTCAAGAATCAAGATGTCTAAGAACTTTGTGAAAGGTTTCACATCCAACATTGATTTTCCACACCTTACTACCCTCAAGGGAATGGCCAAGTAGAGGCCTCAAACAAAATCATTCTGAAAATCCTGAAGAAAACTGTCAATGATGCTAGATGTGATTGGAACGTTCAATGGAACCCTGCTTTGTGGGCTTATTGTACTAGTATCTTCACCTTGATAGGAGCTACACACTATGCTCTAGTCTATGAATCAGAGGCCATTTTACCTATTGAGGTTGAGCTACCATCCCTATGGGTGTCTTTAAAGGGAATCATTTCAGAGGAAGATTATAGAGTATCCAGGCTACAAGAGTTGGAACTGTTGGATGAGCATCGTCAACATGCAATTTATCACCTGAAAGCCTATCAACAAAGGATGCCACGTAGTTATAATCACAAGGTCAAACCAAGATCATTTCAGGTTGGTGACTTGGTCTTGAAAGAAAATCCCCGTAATCAATAGGATCGAGAAAAGAAGGGAAAGTTTGAACCAAATTGGTTAGGTCCTTTTATCATGGTATAAGTCTATGGATTAGGAGTGTACTAGTTGTTTATGCCTGAAGGGGACCTATTTGAAGAACCCATCAACAACTTGCATCTCAAGAAGTTCTACACATAACTCATCTAGTGCACAGTAAAAGTTCTGAAAAATACAAAAAAATGAGAAAATGTCCTAAAAAAATTATCACCCTGATGAAAACTTGGAAAACAGGCGTCTTGGTGACAACAAAAAAAGAAAAAAGAGAAAAATACAAAATAATTAGAAAAATTGATAAATACAAAAAAAAGTGAAATAAAAAAAAAATCATAAAATTTGAAAAAGTTCAATAAAAAAAAGTAGTGAAAACCTAGCAATAGGCACTATTTGTGATAGATTAGCTTTTCCATCTATTTGAGCATGTGTCAATTGTTTGCTTTGGCCATCATTGTTCCTATCATTGGAAAGCCTCATGTATATATCCTGGCATTGCGTTCATGTCTCACCCTAGATTGGGGGAAAAATCCTGAACTCACTGGGGGCAATAAACTTTGAGCTTAAACCAATAGACAAAAAACAACAGTACAACAATGTCACAAACACAATGATCATAGTGCAACTTAACATTGAACATCAATTATCACAATCATTAGCAAAACAACCATCCAAACTAACAACCAAATCAATCAATCAAAACAAATCTAAATGGATGATGTCTAAATCATGGTTTTATCACATTAGCATGAATGTTCAATTGTTGTACTTTGATTTTTGTTATCATATCTCTAAAGCACCTTAAGGATTCCTTGAACTAGAGGAGCTAGGAAGGAGTATGATTTTTCTTTGTCTATTGTCTGCGAGTTAATCATTACTACTATGTAAATTGTCGCTGGACATGCTCTACAAAGTATCATTAATGACATTATGAATTTGCATAGGAAAATGATTAACTCTTGTTTGTTTACACAAGCAATGCTCAGGTCATCTCGGTTTAATTATACCTAGATTCTTGTGTTAACTTGCAATATTAAAAATCATGGAAGTAGTTCTCGGGTCATCATGGTCTAATTATACCATCGATGCTTGTACTCACTTTCAACATTTTAAAGGCTCAATGATGATAAAAGAATGACAAATTGGATGCATACGATGACAACATTTGCATATTTAGGTTAGCATGGTTAAGTTAGATTGCATCCATAATAGTTTTGCATCTATTATAGATTTTCCAAGGCTAGCACAATTTTCAAAATGATGTTATCTCTATCATTAATGGATTGAGTACATTTGACATTAACAAAAACATATAATTCTCATGTAGTTGCATAATCATTTACATATCATACATACATTAGAAAGAATTATCATATCATATGCATCCATCCATGCATTACATCATAATATTTGCATTAGAAAATACAAAAATAAAGTGCATTACATATCATTTACATGATCAAATCCATTCCATATGGTATAAAAGAATCATCCATCAAACATCTAGAATCATCATAATAATCATCATTGCATCCATACATAATCATCACATAGAATATAGAAAAAAAAAACTAAATGCATCCATCATAGGCATCCATCACAAAATCATATAAACACATATAGGTCAATGTGCATTACATATCATATAATCTCAAAATAAATGTCAAGTGTACAATGATATCCAAATATGTTAAGAGATACATCAATATCAAAGTGACATAAATCATAATGTCTCATCTAAATCAAGGTATATATTAAATGCCTCAAATACATCAAAAGTAATCACAATGGGGCTATGTGCTGCTAACCCCAGAAAATGCCGGCCTTGTGCCTCCTGCTGCACCACCTGATGGTTTTGCACCTGGATCTCTATGTGGTGGCCTAGTGACACCCCTACTGGTGGTCTGAGAGTGGATACGATCCGATCTAGCACTGGCCGACTAAGCATAACTCACATGTTGCTCTGCAAGCACTACATCATAATACTGCAACTGATAATACTCGGCCTCCTTGGCGGAGCACCATACCTCTCTAAGGTAATATATTGTCGATGTACCCTTGAACACTCTCTATAGTCTCTCTAGCAAGTCCTCTACCTACTCACATTTCTATCTCAGGCTATCTATCTCTGTGGTGAGTGTGGAAATTTGTGCCTATGCTTGCATCTATGTCTGTGCTTGTGCCTGTAGCTATCCATGTATCTGCATCAACTGACCCTATAGAGTCTGTACCTGGGCCTACCAGATAGCTATGTGTGTTTGTTGCTGCTATGAGGGAAAACAAATCTAAACATGTTGTGGTGCATCCACCAAGGATCTCCTCCTCTATGACACTCTGACATCTAGCACTGGTCCACCACCACCACCATCACCTCCATCTCCATCTCCATCACCATTTCCACCACCTCCACCATATCCATCACGATCATCTCCATTGTCACTACTCTCTCCCTCCTCCTCATCATCACATTCTCCACCCCTCCTCTGTCTCGGTCCCTGATTGTCATCCAATTTAGGTACTAGCTCGTCCAAACTAGATATCCTTGGGAAAGGATGTGAGAAGAAATAGTGTGCATACTCCTGCGACACTGCAGCCTTTATAATCTCCAGATGATACTCCCATATCATTGCTTGTAATCCCTAGTACTCCTCACATGCTACATCATATGATAAAATAGGTCCCCACTATGGAATATCCTATCGTCTTCATGCATATAAGGCAACTCCCTAGGGAATACCCTATACTCGCCCGTACTATCACAACACTCTCCCAAGAAGGAATCTCTCTTTAACAAATGGGGTCCTCCCAATCAAGTATCTAGTAGTGCACACATAAGGAATCTCTATGTCATCCTTTGGCCATTGCTTTCAGTCTAGGTAGGGCCTCTAGGTCACAATATCAAGATCATCCAAAACTCTCCTCCAGTAATCTAGTTTTCCTAGCTTATGCTGGACAACTGGACCTGTATATCCATGCACATACATTCAACCAGCCAGACGTTGTCTATCAGCCACTAGATAAGTGACAGCTATGTGCTCCCATGCTCATATCCGTAGTAGTATCACCCCTGCTGACAAACTGGCCCCTCTGAGATAAACAACTTGATGAAGATCATGGTATAGGTGTGCTAGCATGTAGGAGCCCTAAGCATATCTGGTCCCCTATGTGATCATGCTCTCTAATGTCCAACCCCAATTGACTAAGAGTCCCTTCGACCTACGATTGGGACATAAGAATCCTCTAATGAACCCAATAAGAACACATGGTAATGTCACATATGCATCGACCATATCTCGCCATGGGATCTCGTAACCACAAATCTGGTCATCCGCGAAGACTCTCCTCAATGCATCGGTGCCTCCTTGCTCCATGGAATCATAGATGACCAACTTACAAACAACAAGAATCCTTAGGATATGATAAATATACTCTGGTGTCACTATCATCTCACCAGTAGCTAAGTGGAAGGTGTTGTGGTCGTTGTGCCACCTCTCTGCCAAAGTGGTGAAAAGTTCCCTGTTAATCCTATGTTGGGGCATATCTATCAAAGAAGTCAATCTGCATCATCCAGTCACATCTAGATCAACCTGAACCATATGTGGAATCAAATCCCAGGTCCTTAGGAATCGCTCCCGAAATTGAAGGATCCTCAAAGGCTCCTATCATCATAACATATCGCAAATCAACAATCTTATCAATCAACATCAACCAGCCTATCAATTTAATAAGCTTTGATGCGATTTTGATTATATCTCATGAGCATCTATCATTGATCCTCACCTATCATGAGGTTAATCATCATTATCCTATCATTGATCCTCACCTATCATGAGGTTAATCATCATTATCCTATCATTGATCCTCACCTATCATGAGGTCAATCATCATCTAATCTATCAACATCATCAAAAATCATCAAGTGAACAGCTGGTGCAATCAATAATCATCAAAATCAAGGAGTTTAATCTAAAATTCATCAATCTGGTCTAAATGCACTGAAATAGTGTTTCTATGCGTTGAAAACATAGATGCGCTAGAAAATTGATTCTATGCGCTACAGAATATCACCTATACACTACTTTTCCTAATGCACTAAAGTATTCAACCTATGTGCTACAAAACATACCCTATGTGCTAATCTACTGAATGTGCTAGAATAGGCATTCAATGTGCTACATCAGGGTCCTAATGTTGTAAAACGTGAAAAACAAAATCTTAAGTGTGAAGAATGCACCAAAAATCAATTCAAAATTAACAAGGAGGTTTCTTGGGGTATGTACTAGAGGTCCATACATGGTCAGGTGGTTGTGACGTTGCACATGCTCGAATTGGTGGGACTGGATCAGAATCACCATCTGGCCAAATTTTCTCAAAAGCTGCTCAATCACTCTAATTTTCAAAATGAAAATGACACAAATGAACTTCATTTCACCTTTTAAACCTTTTTAAAGGGTGATTAAGGGGGAATTAAGTGGGATTGATTTAATTTTTTTCAAAAGGGCCTTAATTAATCAATTCATCAAATTTGGTAGGTTCAACACCATTTTTCGAGAGATAAATCGTCTTGGCGTCATAAAATTTGAAATCATCAAAAAATCATCAAAAAATTTAAAAATTTAAAAAATCCTAAAAATAAAAAAATTCATCGATTTATCTCCTGAGGGGGCATATATCCATTATCACTCGAAAATCAGTGTCTGGGGCATATCAATTTTTTTTTGTTGGTATCACTAGCAAATTTTTCTTTGAAGCAATGTGTAAACACATCACTTCAAAGAGGGGAAAAATGTATACACCTAAAATCAGTCAGGATAATCAATTAATTAAATACAAGTTATTTAATTAATTAACCTTTTAATTCGTCTACTTATAAATAAATTCTAAATTTATTTATATAGTTCACATTTTCTAATTCTTCTTATCTTAAAATCATATTCCTCTAATTTTAATTAAATAAGCAAATTCAAATAGTTTGTTTTATTTAATTAATATCTTCTACTAAATTTGAATAATTCCAAATTTGAATTTAGTCACATGTCTACAACTTTTCCTCTTGCCCCCTCATCATGTGTCTCATGAATTTAAATATCCTTAATATTTAAATTGGCATTATCTTGAACAAATTTTGAAACAAACTTGAGACACTTGGCTCTCTTCATCCATTTATTCTCTCTCACACTTGGAAAAGTGTTCTATTAAAGGGAACACTCTCCTTGATTCCCTCTAACTTCTTCATCCTCCACCCTCAATCTCTCCAGCTAAAATCCTGACCGTTGGTTGCTGCCACATCAGAATATGCCTTGGAAAAATCTATAAATGCAGCCTCATTCTACAACATTTCATATCCCATCTTTGAGCAATCTTACCATGTAGAATTTTCATTAGAGCATTGGAGCATTTTAGCAATTAGTATTTTAGAAGCATATTGATTTATAATCATGGCTTAGTTTGATAGCTAAATTTCCATTATCATAGTAGTTTTCATACAACATTTACATCACAGTATTTAGCATCATATCTTCATCACAACATCATTATCATAGCATCACTCATCAAATCATATAGTTTATCAATCATGTAGGAATAGATTTCTTACATTTTCCAGCATTCCATTCTTCATATTGTCATTCTAAAGGTCATAAGTGCACAAAAAAATTGAGAGACATTATGCTTTAACGAATCCTTGAAGATAGGAAACAATGGGATGGCTTTAGGGAATTGGTTTTGTTTCAATTCAATTAGATTTTCTATTCAATTCTCTAATATAATGTTTCATTGCTTGTGTGATTTTGTTACTCATTTGCACATTTTACCTCACACAGTATGCAATAATCTAAATATACATTTAGAGTATTATCCCCTAGACCGCATGGGAAGTGGATCACTAAAATATGTAAGAGTCACCAATGGACTCAATCTCCTAGGATCACTTGCAAAACCAAATATTACCTTCCACAAAAGAGAAACAAGAAAAATAATTGCTTAATTATGGTGCAAAATGAATTATGATATAACCCCCTTAAGTTGTACAATGAGAGAACTTGCTTATATAAGCAAGGTGATGAAATAAGAATAACTAGGATGATGGAAAATATCTTAATCCTGAGACAACTAAAGATAAGATCGCGTGTGTACTAGATACCTCTAGAAATATTCCTAGAGCCCCGAGTAAACTTAATATGTGAACATGTGAATAGGTACTAACTAATGAATAGTTAGATAATGTGTAGATTTTTCACACTACAAAAGATAAACCAGATAGGAAATATCCATACTCACATGAACAACCTCTTAAGTGCAACTAATAGAGAAGAAAATAAAATAAAAGAATTTAAAGATGCATAGATGATACAAGGATGATGATGGGTCTCAACTTCTAGGTCATGTTAAACACTCATGTACAAATGAAATCTCTCACAAATAGAGAAAAATGAAAATTCTAATAGGATGAAAATCCTCTCCAAAAAGAGAGAAAAGAAGAAAGTGAAAGAAGGAATGAGGAATCAATCTTACCTCCTAAGGACTACTTCTATCACGAATATACAATGAATGATCCCCCATAAGAAGGAAAAAGGAGACTATATAATCCACCCACAATGTGGAATCTCTTGCAATAATGGTGGATTATTGAAGATAATATCCAATCCAATGTTGAAAAATAACATTCATCCCCTTGGGAAAAAACAAAATCAAGTATATGTGTAACAAATTTTCCCATTTTTGGATAGGAAATAGTAGGAATAAAGATAAGATGAATGGTGATGATGCCTCTAAAATATACTCATGTTTCACCATGTCCATAGTAGATGATGCCACAATCAAATCAAGTACATTCCTAATCAATAAAGAAGATGAAAATCCAAGATCAAGTGGTAACTGAGGATAAACAAGATCCAAAGAAAAAAATGATAGGAAAAAATCTATGATGGATCTATTTTTTATTAAGGAAAAAATAGATTTTGAAGGGGCCCCGAAACCCTTAACAAAAAACACGAAAAAGATACAGCAATAAAATGTTCATAACAAAGAACAAAAAGCTGCCAACAAAGAAGAAAACAAAGAACCAACCCAAGGTAGCACAACAAGAAGCTAGCAAAAACCAAGCAAAAGTCCAACCACTAGGCCAGATTCCTGAGGATATTCGCTGCCTCCTGCTTGAGGTTGTTCATATTTAAAGCTACTTTCTTAATCTCCTGAATGTTAACAAGAGTCTTGTTAGCCTTCCTCTTCAGGTTCACTCTAGTTCTTTTACTCGGCCTCATGCCCTCCACCTACATTTGTTCTTTCTTAGCTTCCACATCCACAACAGTCCTAACCTGATAAGCATTTTCTAGATTATCAACCATCGTATTCATGGTGTTCACGGTAGATTTTAATATCTTGTGGTTCATTTCCAATACCTTTTGGATAGATTCTTTTATGTTCTTAATCTTTTCCTCCATATCAGAAAGCTTTTCATCATGGTTACTCTTAAATTGTTGCAGATCCTCAACTATTTTCTTGAGGCAATCCACCATGTATTTCTTTTCTTCCTCGGTCCATAAATCGGTGGCCTTTTCTCTGTCTCTGTTAGTGTTGTCATTCATTTCAGATCTTTCCAGTTTGTTGTTCATAGCCCTTTGATTCAATTTAAGTTCCTTAATCTCGAAGAACACCCATCTGATCAACCTGAAGAAATCCACGGACCCATTACGAGCAATAGCAAGAATTTCATCTAGAAACTTGCATTTGACTTTAAAGTAATGGTCATCCACCTTGAGTTCATTGGGATAACATGGCCTATCATCTCTATCGGTAGCAAGGTAGCTAGAGTACTCTGACGAAGGGGTCGACTGAGGATCATCCTGATTAGTTTCATAGGAGGGGTCCTTTGAAACCTTTCTCTTGCCCTTCTCCTGGGGGAAGACACTAGATTTTACTTTCACCTTTGTTTCTACCCTTCCCCAGGAAGAAGGGGTCTGGTGGGACAGATCCAACATAGCTTTGAAATGTTCATAGATTAAAACAAGCAAACCCTCATGGAGATATAACCCATCAAATGTGTCCTCCAAATCTAAAATTTGAGGCTCCGCAAACAAGTTTGAAATAATTTTAAAAAAATAATCCCACAAAGATAAATTTGAAATACTATGATGTGCCTATTGAAAATAATCACTAGAAGCTCTTGAAGAAGTAACTTCAAACCCTAATGAAGCAACAAAATATGCAGATGTGATCTCAATAGGAGGAGGAGCAATAGGAGAGGACTATGTATCATCAAGATGCTCAAGCTCCTCTAATGTTTTATCATCAAAGTGAATATTATTTGAATCATCAAATGAAGTGAGGAAATTTAATGAAACATCTATAGACACCTAAAAATGTCTCAATGGATCACATTGGCTAACTAACATCATTTCGTCCTCAAACCCATCCTCTTTTTGCTTGTTTAATTAAATAAGCCTAATTATTTAATTAAATGCCTCATTTTCACCTATTAATCTAATTGACCTAATTGGGTTAATTCACCCCCTCTCACATTGACATTTCATTCGATTTAATTAAATAATGCAAATTATTTAATTTTAACCCTAAGTTCTCTTATTAATTAAATAGTCTAAACTATTTAATTAAATATCATATTTGCATCCCTAAACTATTTAACCTAGGTATTCCTTTTTTCAAAGGTCCAAATAAAGTTGCTTATTGGGTTAAAGTAATAGAAAGATTAAAGGCAAGGATTCTAATGTGGAAGGCACGATGGTTATCATTATCAAGAAGTTTTTTAATAAAATTAGAATTATCTGCAATCCCTAACTATTTTATGGCAGCTCTCAAGGCACCAAAGTCGGTTATCCTTAAAATTAAGAGCATTATTAGAAATTTTCTATGGAAGGGTAATATGACTGATTGCAAAAAAGTGCCTCTAATATCCTTGGATAGTATGGTGTTGGAAAAATCTTGAGGAGTAGGTATCCACAATATCTCAATTAGGAATAAGGCATTTGGGGCCAAGTTAGTTTGGAAATTGTACACAAAGCTTGAAATGAAGTGGTACAAGCTAATGCAAGCTAAGTATCTTGAAACTCCAAACCCCTTGAGGATTCTTACTATTTCAAACCCACCTTTAGGATCATCCATGTAGAATTTCTTGATGTCATGCAGGTCGATTATTACTTCATTCATTACGTGGGAAATTCATGATGGGAAAAGTGTGAAGTTTTGGGAGGACTCGTGGAATGGTAAGCCCCCTTTGAAAAACATTCAGGAATTACAATAGGTAAGGGTTGTATTTTGAAGAGAATGGGGTGAAAAATTTCTAGACTACATACATTCAACAGAAGGCCTAATGGTAAAGTAATCTGGAAAAAGCATTTTGATTCATCTCTTTCTGTGAATCAATTTTCATTCCTTCAAGATTTTCTAAAAAGTAGAATCGTGTTCATCTTGAGGAAGCCTAATAAGATTTTGTGGGCTCCTTCAAAAGAGGGCTCCTACTTTGTGAAGCAAGGATATCAAGCTCTAATCTAGCATAGGTATCAGTTGGTCTCACAAAGGGCTTATTCATTTTGCTAGAATAACAAGATTCTCCCAAAAGCTAGGAGTTTTGCATGGTTAGCTTTACGAAAGATAACTTTAACGAGTGATTTCTTAACTAAACTAAGAATTGTTGATCCTTTCAAGTTTCCTTTATTTTGAGGAAGAGCTGGAGAATGTAGACCATTTGTTTGTTCAATGTAGCTTTATGCAGGATTGTTGGTTGTTCATAAAGAGCAAGTTGAAATTACACAACCCTTTGCCAAATTCTATTTGGGACATCTTCTAGAGCTGGAAGAACATGTTTGTAAGAAGTTTATATCAAAATAGCAAAGTGAAGGTGAATAGAAAAGAAATAAAATGTAAACCCCCATGTTCTGATTTTTTCAAGCTTAACTTTGATGGTGCTTTGAGAGGAAATCCAGGCATCTCAGGGGCAAGAATTTGTATATGAGACTCTTTGGGATCAATAATAGTGGCTAGTTCATTTTCACTTCCAATGGGCAGGAATAATGTGGATGAGGCTCAGGTACTCTTGGCAGGATTGGAAATTTCCCTCAAATTGGGTATTGCACAAGTTCATATCGAGGGGAATTCCTTAATTATAATTAATGCCTGTAAGGAGAGAAAGGTGCATAGTTGGTGTTTGAAATATATTTTACAGAAAAATATGGTTTTTGTTGGAAAAATTTCAAAATTTTATCATCTCACATACTTACAGAGAGGGGAATGGCATGGCAGACAAATTGGTGAATATGGGCTTTGATGGGAAAGAAATTTCTATATATAATGACATAGAATTGCAAGCAAACCCAAAAGTTGTTGCAATAACTATTAAGGAAGTCATAACTTTAGCCACGTGTGAAGGATGAAGTTGGCAACAACAAAGATTCCGTTTGATGGGTGGTGTTAGTTGTGGCGATGTTAGCTCACTCTTCCAGACAACCTCTTCATATATATTAATATAAAAAGAAAAGACAAGTGGTAGCTAAAAATCTTACAAGAAAAGTTCTTGATGAAATTTTGGAGCAACAGTTTTCGGAGTGCCAAGTTCCAGAGCAACAGATTTAGAAAACACAATTCAGATTCGGCTCAAGATATTTCAATGGTATTAGAGCAGTAAGTCCTTAAAGAGTGGAAACAAAAATGGATCCGTAATATATAGGCCTATGATTCTAATATTGAGTAAATTAAGGGTAAGAAGAATACTACTATCAAGGCCAAATTTTTGGAGCACCAAGTTTTGGAGCAACAAGTTTTGGAGCAACAAATTTAGAAAATTTAGACCATATTTGGCTCGAGCAAGAAGGGTACAGGGTCATGTCCCAGACATGATCTTAATAATGTAAGATGACCCTAGGGATAATTCGGTCTAGGGATTGTGCAAGGGTGCTTAGTTCACTTTCTTCATGCCCAAATCTATCTTAGTTTTAGGCTTAAAAACAAGTTTTGTTGTGGATTTCTAAATATTTTGTATAATCAACCCATTTTCAGTAGCAAGCTAGGGGCTGGCAGATAGCTCATCATTGTAAAGGTTTTTTTGGGATCATATAAGCTATTACCTATTGTAAATTTTTATTATTATTAATATATCTATAGGCCCCCCGCCTTTTGCGTAAAAAAAATATATCATATTTGCATCTCCTTTTCATTAAATAAATCAATAATTTAATGAATATCCTCACATTCCTCATCTTGCACATTCAAATTTAGTTTTAATTAACTAAATTACTAATTTCCCTCTCATCCACTTGCATAGGGAATACTCCAAAGGAATATTCTCATATTTTTCTCCAAAAAAAGGTAATGATTATTCCAAACAAACTTTGAAACAAATTCTTAAAGTTGTTGCAAAGTGTGTTTTTTTGCATGATTATGAGCCTTTGATCTTTTCTTGATCCATGTGATCTTTGATTCTCATCCATTGATGAGGATCCTTGATCCATGTTTCATCCTCCTTTCATTTGTGACCATTGCTTTTTCATTTGATCTCCATTAAATCAATTATTTAATGAATATCATATAATTCCCCTAATTTGCATAATTGAAACTTTGTTTTAATTATCAAATTACTAATTCTTCCACTTGCAAGGGAATATTCCTCCTTTCACATTCCTCCAAAAGGGGAATATTCCTCCTTTTCACATTCCTCCAAAAGGGGAATATTCCCATGGAATATTCCTTCCCCTTTTGCACAATTAAACTTTGTTTTAATTTGCAAAATATCTATTTCCTCACCCATGAGAATATTCCAAAGAATATTATTTTTGCTCACTCATTTGAAAAAGGGAATATTCTTACAAAACTTCATGTGCAAGTTAACTCAAAACTTCATATGTAAACTAACTGAAAACTTCTTGTGCAAGTTAACTTGTGACCTCTTGTACAGGTTAAAAGTGTGTTTGTCTGAAGGAATAAGAATCATTGATTAAATATCAACTTGCATTCTCATCCCTTGATGAGAATCCATGATCCATGCCTCCAACTTCTTCCATCCTTGACCATTGATTATCCTTTTTGATCTTAACCCTTCATTTTTCATTTTCTTTCATATAAATAGGTCACTATTTGGAGACAAATGGATCCATGTTTTAAGAGAAAACTTATGTTGTTAATATCACTTTCACTTGCACTCATATTTAACAATTATTTAGCATCCTTTTAGCTTATTTTAATTGCACCATATTAGCTTAACTTCCATGATAACATAGATGCATACATTTAGCTTATTTTTCAATTATGATTTTAATCTTTTGAAGCTTACATACATTTAGAGTAGATTTTCATAAACCCATATCGGTCATCTTAGCATATATCATGTTAATTTAGAATTTAAATCATGTTTTATCACATATCTCTCATTGGTTTCATCGATTTTCTTCAATAGAGTTGATTGAAACAAGCTCATTATCCAAGGGATTGGGAAAGGGTTTCCATTCCACATTAATGCGACACCACTCCCCCAATAGGATAAGTTTCAATGTCTTAGATTAGAGGTTTGTCAAGCTTTCATGATTTAGAATGTTGGTTTTAATGGCTTCTTTGTGTTTGTTTATAGTGAATGATCTTACTGGGATTGATGCTTAGTGGGTTAAATATGCCTTGAATCTGTATGGATTAGGTGTAGTTAACCTATACTATGACATTGGTCACATTTTGGTGCTAGAAGGAGGGCATTAACTAATCAATTTGACAAATTTCTCTTTAAATTTTTTTTTTCCTTGTGTTTGCAGATACAACGATGCTTTTTTAGGCTAACCATGTTTTGTAGGTTGGGTGATAAAAGTTGAAGTGAAGAAGAATTATCATCTTTAAATCTTATAATTGTAACAAGTGTTTGATGCTTTTGGGACAATTATAACCCATCTATCATGCTTTTCATTTTATGCTTTAGGACCAGATTAATTTTTAATTGGGCCTTAAAAAGAACGCTAAAATGAGACTAAAATTGAACCCTCATTTCATCATTTTATTTTGGGTTTAAAATTGAACAAGGCAACTTAACATTTCGTTTGGTGCATAAAGTGAATTCATCTTAGCTTTAGGAGTTAAAATTAATGAGTGTTTGATATGTTTTGATTTACATCTTCGTTATTGAGTGTGTATGCAATTCTCTTGCACCACTCAATGATCTTGAGAATCAGAAACATTTTTTAACACTTTGTATAATCACCTACATCTTTCAATTTAGATTAAAAATGAATCCCTTTGCTAGTTTAGGGAAAAGGCATGTTGTGTGTTCTCTCCTTGTTTCATGAAAACTAGGATGATCGAACTATAAACATACCCTTTCTATTATTTATATTTAGAGGGCCTACCTCCCCACTTTGAAAGGACTGAATGACCCAAGCGAAAACAAGCTAAAGCCAAGCCCTTTCAAGCCGCTATATAAATAATATGTTTGTGACGAAAGTCATAAACGACAGGTGTGGATGTGTCATACCGACAAGTGTCACCCTTAGTATCCATGTGATACATTAAAATCTCTTCTTAGAAAGAGATTGATAGGCCTCTTGATTCTCCATAATCTTGAGCTAATCTTTCCGTGTGTATGGCCACCTTGAATGAAGGCCCTTATTACAAACCAACTGTTTAAAATCCAAAAAAATTATGCTTTCTAGTGTAGGAACGGTCATTCTGAAGCTGCCCCACATTTTACTATTCATTGTTGAAATAGAAAAATCCTTAGGATCTTCAGATCTTTAGGATTTGAGATTTGATGGTCTCGAGAAGTGTGTATTTTGGAGGGGAGCCAGTGTCACCAAATCTCTAGTTGTTTGCATTGTCTTAGTGTTTGGGGAAATCCAAGTGTGGATTCAACAAGTAGTATCTTCTGAACCTAAGGTGGTAAATGCTTGTGAGTCAGTTTAATACTTTGCTTGGTTCCAAAACATTGCAAAAACAAACATTAACAAGTCTTTTCAAAATTTCAAACACTTTGGTCTAAGTATGGATTCTCTTTGAAATAGCCTTGATATTAATGTTTGTCCTAAGGATTTATATCCTTAGAGATTTCTAAATATCTTGAATTACATCTCAATCCATATTTTCCAAAGTTAACATAGGAAACTATGGCTTGAACTTCATCTTTTTCAAAAAATGGACGTTGTGAAATTTATGATGTTTTTGACATAGACATTTAGTTTGAAAACTTAATCAAGACAAGTGTTTGTGGTAAGAGAAACTCATTAAGCAAGATAAATTGAAAAATTGAACCCCACATGACCATTTGGTGTTCGATCGATCTGGTGGAACAACCAAAACTTACGCCCACTATCATACAAGGAAAACACGGCAAAATATGGAGTCCAAAATTATTATCATTATCCAAAATCATTGAGTTTTCACTTTACCAAAATCATTGGGTCATCTTTCCAAAATCATTGAGTCCTTAGGGTTTGATCACTTTATAGGTATATCATGTTTCTCACTACCTTGGTCTTGCAAAACAAAGGTTCACTCTAGGTTAAAATTGGATCAAAAATTTCATCCACCCCTTCATCAAATTTCAAACTTCACTTCACCAAACTTTGTAAAAATTTCAAACACACCAACACTTTGGACTTGGACATCTATCAATCAAACCAACCCTTAACTTAGCTACTTTTGTATGTGAAATGAATCCTTTTCCATGCATTTGGTTGAGTTAGTTATCATCTTTGGACTAGTTTATCTTGAAGGTCACACGTCTACCCTAAAGATTCTCAAGTTCATAAATATCCTTTATCGAAACATCAAACATCAAACTCTTAAGTCAAAAGTATTGTCCCAAAATGTTTGCAAAAATAACTTCCCCCATATCATTCACCTTTTCATCTCCCATTATGACCATTGCTCCAAAAATACTTAGAACACCCTTCTACCTAAATTTGAGTCAACTAGAGAGTTCAAACATTACAAAACTCAACACAACTCTCCCATAGGTGACCTAAAATTTATGGTAACAACAAGATCACAACACAAGAGAATCATGGAGAAAACCAAAGTCTCATCTACCATCAGTGATCCTAATCGTCAAGAATTTGATCCAATAAGTCAAGTTACCCCATCACAACAACCCTCATCTCCATCAGGGTCGTATGAGATAGAATATGTCACAAAAAATACCTTTGGACTTAGTAGGGAAGAAATCATGGAACATCAAGCCTTAGAAAACATAGCTCCAATTTTCCCATCTTTTGTTGCGCAATCCTTGACACAAGGCTTGAATTCATCCATCATTCAAAAAATTGTGCCACATTAACCCTTAACATCTAGTATTGCATCTAGGCTAGGAACCAACCTTGATCTCACTTCATGTCTAGGAACAAAAAAAACTATGCATATTCACAACATAACCATTCCATTAAACACCAACCTTTCCCAAAACACAAGTTGGACACCAAAATTTTCCAAAACACACTTGAGAGAGAGGGAGACACCTAAGAGACGGGGAGAGAGATAGAGGGAGTGAGAGAGAGAAGGAGTGGGAGAGAGAGAGAGAGAGGTGGGAGGGAACAATACTTGAGAGAGGGGATTGGAGTGAGAGAGAGAGTAGTCTAGGTAGCATGGGAAGGAGTGAGACCTAAGAGAGAGATAATTTAGAGTAGAGAGTTATCCAGTTAGGGTAAGGAGGCAAACAACATATGAAAGGTAAAACCTCAACTATCCATCTATGATCATAAACCACACACTCCTAGCATTATCAAAGTGGTCAACCAAAGAGAGGGGAAAGTTAGATTTTATTCAAAGTATGTCATTTGGTGAGCACCAAATTTGGTACTCACCAAATGTCCTGCTTTAGGCAAGTGAATTAACAGGATTTTCCAAATTTCCTCATATTTTTGTTTGTGCTCACCATCACGTTTGTACGTATTTCAATGCAAGTTTATAAAAAAATTGTGATGGCAATAACCTCTCTCTTAGCTATCTAAATATATAATTCTATTGTCATTTTGACTCAATTAAGGTTTTGATCCATAACTTCTATTGTAAATGCCTCCATTTTTGGTAAAAAACCAACATGTGTTAGTTTTAGGATAGATTTTTACTCGTTCATCGAAACGTGAAACAAATTGATTTTTTAAAACTAGACGCCATTCTAGACATGATGAAAAAAATCAATTTTTGATTAATTTTCAAAAAAATTAGGGGGGAGCACGCTCAAATTTTAGCTTTTCAAGATGTGTCCACTTTCAAAATTCATAAAATAATATATATTCATTAAAATAAATATTCAAAAGAATGAGTATAAACTACATGGTGTTAGCTAATTTCTCACTATTTAGATTTTTGAAATTCTAAAAAAAATTTAATCAAAAAGGGGGGATCCCTTAGATGCTATGCTATTTTTCTTATAAAAATAGGACCTATTTTCCCCCCCCTTTTCAAGATCCTTAATCTTCATTAATTTCAAAAATAATTTGTAGCTTAGAAACTAGAATCATAGCACTTCATCTCTTGTTCTTGCTGCATCTTGAAATTTTGAGTGTAACTATCTTCATTTTCTTGTGCAAATCAGATTTTGCTGATTTCAGAAAAAAGTTGCATCTTAAGAGCCAAAATTTTGTCATAGATCCATGCACTTACCCTTAGGAAAAAAAAAAGTTGTTCACCGCAATTCACTGTCACTATTAATTGCAATTCCTACCTAGAACACCACAATTGCTAAAACCAAAACACCACAATTGCTACTCAAAACACTGCAATTGCTTCTCAGAACACTGATTTTGCTAGTTAATAAATTTTTTAAGGAAATCTGGAATAGTCTCACTTTTGATCAATTTTTCAATACATTCTTGCTATTAGACCATAGACTTATAATCATCTGATCTGTCATTCTATCTCACCCATTGGCTCACCTTGGCATTAGTCATTATCATCATAGGTCAAACCTTAGGTCAAACTTTAGCTTGTATACACCTTTTACAAACCTTAGATTAGGGAATTTATCAGACTTAGACTAGACCATAGTTTCAAATTCATATTATCTTGATCTTATCTTTCAAAACAATAAATTTGTTCCTTTATCCTTTAGGTTGGCTCCTCAACTCACAAGTCTAGTTTGAGACCACCTTGTCAACTTGTCATTTTAGTCTTTGCCATTCTCAAGGTCCTTGATAATCAGATTTTTCACTTTGCCTATCTTATTTTGATTGACAACCTTTTCCTTATGTTTACTAAAGGTATTTAGTCTTCATATTAGTTCATATTACCCAATCGCTTCATCACAACATCATATTGGCATTACATCTTGCATACCTTAGTCATAGACATACCTTAGATTTTGGTCAGTGTGACATTACATTTATCTACATCTTGACTACTGTCACTTTGACTCTTTATCTTGGTATCATCATTAGGTATCCTTTATATCTTGAAAAATCCAAAAAAAATGGTCTAATTGCATACATTAGACATACCTTATATTTGGATCATTGTGACATTATCCTATCTACATATTGACTATTGTCACTTTGACTCTTTATCTTGGTATCATCATTGGGCATCTTTATATCTTAAAAAAATCCAAAAACATAGTTAGTGTCATACCTCTTAGTCATAGTCACACCTTTTTTATTGTCATTCATTTATACTTCATTCCCTATTTACCACCTTGCAAGTCCTTTTATGGTAGAAACAAGATCACAAAGGAAATTAAAGGAAATGGATTTCTTCCCAAATGATAATGACCTTTACAACTACACTAGCATATTGAATTTTGGTTCATCTTTAAATGAGGCACCTAGGACACATACTCCTTTTGAAAAGTACAACACTCATTACATAACTGAGGAGAAATTAGAGGCAACCTCCCAAGACCCTGATGTGTCATGATTTGTAGATGAGATAGTAGCTCTAGGTCCCCAAGGATTTCTAGCAAAAAATTTACATAGTGGAGCTAAACTTCCCCATGGATTTGATGTCAATACACTTCAACAAGAACCAACCCCAAAAAAACAAAGCCAAGGACATGACATATCTACTTTAAAAGGTCATAAGACACCACAAACAAGTGTTTCTATGTCATTAGGAGGATCCACCCAAGATTCAACCACGATCTACACAACACAATCCATGAAAAAATCAATGACACAACCCATGACATAATCAATGACACAATCCATGTCACAATATTTTGGCCATACATTTGGGACATCTAGTGCCATGAACACCTCATCATCAAATCCTCTTGGAAAAAATAAAAGGACTAGGATTCATATTCATGGGTCCAACTCCAACACTACCAATACCAATACATCACAAGGTCCTAACACAAGCATCCCCCAACAAACAAACACACAAGGGCCTTTACACTAATACAACAATCAATACACACAAGGTCAAAATACTTCCAATCTATTCCAAATGAAATTCAATACAACCACTTCATAAATCCAAACCTTCACCACTTACATACCACATACTCAAACTCAAATACCACACATCCAAACTCAAAATATCCCAAATCAAAACAAACTATACATACCTTGAATCAACACCAACTCATCTAGCCACAACATTGGATTGCAAAACACACAAATGGATCCATACCACAATACACTTGAAAATGCAAGGGAAGCATCCCTTACACAAGTTGATGTCTTTTCCAATCAAACTATTGCATTGAAAAAACAAGTGGAAAGAATGACACTATAAAAAAAAGACTTACTCTACACAAGAGTTATGTCCTTACCCATTTGATAGGACCTTATGTACATGCCACCTTTCCTCCAAATTATGTCATGCAAAATTTAACTATATATAGAGGAAAGGGAAACCCCATAAAAAATATCAAAGAATTCCAAACCCTTGATAGGAATTGTATCCAAAAAGACATACCTCATGAGACTATTTCCTAGGAGTCTCACAGGACAAGCACTAGAGTGGTTCGCTCACCTACATCCAGGCATCCGATCATAGGACAAACTAGTAGACAAATTTGTTACTCACTATTCCTTTAACATTGAAATTGAAATCACCATAGCCACACTAAGTCATACCAAACAAGATGAAGGTGAGTCTTTCATAACATTCTTCCATCAATGGAGAAGATTGGCTAGTTGTTGTCCTATTGAGATTCCCAAAAAAATAGAGAATTGCCATTGTGGACACAAAAAATATACTGATTGATCCTATACACCTAATCCTGATTTTACTAACACTAGTTCATCCTAAATCATCTCCTTCGGTAATCATTTAATTGAATAATCTGTATTTGATTAAATTCATCACATTTCATCTCTTAATTAAATAAATCAATTTTATCTGATTAAGTCATCATCTCCTATTAATTAAATAAATCACTTTGTTTAATTAATCCTATAGTCCCTCTTTTAATTAAATATTTCAGTTTATTTAATTAATTTCTAAAGTCACCTCCCTTAAATTAAATAAATTAATCTTTATTTGATTTAATCTAACATCATCCCTCTTTAATTAAATAAATAAAACTTTATTTAATTAAATATAAAATCATTATTCTTCTCATTCTTGATTTATTTAAATCCTAAAATCTAAATCAGAGTGTCAAATCAACTAAATTCTATCTTAATTAATCAAATCCTAATTAATGCTAATCCTAATCACCCAAATCCTCTAGCTTTTGCAACTTGCTCATGAAAATCATTTTAATTGATTTATTAAATATCTATTTTCATTCAAAAAAGCATCAAAGTGGGAATATTCTCCAAGTTTGAATTCTCCCCCCAAAAGGGTTTGTACATCCAACAAGGCATTAAAGACCTCTTACATGTCCTTTGCCTTGAGCCAAGTGGCATTAACTTCATTTTCTTCTCCCTCCAACTTGTCATTTCATCAATTTTGAAATTCCACTTGATTGCATTTAATTGCACAATGACCAAAATGTGTTCCACATTTGTCCACTCACATGTTGACAAGTGGCATTGTGTCATTGGTTGGTCTACCACACATAACATTCTATGGAGAGAGTCACTTCTCACAAAAGAACAAGAACTCTTAGTTGCATGCCTAAAAGAAAGAAAGAAAAACTTTGCATGGACCTATGCCGACATGCCTGGACTTGATCCAGAGGCTATGCTTCATCACCTAACTGTATATCCTAGAGCAAAGCTTGTGAGACAAAAGCTAAGAAAGATGCATCCCCAGATATCATTGTTGGTCAAAATGAAATTACAAAAGCTCCTAGATGCAGGATTCATATAGCTGATAGACTATCTAGAGTGGGTCTCCAATCTTGTACTATTTCAAAGCCCACTGGGGGCATCTGCATCTGCACAGACTTCAGAGATCTAAACAAAGCATGCCCCAAGGATGACTTTCCACTTCTGAACATTGACATGATTGTGAATATGACAGCAGGACATGATATTCTCTCATTAATGGATGGATTCTCAGGCTACAACTAGATCATGATAGAAAAATATGACCAACATAAAACAACTTTCACTTGTCCATGGGGGACATATTGCTGGAAGATGATGTTGTTTGGGTTGAAGAATGCAGGAGCTACCTATCAAAGGGACATGACACTAATCTTTCATGATATGATTCATAAAACTATGGAAGATTATGTGGATGATATATTGGCCAAATCCAAGAAACGATGAGATCATATAGTTGCACTGGGCTCCATCTTTGATAGGTTAGAGGAATACAAAGTCAAACTCAATCCAAAGAAGTGTGTCTTCAGAGTACAGTTAGGAAATCTCCTTGGGTATATTGTATCTATGAGAGGAATTGAAATAGATCCTACTAAATTCAAGGCAATTCTTGAGATGGAGGCACCAAAAACATTGAAACAACTAAGAGGTCTACAAGGAAGACTCCAGTCCATGTGTCGATTCATAGCGTAACTAGTAGAGAAGGTTGTCCCTTACTCTCATCTACTCCACAAGGGGGTAGCCTACAAGTGGGATGAGAAGTGTGATTAGGCCTTTAATAAGATCAAGGAGTACTTACTCACACCGCCAGTTCTCATGCCTCCAATTGCAAGAAAACCATTGATCTTATACATATTGGCAATAACAACAACTCTCAGCGCTCTCTTGGAACAACATGATGAAAATGGGAAGGAGAGAGCCATCTATTATATTAGTAGAACTATGGTGGTACATGAGCTGAACTATAGATCCATTGAGAAAGCTTGTCTAGCAGTTGTGTTTGTAGCACAAAAATTCAGACATTACATGCTAGCACATCAAATAAAGCTCATCGCAAAGATAGACCCTCTTAAGTACCTACTTTCCAAAGCAATGCCTACAAGGTAGAAAACTAAGTGGGTTATGATCCTGAAAAAGCATGATATTGAGTATGTGGAACACAAGGCCATCAAAGGACAAGAAATTGCAAATCAGCTGACAGAGGCACCAATATACTCAGAAAATCCACTCATATCAGAATTCCTCGACAAATCAATCTTCAACCTAAGTATAGCGGATCACTGAAAAATGTACTTTGATGGATCCTACACATAACATGGGTCGGAAGTAGGGATCTTCTTCATCACTCCACAAGGGGACTGCATACCAAAATCATATAAGTTGTCATTCCTATGCACAAATAACATCGCAAAATATGAGGCTCTTGTCATAGGGCTAAGAATTGCAGTGCAGTGGTAGATCATGGCTCTTAAGGTCTATGGATATTCACAGCTCATAATCAACCAGGTAAACGATGAGTATCAAAAAAAGGATGACAAGTTGACTCCCTACAAGAAATTGGTAGAAAGCCTCAAGGATTTCTTCATTGATATCAAATTTGAGAAGCTACCAAGGGCTAACAACAGAGCGGTAGATGCAATGGCTACAATCAGATCACTTTTGGATGTCCCACGCAATGTCCCAAATCAAGAATTCCTCGTAGAGAAACTTCTCGTGCTTGCATTAGCGGTACCAGAGTTTTAATATGTGTGCAAAATCATTGGTCCTAGTAGTCCCTGGTACCATGATATATACACTTACCTGAGAATAGGAGTCCTCCCTACTGACATTATCCCGAAACTCAAAAGAGCCTTTATCAAGAAGTCATCCCATTATGTCATCCTAGGAGATACCCTTTACCGTAGAAGCATTGAAGGAACCCTGTTATGTTGCCTAAATGTTGAGGAAGCTTTGACTACCTTAACTGAGGTACATAATGACATTGTGGTTCACATTTGAGTGGTATGGCCTTTTCCAAGAAATTGTTGAGGATGGGGTACTATTGGCCTACAATGGAAAGGGAAGCTCACGATTATGTTAGAAAATGTTTGTAGTGCCAACAGCATGGGGATCTCATTCATGCACTAGCTCAAGAGCTCCACCTGATTATCACTCCTTGGCCCTTTTCACAGTGGGGGCTTGATCTCATTGGAAAATCACCCCCACCTCATCTAGTGGACATAAGTTTATCATCATTTCCACTGAATACTTCACAAAGTGGGTAGAAATCATTCCCATGACCTATATCATAGGAAAGAAGATATCAAAGTTCATCTTGAACTACTTAATTTTTTGCTACGGTGTCCCCAAGCCATTATCTCAGATAACGAGACACCTTTCAAAAACTAAGATGTTTGTGACCTATGCCACAAGTTTAAAATCCAACCTCGCTTTTCTACCCCATATTACCCCTAAGGAAACGACCAAGTTGAGGCTACAAATAAAACCATCTTAAAAATCCTCAAGAAGACGTTCAATGAAGCTGGTCGTGATTGGCATCTCCAATTGAATCTCGCCCTATGGGCCTATTGAACAAGTATGTGCACACCAACAGGCACCACCCCTTTCTCCCTAGTCTACAGATCAAAAGCCATATTACCCATTGAGATCAAGCTCCCGTCATTGAGAATATCATTGCAAAATTTCATCACAGATGAAGAATATTGGGTGTCAAGATTAAATGAGCTATAACTACTAGATGAACGGTGCATGGATGCCTTAAACCATTTACAAGTATACAAAAACCGACTTAAGCAGAGTTATAACAAGAAGATTAGGAGTTGGAACTTCTAGGTAGGAGAATTTGTGCTAAAGGAGAATTAGAAGAACATTCCAAATCCAGACGACAAGGGAAAATTTGAACCCAATTGGTTGGGACCCTTCATCATCACAACGAGCTATAAGTCAGGGGCATATCAGTTATCAACACCAGAAGGCGAGCCTCTACAGGAGCCCATGAATAGATCCCATCTAAATTTTTTTTATGCCTAATCAAGGTATAAAACCAAAAATACAAAAAATCAGAAAACATAAAAATCCAAAAAAAAATAGAAAAAGGATTAAAAATAGTAAAGAGAAAAATTGTGCTCTAGTGAAAACCACTTCGGTGGCACCTTGGGCAAGTACCTTGGCGAAAACCTCAAAAATAGGCACCTTGTGTAAATAAGCACTTTCCATCCACTAGGATCTTCATGGCTTGCTCTACATCATCCATCCATCACACTTCCATCATCCATCTATCTCCATCCATCACCCATCCGCATCTACATCATAGCTTGATCTTGTGTTCATGTCATGATCCCTCCTAGTACTATTGGACCCATTCTCAAGGTCAGTTTGTCCTGTCTATATCGGAGTAGTCTATCGCATCATGCTAGGGGCATGTTCTCATTGGATCACATTCATGTACATTCTTGAAGTCTTCCCTAAATCAAAAAATCCAAAAACATCAAAAAATCCAAAAAAACATTAGAAAATCAAAAAATCCAAAAATATCATAAAATCCAAAAATCCAAAAAACATGCAAAACATTCAAAATCCAAAAATAGGTCACAAGGTCAATCGAAAAAGTAAAAAACAGAGTCGTCTTGTTAGAATATGGGTCTCTAAGCTTTGAATGTAGGCAAGTTTGATCTTTGATCATCCCCTGAGACACTTAGAGGTCAGTCCTTTAGGAGTTCGTCGTAATAAACTGGCAAACCATTTGTTCATATCTCATTAATAATCAAGTCTGTGTTAGTCGAACAACGTGGTCTCTGCGTGCATAATGTAGGAAAGCTAATTTTTTGATCATCGCCCGAGGCCCCTAGGATAGGTCTTTAGGTAAGTCTTTTGGTCAAAATCTCAGAAAATCCTAAAACATTAGAAAACTTGAAAATCAAAACATTTGTAAAATCTCAAAAATACCAAAAAAAGCCTCAAAACATTTCAAAAACACCAAAAACATCCAAATATTTGAAAAAATCTATCTGTCCCATCTCGCTTTCACCCACAATAAACATCACTCATAATAAACAATCATCACCCTCAACCTTTGGTGAAACAGTTAGAAACAAGTCTAGTAGGTTAGAAAGTGAAAACTTAAGCGTCAAAGTCTCACGTCTAGGTTAGTAAGTAAACAAGTTGGTCAACTCTTGGTACTAATTGTTGGAAACACAAGGGAAGACAACTGAGAGGGGGGGGTGAATTAGTTGTCACAAAAATTTAAACTTATTAAACTTATTCTCAGATCTAATAAATAAACATGAAAGCATTAACCACCAACACATCAAAAACACACATAACACCAAGATTTTTTACGTGGAAACCCTATTAGGGGAAAAACCACGGTGGAGGTTAGTCCACAAGATTATACCCTGTTAAAAGTATAAAGAATAAAATGGGGAATGCACATGCATTCATGAAAACTGCCTAGAGCTCACTACTCAAATACAACAAGGCTTACGGCCCAAAGGAAGACACACTATCTTATAGAAACGTTCGGATTACATCCGTAGGATTTTGAACTGAGAAAATAGCATCTGCTAATGCCTGATTACAGTTCTGGTTAAGCACATGAACACTTTTTCACACTCTACTCACTCTTCTTCACACTTTTCTTTTGCCTTCAAATGATTAGGAGGTTATTCACACATCTCATACCCGCGCATGCTATCAAATGGAATAAACAATCGCTTATATATATCCACAACAATATATTTCAACGCTACATGTTGGCTTCAACAAAATAATAAAATGAATACAAATTGTCAGCCCAAAACAATAAATAATTTTCAATGCAAACCAACCAAAGTCGGCCACAACATAGTAAGGACCCAAAAAAAATGCTCTAACACAAAATCTTCAAACAATTACTCCTTGAAGATCCACAACATGCTATATTCACTTAGTCGGCCTTCTTGCACTATTAGACATAAAATCAATCAACCGGATATTCTAACTTTCACACCAATCAATACGAGGCTCTAAGATTCAAGGATAACATAGATCATACATTGAAATATCTTCTCTGATATCTACAACTCAAAATGATAACAGAGAATTGCATATGAATCGATGAGCACAATTCTGTCGGATGCTCTGTTCTAGCTTTGATAGTTAACACAAAACTTCAATCTGACTTCCAGTATGATCAAATGCTGATGTGTAGATTGAATCACTGACTAGGGTTTCCATCAATGACAACAATAGATGACATGTGTAGTGTCTCTTTCCAACACTAATAGCTCTTCATCTATTTTGTCCCAAATCATTTGATAACATCATGTCCTAGGATGCATTCTTCCTACAATGGACATCAACATCAAGCATCATCATAGTTTAGTCTTGGCTCGAGGTATGAATAACATTAGCTTGTTTGTTTACTGTATCTTTGTCTTTTGGCTTATCTTATTGTGCTCATTCCAATGACCTCTCAATGATGTCCAAACAAAGGGATTTAGAGAGAAAGAAATGGGGCAACGATCATTATCTTTTGTTTGTTGTGCTTGTTGGACATTCTTGTAATATAACCTTGGTCATGCGTGCTTTGTTTGGGTTTAGGGAGGATGTTTTAGGTGTCTTGTTGACCACATAAGAAGGCTTATCTATTTATTTTTTCATTCAAGATGTTTGGAATATCTGAATTGCATTTTGAATAAGGTTTTGTATGTCAGGGTGAACAAGAGTACTCCTATCTGATTGTCGAGTCAAAGTCCATCACACTAGGTGCAATGCCATCCTAGTTCTTTATACCTTGATGCATCGTGCCTACGTGTGTTATCATAAGGTAAGTAGCCCTTAATTATTGATAAGAAAATCATCATCATCATCATCATCATCATCTTCATCATCATCATTATCATCTTTAATAAGTTGACTTGTTGGATTCTCTTATTTCGTCTTGCTTCTCTCTATGCTAACATTGTACAATGATAGTTAATAAAAAACATCACCAATGCATCCATCCTACATCCATAAACCATTAGCATGATGCATATCATATCATATCATATAGGAAACACTGATCATCTCACATGTAGTACATTTTCATCATTGCATAATATAGATCTATTAGTCTAAGCATTTCATAAACCATACATTTACATAAAACATCTATTGCATAATCATATAGGCATCATCACATCATCCATCTCAAATGCATTGGATCATCATTTTAGCTATTTAAGATAATATAGTTTGGTTATTCTAAGCATCTTAAAACCATCTCATTTGCATCATTGTCATAACCATCCATATGTCCATCTTGAACCTCTTTATCGTGATATCGACCCTCAAATCAAACTTTTCACTTGATCTCTTGAGGGTGTAGTGTACCAGTATAATTATTTATGTTGGTGCATCTGAAAAAATCATTTTTTTTTTGAATTTTGATGTCGGAAAGTTTATTCTTTGAACCAATGCAACGGGTACATTGCTTCAAAAAGGGGCAAAATATAGACACAAAAAATATACTAATTGATCCTATACACCTAATCCTGATTTTACTAACACCAGTTCATCCTGAATCATCTCATTTGCTAATCATTTAATTGAATAATCCGTATTTGATTAAATTCATCACATTTCATCTCTTAATTAAATAAATCAATTTTATCTGATTAAGTCATCATCTCCTATTAATTAAATAAATCACTTTGTTTAATTAATCCTATAGTCCCTCTTTTAATTAAATAATTCAATTTATTTAATTAACTTCTAAAGTCATCTCCCTTAAATTAAATAAATTAATCTTTATTTGATTTAATCTAACATCATCCCTCTTTAATTAAATAAATCAAACTTTATTTAATTAAATCTAAAATCATTATTCTTCTCATTCTTGATTTATTCAAATCCTAAAATCTAAATCAAAGTGTCAAATCAGCTAAATTCTATCTTAATTAATCAAATCATGATTAATGCTAATCCTAATCACTCAAATCCTCTAGCTTTTGCAACTTGCTCATGAAAATCATTTTAATTGATTTATTAAATCTCTATTTTCATTCAAAAAGGCATCAAAGTGGGAATATTCTACAAGTTTGAATTCTCCCCCCAAAAGGGTTTGTACATCCAACAAGGCATTAAAGACCTCTTACATGTCCTTTGCCTTGAGCCAAGCAGCATTAACTTCATTTTCTTCTCCCTCCAACTTGTCATTTCATCAATTTTGAAATTCCACCTAATTGCATTTAATTTCACAATGACCAAAATGTGCTCCACCTTTGTCCACTCACATGTTGACAAGTGGCATTGTGTCATTGGTTGGTGTTTGATCCCACATCCATCCCTTTTTCCTCTTTCTCCATCATTCTCTTCTATAAATAGAAGGATCTCATTCTAAATTTGGATCCACAACTTCATGCAACATTATTATCTTCAAGTTTTTGAGCAATCTCCATCCATCTTTATCCATTTTCATCCATTTTCATGATTTCATAGCTAGGTTATCGAAAAATTTCATCAAGGAGTCTCAATCTTCATCCATTGATTATCAAGTTTGCAAGGAATTGGGAAAGGGCCATTTTCCACATCAAATTGGCACCAATTCCCCCATGGGATTGAGAGTATGTTTATTTTGAGCAATATTAGCTAGTTTTTATTCATGTTCTTCATTTATTTATTATTCTTGATATCTCAAATGAATTTCATAGGGAATGATGTTTCTAACTTGCATATTGGACTAATAATGTGTTTGTTCTTTGTGTTTGTGCAGGTTTAGATCCACCATTCACAGTCATTTTTGTGGAAAACTTAACCACATACTTGAAATATCAATTGCAAGTGAATTGTTGTACAACATTTGCTGACCTAGTGAAAAAGGCACCATCCTTGAGAAGGCCCTCATTGTGAAAGGGGAGCTTAAGACATACAACAAGACCCAAAAAACCCAAGGCACATCAAATGACAAAAGTAAATATTGGGATTGCAATAAAAATGTCACTAATAATGGAGTTGTCGATTCTAAGGCTATACATATTGGTCCTACACTCACACTTAAAGGACCTAAAACATCAAACAACCCACCACAACAAGTAGAAAATTCCCTCCAAAATATTCAAGAACAAAGGCCTCAAAGGAAGTTTCCCAGAAGACACAAGTGCACTCCCTTAGGGGAGCCAATTGAATCAGTCCTCAAACAACTCTTGCAACAAAAAGTCATACAACTTCCTAATACAAAGGCTTACGATCCAAGGAAATTTGAACCTTCGTGGTGGGATGATAATTCCTTTTTTGATTACCACCACATCAAAGGACATTCAACTTCATCATGTAGAAAATTGAAAAACATCATCTAGAACCTTATTAAAAATGGTATCATAGAAATAGATGGTCAATAACATACCTGCAAAAATGATCACACAATCTTTGAGAATCCATTACATGACCATGTAATGAGAAAGTCCTCTAATTCGGGATCTAAGACCAATAATAGTGTCAACTACACCAATGCCTCTTTTGACTACATGACCATGATAAATCATATTCGAGTTGTAGATGACTATGTCAACACCATTAACATTAAGAAACCACATGAATGTTTCATCAACACACGAAGAACCAAGGTGACCTTACAAGGTGCTCCTCCCAAACAACAACAACCAAAGTCTCAATACAATCTACTAGACCATTTGGGGAAGAAACTTGCACAAATCTCTATCCTTGAATTACTTTGTATCTCTCCCGAGAACATGGTTGTCCTTGACAAAGCTTTACAAGACACATGTCCTGACTGAACTAGATGTCAATCGTTTCCAAGATATGGTGGGCTACTTGGCTAACAACCATCATGTCACCTTCTCAGATCAAGACTATGCATCCCAAAAGTCCATCCACAATGATCCTTTGTACCTCGAAGTCTTCATCCATAAACATAAAATCATACGAGTCTTGGTAGATGGTTGAGCAGGATTGAATATTTGTACCCTCAAATTGGTTAAGGCATTGGGATTCTCTAAACCTTGTGTAGATACGACAAAGAGAATCATTATCAAAGCCTATAACAATGAAGAGTGGTATTCCAAAGGCATCATAACAATACCTATCAGAGTTGGGCCCACAACAATGGATACCACATTCCAATTATTGGATTTAGATCTCCCATACAATCTCCTCCTTGTCCGACCATGGATCCTTCATTCTCATTGTGGATGTGTAGGTAGTTGGCCTTGGAAATCAGAAGTGAAGGTGAAAATAATAGTGATATTTAAAGGTATGTACTAATGATATTAAGCAGTTGAACTAATTTATGATACAATATATGATGTTAGATGCATTGTTATGATCAGTATGTGATTATTATTTGAATTGCTACATAGCGGATGGTTTACGAGTTGATTTTATTGTTGATTGTTGTCTTCTGATGTGATTGAGTGAAAGGGACAATGTCGCATTACTCACTTGTGAGTATCCTGCTACGCTGTGATTTCCTTTCATGGTATGCCTAATTGTATGATTATGTATACGCTCGACCATTTTGTGTGTTGTAGGTACTAGGTACTAGGTATCAACTCCACCTGAATTAGAAGGTTTGAGTGTGCCTTAAACCCAATGGAATAGTTGTTCAAAGATAACATAAGATCCCTTACCCTAGCCATCATCCTCGAAGAGGATGAGTATCTAGTTTATCACCTTGTCAGTGTTGTTTGTTGTTTGTGGTTAGTTGGTCTTGTTTTTCAACTTTGATTATGGTTAGGTAATTGTTGTTTACATTTGGTTTGCTTAATTTAAATTTGTTTGGAAAATGTTGTTTTGGTTAATTAATGTATTAAAATAAATTATTAAGTCAAGGGAACTTTGATAATTAATATAAATATATTTATTAAAAATTATGGTTTATGATAAATTAAGAGTTTAATGAAATACTATAATAAATTAAGTATGAAATGAATATTAAAATAAGATAAAATATTATAATGGGATGATGTAATTAATAAGTAGTAAAAAAAAGTAAATAATAAGATGAGTAAATAAAGTTTATGACTCATGAAGAAAGCATTAAATAGATTTTCTAAAATGGGACTGCACATGGAAGTCTAGTGGGCATGCAACAACATACAACTCCAAACAGTTATTAAGAAAATAATTATTTTCTAAAAATAAAGCTTGCATGGAATCTTCAACAGTTTTCCTTTTGAAAATAATGATCTTTGTGAAATTTTCTGGAGGATGGAATTTTTGTTTCTGGGAAGAAAAACTTTGTTTGCAAGATAATTTCTTATGCTATAGATTTTGGTGGGGAATTTGGGGTTTTTCTGGAATACTAATTAGGGATTTAGAGGAGGTCGTTGCTGCTATAGAGGATTGATTTTGGCACCAGATTTTCCTCTCAGCCAACTTTGAATCCAGGTTCCATTGTTTCTTTTTGAATTCTATTTCTGTTTAGAAAATGAATGCTTGAATGATTATGCTATCTGAAAAAATTTACTTGTTAATTTAATTTCCTGAATCAAAAAAAATTCTTGAATGTATCCTCTCGATATTTTCAAAGACATTTTTATGTAATTCATTTTGTGCCTATACTGTAAATTTAATGCAGCCGTGAAACCCCATTTCTTTTGGGTATCCTATTTAGTTCTTGCTTCCTCAATTTGATTCCATTTCAACAGGGCAATACAAATACAATAGTTGGCAAAATATTTTATTCTTTATTTTGGCGTAATTCTATGTTTCCTTCCACCTTTTGCATTCAAATTTTTTCTCTCAATCTTTAGGTTATCATATTGCATACCATGTTATTGTTTTACCCCTGCTATTCCATTATGTGAGTTTCATAATCTTCTCATTTTGTGCTCAATCTTCTCAGGTGTTCAACCAGTAAAATAATATGATTGTGTTGTCGATAACTCTTTTTTTGTAAACTGGGTTTGTGAGAAATTTAAAGGGTTTCTTTTCCTTGATGTCTTCTAATCCCTGTCCAAAAATATAAAATACCTAGATTGTATTTTCTTAGTTATTCTTGAAACACGAGGCTATTGTCAAGCTGCTCCCCCATGGATGTATTTCGTTAATAATAAATAAAATTTATAAATAAGGATAAAAGTAAAAGATTGGCATGCTGGTGTGTGAAAGGTTATGTGATAAATGAAGAAATAAAAAAAATGTCAGTAAATAAAAGATTTTTAATTGGATAGAATGGTTATCTAATTTGATCTAGATAAATGAATTGAGCATTTAAATAGTTATAAATTAAATTGAGTATTTAATTAAATTAAATTGATATATCTCATATATTGATGCAGGAGCATCCAGTAGTATGAGGACAATCTTGCATCACCCAAAAATATGCTTTCCATTTATGTTCCTTTTTTTTGTAGATGTTTTTGCATTTTTGGATACCCTTTTCCTCAAATAAGAGTTCTCAACTTTTAGAACAGTTTTTCTGCTTTTTTCTGCTCAACTGATATTTTTAGCAGGTGTGAATTTGAAGGCGTGGGAAGAAAAAAATTTATGGGAAGGTTCAGGATGGAAAAATAAGCACTTTGGAAAAAGAATCAGGTTAAGATCATTCACAGTTTGAAAGTTATTCAAGTTTCAATTTCTGCTTTTTGCTTTGAAAAAACTTCCTAGTCCATTTTGAGGCACTAAACGGTCCCGTACGGGCCCAAAAATTGTTAGAACTGGAAAATCCGGTGCTTAGTGCATTCTTCACTCTGAGACCTTTCCGACAGTGCAAATGGTTCAAAAAACCAAGTCCCGGATCAAAAGTTATGGCTTCTAGAAGTTGGCCGATTTTTGGAAAATTGCCAATTTTCAAATTAAGACTCAATTTTTGAATTTCAATTTGTAATTTTTGGCACCAAACCGCCAAAACTCATAAATCGAATGTTTTTTTTGGATCCAAAGGGAAAAGGGGCTATTTATGGGCTAGTTTCTGATTTTTGGGTAGCTTTTTGGTAAAAAGAGTTCGCATCCTGCGAAAGGGGAACTTCTGTAATTTTCTATAATTTCTGAAACTTCTATAGCTTGCATGTATCGCAGAGCTCGAGGATTTGGGATCCTCTGCATGTAAGTAGTTCCATTCTAAATAATAATAAAAGTCCTCTGGTTGTTTGCATCATTTTCTGTGTCTCGGGTTTGCTCCCTCGTCAGGTGGTATCGGAGTGGGTTTTCTTGAGCACGTGGACAAATCGTTGATCATGAAGCAGTTCACACCAGGACTATGGTTGTGGGTTTAAGATCTTCAAGATGCCTCCAAGAGTGATTCCTAGTAGGCATGGTGGTGCCAGAGATGGCAGAGGTGGCAGAAATGCTGGTGGAAGAGATCCATTGGCGGTCGAGGGTTTCAGAGCCCTCCAGAGACAAATTGATGCATTGCAGGAACATATGAGAAGAGGGTTAAACCCGGGAAGGAGAGAGGAAAGTGAGGATGAAGAAGAGGTGGAAGATTCAAACGTAGAAGAGGAAGAAGAAGTGATTGATCAAGATCAGATGCGGCTAATAAGAGCCATTTCGAAGATCGGAAAAAGACCCAAAATAGAAGTTCCCAATTATTCCAGAAGTTTGAACCCGGAAGAGTTGATTGATTGGATCAATGAGCTAGAAGATTATTTTGAGTATGAAGAAGTAGAGGACCTAGATCGGGTTAAGTTTGCAAAAATGAAGCTAAAAATCCATGCCAATATTTGGTGGAAAGAGGTCCAGTTGGAGAGAAATTGAAGAGGAAAAGGAAAGATCAACAGTTGGGATCGCATGGTGGAGAAACTGAAGAAGCAATTCATACCAGTGGACTACGAGTTAGATCTACTGAAGAAATTGCAAGGGTTGAAGCAAGGAAGTAGATATGTGAAAGAATACAAAAAATATTTTCACAAGATGATCATCAGAACGGGCCATGCAAAGGCTAATAAGGAGAAGGTAGCCCATTATCTTAATGGGTTGCGACTGAGCATTCAAGAGGAGCTAAGCCTGGTTAGAATGACCACCATTGAGGATGCATACCAGTTTTCTCTGAAAGTTGAGGAGAAGATGAACAAAATATTTGACAGCAAGCAAAAAGGACGAGGAGGTCAAAATGGAAAGGGTAGTGGAAGATCTTCTGGGAGCCGAAATGAGGATGAAAGGAAAAATGAAGATGTGGGTACTAGTCGAGGCCAAAAGAATGATAACTTCTACCGCCCTCGTGATCAAAACAATGGTGATCAAAGAGGTAGAGGATGAGGAAGATCTAGGCAGGACTTAGAAGAGGTGGTTTCAAAGGAACTTGTTCCCATTGTGGTGAAGAAGGGCATCGAGCCTATGAATGTCCACAACACCAAGGAAGGACAGATAGAAGGCCAGAAGGTCATGGAAGGGTTGCACATGCAGATGAGGAGGCTCAATATGAGCATTTAGATGATGCTAAAAGGGGAGAAGCCCTAATGGTTAGAAGAGCCCTGGTGACTGAAGAGAAGGATCCAGAACAGAGGAAGAATCTGTTCCGCACAAGATGTAAGTGTGAAGACAAATGTTGTGATGTCATTATTGACAGTGGGAGCACCCATAATCTAGTGTCAGAAGAGATGGTTACTAAGTTGAAGCTGAAAAGGGAAAGGCATCCACATCCATATCGGATTGCCTGGTTGCAGAAAGACCACAAAGTCTTGGTCAATGAGCAGTGCCTAGTGAAGTTCAAGATCGAAAGCTATCATGATGAGGTACTATGTGATATCATTCCCATAGATGCATGTCACATGTTGTTGGGGAGGTCATGGCAGTTTGATAGGCGAGTTGTACATGATGGCCATGCAAACACTTATTCCCTGATGAAGGATGGAGTCTGCCATAAGTTGAAACACCTGAAGAAGGATGAAGAAAAGGTATACAGTAGTGCTAGAATTTTTTTTATCGATGGAAGAAATTTTTTAGAAGGCATGAAGCATGAGCGTATGTGTTATGCATTGATTCCTAGAATGGAAAAGGAAGATAGTGAGAAGGTGTCAGTAGAAGTTTTTGGACTATTGGATGAGTTTCAGGAGATTATTTCTGATAACGTACCTGAGGGTTTACCACCAGTGAGGAAGATTAGTCATCAGATTGACTTGATCCTTGGAGCCAGTTTTCCAAATAAGGTAGCTCACAGAATGACTCCTGTAAAAAATGAGGAGTTGAACAAACAAGTTCAGGAGTTGTTGAGAAAGCGTTTGATTTGAGAGAGTCTAAGCCCATGTGCAGTACCTACAGTACTAGCACCAAATAAGGATGGGGAGTGGAGGATGTGTACAGACTCCCAGTCCATAAATAAGATAACAATCAAGTACAAATTTCCCTTGCCAAGGATGGATGACTTGATGGGCTATTTGAGTGGAGCTTAGTACTTCACAAAGATAGATCTAAAAAGTGGATATCACCATATCTGAATTCAAGAGGGTGATGAGTGGAAGACTTCCTTCAAGACCAAGGAGGGCCTGTATGAGTGGTTAGTCATTCCCTTTGGGCTAACCAATGCACCGAGCACATTCATGCGACTCATGAACGAGGTACTGAAAGATTTTTTGGGAAGTTTTATTATTGTATATCTAGATGATATTTTTATTTTCAGTAAGACTTTGGATGAGCATTTAATGCATATTCATAGAGATTTTGAGAAGTTGAGAGATGAGAAATTGTTGATTAATCTGAAGAAGTGTAGTTTTGTGAAGGAGTTAGTGTACTTGGGGTTTGTTGTCTCGGCAGAAGGTCTCAAGATGGACCCAGAGAAGGTGAAGGCTATTCTAGAATGGCCTACCCGAAGAACTGCTACTGAGGTGAGATATTTCCATGGTTTGGCCAATTTTTATAGAAAGTTCATTAGAAACTTCAGTAGTATTTGTGCACCCCTGACTGAAATAATGAGAGGGGATATAAAAGAGTTCAAGTGGAGCACTGGAGCAACAAAGAGTTTTGATCTGTTGAAGCAGAAAGTGACAGAGCAACCAGTTTTAGCCCTCCCAGATTTCAATAAGGTATTTCGATGGATTGATGCCAAGGGTTGTGCCTTGGAGCAAGGATGAGCCAAGAAGGTAAGCCCATTGCCTATTTCAAAGGAAAAGTTAAATGATGCAAAGAGAAAGTACTCTGTATATGATCAAGAATTTTATGCAATAGTTCAAGCATTAAAGAAATGGAGACATTATTTGTTACCAAGGAATTTATTCTTTGTTAATTCGATCATCAAGCATTACAATACCTGAGTAGTCAGGGAAAATTAAATCAGAGGCATATGAAATGGGTAGAATTTTTGCAGAGTTATACCTTTGTTTTAAAGCATAGGAGTGGCAAGTCGAATAGGGTTGCAGATGCCTTAAGTAGGAGGAAAAAATTGTTGACAGAGATGCAGATTGAAGTGGTTGGGTTCAATGAACTCAAGTCATTGTACCCTGAAGATCTTGATTTCACAGAGGCTTGGAGAGCTTGCAAGGAGCCTGTTATAGTTGACAGGATGAAGTGGCTAGATTTCATAAACTAGGATAGCATGTTGTTTAAGTGAAGCCAATTGTGTATTCCAAGGAGTTCCATGAGGGAGAACCTGATAAAGTAGAAGCACAGTGGAGGAATGGAAGGAAATTTTGGTAGGGATAAGACTATTTCCATTATTAGTGAGCATTATTATTGGCCTCAGTTATCACAAGATGTGAAGAAGTTTGTGCAGAGTTGTAGGGTATGTCAGATGGCTAAAGGAGTGAGCCAGAATATTCGGTTGTATTAGCCCTTACCTATACCAGGGAGGTCATGGGAGGATATAAGTATGGACTTTGTTCTTGGTTTTCCAAGGACATATAGAGGGAATGATTTAGTATTTGTGGTAGTTGATAGGTTTTCGAAGATGACACATTTCATCCCATGCCAGAAGACCCATGATGCAGTCCACATTGCTGACTTGTTCTTCAGAGAGGTGGTGAGGCTACATGGTTTGCCAAAGAGTATAGTCTCAGATCGTGACACAAAATTTGTTGGGTACTTTTGGAGGAACTTGTGGAAGAAGTTGAAAACTGAGTTGAAGTCCAGTTCTGCACACCATCCACAAACTGATGGGCAGACTGAGGTTGTCAATAGAAGTTTGGGTAACCTACTAAGATGCTTGGTAGGAGATAAACCCAAGGGATGGGACTTGATCTTACCCTAGGCATAATTTTCTTACACAATTCTTTCAATAGAAGCACTAGTAGATCACCATTCCAGATTGTGTATGGAGGCAGTCCTAGGACCACTCCAGAATTGAGGGAGATGGGCCAAGAGAAGAAGACAAGTGTCGAAGCCGAAGAATTTGCAGAGCACATCAAGAATATACATGAGAAGGTAAAAGAACATATTAATAAGATGAATATGCAGTATAAGGCTAAGGAAGATTAGAAGAGGAGGTATAAGGAGTTTCAGATTGGTGATGAAGTGATGATCCACTTGAGGAAATAAAGGTTTCCAATGGGAACCTATAAAAAATTGAAGATGAAGAAGTTCGGTTGCTGTAAAATTTTGAAGAGGCATGAATTAGGAAATGCATATGAGGTAGAGTTTCCAGATGGAGTCAACATTTCCCATGTGTTCAATATTTCAGATTTGACAGAGTATCATGAAGGTGGCGCAGAGGAAGTACCAACAATGGAACATTGTGGCATTCCAACACCTACTTCAGAGAAGGAGGAGATTGAAGAAATTATGGATAGCCATGTGGGAAGGAGTACCGGAAATAGAAAATATGAAGAATATCTAGTGAAGTGGAGAGGAAGGCCTATGGAAGATTCATCCTGGCTATCTAAGGGAGAGGTTGACCGTTTGGTTTTTCCTCAACCATCTGAGACGTGACAGGGTCACTTCTCAAATTATCCTGGGTGTCTGATGCAGGAGCATCCAGTGGTGTGAGGGAAATCTTGCATCACCCAAAAATATGCTTTCCATTTATGTTCCTTTTGTTTTCTTTTTGTAGATGTTTTTGCATTTCTGGATACCCTTTTCGTCAAATAAGAGTTCCCAAATTTTAGAACTACTTTTTGTCTTTTTCTGCTCAACTGCTATTTTTAGCAAGTGTGAATTTGAAGGTGTGGGAATACAGAAATTTATGGGAAGGTTCAGGATGGAAAAATAAGCACTTTGGCGAAAGAATCAGGTTAAGATCATTCACAGTTTGAAAGTTATTCAAGTTTCAGTTTCTTCTTTTTGCCCTGAAAAACCTTCTGAGTCTAGTTTGAGGCACTAAATGGTCCCATACAAGCCCAAAAATGGTCAGAACTGGCAGGGATGATTCTTAGTGCGTTCTTCACTCTAAGACCTTTCTGACGGTGCAAACGGTTTGAAAAATGAAGTCTCAGATCAAAAGTTATGGCTTTCGGAAGTTGGCCGATTTTTGGAAAATTGCCAATTTTCAAATTAAGACTCAATTTTTGAATTTCAATTTGTATTTTTTGGCACCAAACTGCCAAAACTCATAACTCGAATGTTGTTTTTGGCTCCAAAGGGAAAAGGGGCTATTTATGGGCTAGTTTCTAATTTTTGGGTAGCTTTTTGGGAAAAAAAGTTCACATGCTGCGAAAGGGGAACTTCTATAATTTTCTGTAATTTCTGAAACTTCTGTAGCTTGCATGTATCGTAGAGCTCGAAGATTTGGGATCCTTTGCATATAAGTAGTTCCATTCTAAATAATAATAAAATTCCTCTTGTTGTTTGCATCATTTTCTGTGTCTTGGGTTTGCTCCCTCGTCATATATAAATAACCTTGGGTTAGGGTTCATTAAGGAGTTAAATTAATCTTTTGAAAAAATAGTTTATTTAAGTTTACATAGTTAATAATTATATTGTTAGTTAGCCCTCTTGAGTAATTAATTATTATTGAACATTGTAAAAGTTAAGAAAGCTTTTCTCAATACTTAGGGAAATTTAGTTGGACCCTTTCCAGTTATTACAAAGTTGAAATTATACTTGACTTAATAATGATAAAGTTAAAGAAGATAATTGACCCTAGATTTAACCTTATAGTTGATCAAGTAACAAGATTTATCTCCATAAAATATTTTAATTGGAGAGTTGTTGGTAAAATGAGCATTTAATTACTGCAGACAATGAGTTGTGTATTTAATTAAGTGAATTGGTTTATTTCATCTATAGATAGGTGAATTGAGTAATTAATTAAGTAAATTGATTTATTTCACATATAGGTAATTGACAGTTAGGGGATTGTAAATATCGAATGAGGGTAAAATACTAGGGATTGGTTATGTAATTTAAATGATTGAGGTTAATTGATAAAGTTAATTAGATAAGGTTGGGTTTGAAATAATGTAAAGATATCTAAATTAATTACTACATCCTTACGTTAGGGGATTGACTAGATTTATATCTGTCTCTTGTGATGTTAATTTAAAAGTTAGTTCTATGAGCATTATTATGATATGGATTATTTGATCAAGTGATTTGTGAATTAATTGATTATGGAGATAAGGGAAATGGGTAATTAAGTAAGGAAAATTGATTTACTCGTATTTAGACAATTGAAGAATATGTTTAGATAAATGAATTAGACTATCTTTTGTTAATTAATGCATGTTGATTTCCATCATAATTACAATTGATTGATTTGTAAATTCACTATGTAAATAGTTATTTAGAATAAACGTTATTGTAGTAAACGACTCGATTAAGTGATTTCAGTGGTTAAGATGATGAGTAATATGAAATGAAAAATGATGTCTATTTCATGGTTGTATTGTTTGCATTGAAGATTGCCTTTGATTATTGGAAATTGGAATGATTTTGGAAATGGTTTAAAGTGGGAATTATTTATGCAATTTTTTAAGGTTGGTTTCTAGAGGCTAGGAGGGAGTGTATCAGTGTGTATGGTTTTATGATGGTTTTCACTTTAGTGGTGGTATGGTAATGTTTTGGGTTATGTGCTTAGTGTAAGTTGAAAACCCTATGGGTGTGCCTTTTATCTTGGTATGGTTTCATGTGATCAAGGTTGATGTGCAAGATGGTCAATTCCTTATGCTATGCATAGTTTTGTGATTGTGACATGTGTGTGAGGTGGTCCATGCATTGCACTATTTTTGGTTTCATGTGATTATGATGAGTATGCAAGATGGTAAATGCCTTGCTTGATTTGTAGGGTTTACTAGTTGCAAGTAGGGGGAGTGGCTCTCAATGGGGGCCAAAAACCAAAGTGGTTGACTAGGATAACCTAGTGGGAGTTTCTTTATCCAGTGATAACATCAATAATGAATTAGGGGGTTGGGTAGTTCTCACATTAATCAAGATAATGGTATGCATCACTCATGGCTCAAGTGCTCGTTTAGGCTTGAGATGAGATGAGAAGGCATGGAATGGTAAGATCAATTGCCTTGTCCTCATGAAAGGTATGTTGATTTTGCATGAGTTTGTATGGGGGCTGAGGATTGGTAGAGGCTACCAGGATAACCCAAGATGGGGGTTGGGGCCTAGGAAGATTTGCCAAGATAACCCATAGCAAGCTATGTGATAACACTCCTCCCTATTGCAGCCTAGCATTCCCTAATTGAATTTTCCTCCTTCTGTTGTGTGCCTCTGGAAGTGAAGTCAATGTTGTAAGCGATGTATGTGTTTATGTTATGTTAATGTTGTTGTAGTGTTGTGTTGGAACCATGTTTAGCATTGTTTATGTTATCCTACTATCTTCTTGACTATTATTCATTTGTAGTGGGACCTTATGCTATCTCCTAGTACAAGGGGCGGACCTTAGGGTTCCACATGGTCGAGAGGCTGGTGATTTTTCCTCCATTAGGTTCCCTTGTTGTTGTTCGATTGCGTGGAGGTTGAACTTTATGTAGAAAATTCTAGTTCATGTTTTAGTTTGAGAAGAGAGTCCTTTATGAATATATATCGGTCTTGCATATGAGTTGTACCATTTATTGTAATATTGATGTATTCTTCCAAATTGTATTAAGGAAAGCATTATTGTAAACAGTGAAATGATGTAACAATTATGATGTACTCTCATGGAATGTAATTTGTATTTATACTTGCTAGTTACTAATAAATGATCTTTAATGTTGATTATATGATGACAAGTTATGGAGACTCATATTGTTTAATCATCTAATGTGGTGGATTAAAAAGTACTTGTTTACTTGTATAACCATGTTAACATATTATTTAATGAAATAATTATAGTTCTTGTTAGAGTTGTGTTAGTAGCGTATACATGGAACCTTAGAGGACTTAGTTTAGTTTATATGTTATGTTATATTTTGCAGTTCACTATTAATTACTTTTAAAAAAAATTGTTCCATTATTTAGTCTCATTGTGCATTGTCCTCTGGGTTTCCTTGGTGAGGCGTTACATCCATGCCATGAAATCCACCCCATCCACCTACCATCAATGCTTGAAGTTTCCCTACAATAGTAATGAGATTACAATCGTTGGTGATCTTGATCCAGTCCAATATTGCAAAAACCTTAGAGGGACCACTGAGCAACAAGTTCTCGTTAACCAAGAAGCTTCATCATCCTCCTCATCCCACTATATTGATCCATCCACCTTAAACAAGGAATCCACGTCCAAACCTCCATCCTTTGACCCAAAGGTCAAGGTACAAGTGGTGAATATCACATGAAGATGTATCTTATTGTGTTAGCAAGCTTACATCTCCCAAGACATATGGAAGACCATCAGTAGTCAAGAGAGACCCCAAAGTCATTGTTCAAGTATCTCCCATGACAACCTTCACAAAATGGGGAGAACTAAGCAAGGAAGCCATTCATGAAGAGGACGTTACCACTTGGCTATACAAAGAAGACATCAAACCCAAACAAATACCAAAAAAGCAATATGACAAGGGTTTTGAGATAATGAGACATAAAGGCTATGATGGAAACAATGGGCTTGGCTTGAACAATAATGGAATGACAAAACCTTTGCGAGTGCCTAAGCAACCAAAGGGCTTGGGGCTAGGGTTCAAACCAATCAAGATAGGTGCTCCTTGTACTAAGGTGATTTCAAGTCAGGAAGGGAGTGCTTCTAAGGATATCGAGACATCTAAGACATCTAAGACATCTGATGACTACCATACCAAGACTGACTCCAATGAATGGGAGTGGGATTCCTACACATCTAGTGACTATGACCTAGCCAAGACCTTTAAGGAACTTGGCCTATCTAAAACCATGACTAAAGAACCTCACAACACTTCCATCTTTACCTTGTTTTCCCATACACTGAACCTTGATAATACCAATGATGGCATGCCCTTAGTCTACCCACAACTTATCGATTAAGACCAACAAGGACCACCCATCTTAGACATATTTGAGAATGACGAAGCTATTGCTAAGTTCATGGGATTATGAGAAGGAATTCCTAGTGGCAATCATAAAGCTAGTTTTACTATAGACTTGGATCATAAAGCCTATTTTGGGGAGTCTTTCCACCCCTCCAATCACAAAATTAAAACTGATAAAATGAAAAATGAAAATTCTTTAGGTGAAAACCGCAAGGTGCCTCTAGACCATAAAAAGGTAAAAAGAAAGGATGTATCCAATGGTGAAAACATATATGAGGTTCCCAAGAATGGAGGGTTGGGAATTATTCCCATCAACCAAGATAAATCACCTATGCTCATCGAATAGTCCATGGAAGTCAAAATTGGCATAGATGAAAGTCCTAAGATCGTCCATTTCACATCATCATTGATAAAATCAGAACAACCTAAGTTTCAGGCCTTCTTTATAGAATGAAAAATCAATTTTGCTTGGTCCTATGCCACCATGCCTAGGCTAGATCTTAAATTGGTTTTGCACCATTTTCCATTATTTCTTGATGCCAAACTAGTCAAATAAAAACTGAAAAAGATGCATCCACAGATTGCACTATTGGTCAAGCCTGAACTCAAAATGTTATTAGATGTGGGCTTCATACGATCTATTGACTATCTAGAGTGGATCTCCAATCTAGTACCAGTCACAAACCAACAGGAGGGATCTTCATTTGTACAAAATTTCAAGATTTGAATAAGGTATGTCCTAAAGATGATTTTCCCCCACCAAACATTGACATCATAGTGGACTTGACAGTGGGCTACAAGATTCTTTCCCTCGTGGACGGTTTCTTGAGATATAACCAGATCAAGATAGCTCTTGAAGATCAACATAAAATAACCTTTACATGTCCTTGGGGAGCGTTCTGCTGGAATGACATGCCTTTTGGGTTGAAGAATGTTGGGGCCACATACCAATGTGCCATGACAAAAATCTTTAATGATCTCATGCATACTCTCATGGAAGATTATGTTGACAACTTATTGGCTAAATCATTGACATGAGTGGATCATTTACGAGCCTTGGAATTTTTTTTAAAAAGGATAGAAGACTATAAAGTGAGGTTGAATCCTAAGAAATATCTATTTGGAGTGACATAAGGAAAACTCCTTAGCTACATTGTTTCCAGAAGAGGCATTGAAGTTGACCCTACCAAAGTCAAAGCCCTAATGGACATGCCAATTTCTACCAACATAAGTCAACTTAGAAATTTACAAGGAAGACTTCAATCCATCAAGATATTCATCACATAGCCAGTAGACAAGATTCATCCATTTCAACACCTGCTTAGAAAGGAGTACTGTTCATGTGGACAAATAAGTGTCAAGAGGCCTTTCAATAGATTAAGGATTACCTCCTATCACCACCAGTCCTCATGCCTCCCATCAACGAAATACATCTTATACTTTACATATTGGAAAACACATTAGCACTAGGGGCATTACTCACACAAAATGATGATGAAGGCCGAGAGCATGCAATCTACTACATCAATCGTACATCAGTTAGGTATGAACTTAGTTACAGTCCTATTTAATGTGCTTGTCTTGCAGTAGTTTTTACTAAATGAATTAGTCACTACATGTTGAACCATAAAACAAAGCTTCTCACCAAAATAGACCCATTGAAATATCTTCTTAGTAAAGCAACCTTGACAGGATGACTAGCTAAATGGGTTATGATACTTAGTGAATATGATATTTAGTATGTTGAAAGAAAAGCCATAAAAAGACAAATCATCACCGACCAACTTGTAGATGCACCAAAAATAATTGATCATCCATTGGTTTCAGAATTTCTAGATGATTCCATATTCACACTTGACATGCCCACAACATGAAAATTGTACTTTGATGGTTCTCACATGAGTCACAACTCAAGAGCAGGTTTATTGTTCATCACACCTCAAGGAGATACAATATCCAAGTCACTTAGGACTTCCTTCTCATGTACCAAACATAGTAGAGTATGAGGCTCTTCTCACGGGAATTCACATGGAAATCAAATGGAAAATCAAAAGCTTCCAAGTATATGGTGATTCCCAATTGGTAATCTAATAGGTTATTGATGATTATGACACTAAGGATGAAAATACCACCCCATATAAGTGAATGGTTGACAGTTTCCGGTAGTACTTCGATAGCATCATCTTCTATCAAGTCCCTTTCATTCAAAATAAGGCAGCAAACACAATGGAAACCATTGGTCATCTCTTGGATATCCCAAACAATGTTCCCCAATATAAGTTTTTGGTAGAATAGTTATTGATCCCTACCTTTGAAATCCTATAGTATGAGATGGTGTGTGAGCTTGTTCATCGTAATTCCCCTTGGTATTAGGACATTTATGACTACCTACATGACCACATCATTTCCCTTGACCTATCCACCAACCAACACAATACATTCATTCGTAAAGCCTCAAGTATGCCATCGTTGGTGACATGCTTTACCAACATAGCCTAGACAATACCCTTTTGCAATGTATCGATACTGACAAAGCACAAATGACCCTAAGTGAAGTACACAAAGGTATATGTGGAGCCCATTCTAGTGGCCCAACTCTAGCATAAAATATCATGAGAGCGAGATATTATTGGCCCACGATGGAAGGAGATTCATATCACTTTCTCAAGAAGTGTCGATAGTGCCAAATTCATGGAAAATTTATACATGTGCCAACTTAAGAATTCCACCCGATAACATCACCATGGCCCTTCACTCAATAGGGACTCGACCTCATAGGTAAGATCCATCCCACTCCATCCAATAGCCACAATTTCATTATCATGACAATAAAATACTTTACTATATGGATTGAAGCTATTCCTATGACATACATCACTGGAAAACAAATCTCAAAATTCACCCTCAATTATATTATTTCTCGGTATGGTGTCCCTCATTCCATTATCACCGATAACAATCATCCATTTAAAAACCAATGTGTCCGCTAGCTTTGCAACATATTCCATATCCAACATCACTTTTCCACCCCATACTACCCACAAGGTAATGGCCAAGCTGAGGCATCTAACAAAGTCATTATCAAAATCCTTAAAAAGACTCTCAATGATGTTGGTCATGACTGACACCTTTAGCTTAATCCTGCCTTATGAGCCTACCGCACCAATATTTGCACTCCCACTGGAGCCACTCCATATTCATTAGTCTTTAGTTCTGAAGCCATCTTACCTATTGAGGTCAAATTTCCTTCCCTAAGGGTGTCCTTGCAAGGGTAGATTGACAATGAAGAATATAATGTATCTAGGCTACATGAGTTGGAACTATTAGATGAACGGAGACAAAATGCATTGGTTCACTTACAAGCATATCAAAATTGTCTTCATCATGGTTACAACAAGAAGTTCCTGACTCGACGCTTTGACATTGGTGACCTGGCTTTAATGGAAAATCCCAAGAATCAAGTAGAGCAAGAAAATCCAAGAAAATTTGAACCTAATTGGTTGGGCCCTTACATCATCACGATAGTCTTCAAATCATGAGCATATCAACTTTCAACTCCTAAAGGGGAACCCTTGTCAAAACCTATCAATAGTTTTCACTTGTGAAAATTCTATACTTAGCTTCAGAGAGCCATGTTGTAACCCAAAAAATACAAAAAAATAATTAAAAAAAAAATCGTCGCCTTGATGAAAACCTGACAAACAAGCATCTTGGTGACACCAAAAATAATTAAAAAATCATGAAAATATAAAGAGAAATAATCCATCCAATAGTGAAAATCACTTTGGTGGCACTTTTGATAAGTACCATGGAACCTAGCAAAAAGGAACCATGTGTATTTGACCTTCACTCCATCATCTACTACCATTCTATCTGGTTTTCCATCTATCACCCATAATAGTTTTCTTTCATACATGACACATCATCCATAATAATGCTTTGTTGTCCTTCCCATAGCCTGGCACAATTGACATTATGCATCTTTTTGCCTTCCATATCCATCCACAATAAACTTATCCCATTCCATACCTAATAAATTGGTCTTATAATTGACTGGGGGAAAGTACTCAACCTATTTCTTCATTGGATTCTACATTTTTCACTAAAAATAATAAAACTTCAAAAAAAAAAATCATAAAAAATGCAAAAAGACAAAAAAATCAAATATTCTAAAAAATCCCAAAAAATCAAAACATGTCAAAACACAAAAAACATCCAAATAACTTTCAAAAATCCCAAAAATAGAGTTAGAGTCAGGCATTCTAGTCATTTTCCAGTTGAACTACGGTGCCTCTTTGTGTATAACGTAGGCAAGACCATTAGTCAATGAGCCCTCAAGGCACTAGGTCAATCCTTTAGGGTTTGTCGAATAAAGTCAATCATGACACAGTCCTTGGTCAATAAAACAAAGTCAAATCTGGTCGAACTATGAAGTCTCTGTGCTTTGTGACATAGGAAATGCCATCTATTGATGAGCCCCCAAAGCCCCCTAGGTCGGTTCTTTAGGGTTTGTCAAGTCTGTCATAATAAGCCAGACATTGTCACCACACACAATCATCAAAACCTCAAAGTAGTCATGAAACAACAGAAAAATTGTCCAACAAGTCTTCAAATCAAATTAGTCAAGTGTTCAAATCAATCAAACATCAAATTGACACCAAAAATTTGATTAAAACCATGTCACTTGTCTTATACAAGATGTTTCCTTGAAACTAGACAATATCATTCATGAAAACTTTGTCACTCACCTTATATAGGTGGTTACATGATCAAAACTAGACTTGAAATCTTATACGACATGTTTCCTCTCTTGAAACCAGGCACCGTCAAAACAATCTACCCATCAAACATTTAGTCAAACAAAACATTGGCAAACAATCTAAATGACTGTTGAATTATTTGGTCTATTTTGTCTTATTTTTTTGACTTGTTTATTGGGTCATGTTACTAGCTACCTCGAGGATGTCCCATGAAGGATTTCTAGGAGCGATGATGTCTTGTGACCTATTTTCTTTAATTGTTGTCTGCGGTTTGTCTTGGCAAGAAGACCAGGGCAACTTTTCCCTTAGTATGAGTCAGGACAATCCTTGTCTGTGACTGTTTGTTTTACAAGTGGATGACCTTGCACACCTTGTTCTATGTCATACCATGGTGTTTGTTGTCCATTTGTCATATTTTACCACCCAATGATGATTAAGTGCAATGCCCAACATCTATTAAGTAGAATATTGAAATTTTATTGTCTCCACTAACATCCACATCCTCCATGCTAACTTTTCTTTTATCTACATCTTGATGGAGTTTTGTGACACAAAAAAAATCATGCATACATAATCATGATTAGCAGCATTATATACATCATTCTAATAGGCATCATCATATTATTTCATCCATATTACATGAGAAAATACAAAAACATAGATTGCATCCATATGAAATTGTAATTTCATCACATAACACCCATTATTAATATTTATTACTATAGGTAATCACATATTAGCATGTCATTACATTCACATCACATCATAGTCATAAGCCATCATTATATATCACATCACTTATGGGTAAGTGCACCAATCTGTGACACAATTTAGGTGTCAAATTGTAAAAATTTGCAAAAAAAGGCCGAAATTGGCCATTTGGCTCTCGCCAAATTTGGCATGCGCCAAATGAAAAAGGTAAATAAAAGAAAAAAATTCATTTTGAAACCTCATTTCAGTTCAACTTGTGGCTTGGCTTGGAGGATTTGAGGTCTGCAACTCATGCTCACCAAATATCATCCATTATTTGCATCCTTAGCTTGCTATTTTTCACAAGGATGCTGCCAACACATCAGAAACGTCGAATATTGTGAAGAGGTATGTATTTTTATTCTATTTATTTCAAATTTGATTTCAAATGCATATTGAAATAGGTTTTTATAATAAAATTATGTTCTAATTCTCAGGGAATGAATCTCCACCTCCAAACATTGAGCATTCACAGTCACTCCTTCAGGAAGAGCCTCCTATTCAAGAACAACCTGAAACCCCTCCATCAATTCATAGGAATCCTCAAGGAACACAAGAAAATATTCTAAATTAAATTGAAAACAATAAAAGAGACATTGAACAATTAATTGGAAGATTAACCAAGCATGCCGAAACCCACCCTTATAGGATAGGGATTGCAAAATCGTTGAAGTCAATTGTATCTCATGTAGGAGAAATGAGCGAGAAAATAAATTTTTGGTCAAATAAGAGGCATGAGATGAGACAATATTATGCTAGAAGTTTGTCATATGTAGATGTTAAAAAAAATAAAATTAGCAAATCCCACTTGTGTGCCCTATTTATAGACCTGAAACCAACACACCTTTGTCTCATACATGCAGGAGGTTCCCCATCCATTAGTGCCACCATGAGTTAATTAAATTTTTTTTGGGAGTGGTGGTGGATGGTATTTGACCAACCTCCATGCAATAACCATGAGGTACCACAATAATTTTTGAGGAAACTCTATTGTGAGTTTATCCTCAATAAGATGCCAAATTATTTTGACATCTTATACTTTCAGGGTAGAGGTGGAGGCTCCACACATGATAGACCTGTTGTATGACGTAATCCACAATTGGCACCAAGATCCTTGGCCAGACCCATGGTGGAGCATGTCGTCGTTCCTTCCATTATTAAGAATAGTGTAGAGGTGGACACGTTGGAGTCGATTGGCTCACTCACCCAAACCATTTTATAGTGTGTGAGGCCTTTAGTAGAGCCTGGTGTGGAGGACACGTGTAGGCCCCGAGCTCCACCCCACCATTATGGTACTTGTGGTGCAGTTTGCACATACAATTATCAAGTGCTTGGGATGCAGCTACACAACCTACATTAGTTGCAGAGGCAATGGCTTTCACATATGATTTGTTGAATGATACATTCGGCATTGATACTCAGGTAAAATTCAACAAGTTCATTTAATGTTGTTCATTAAATTATATTTTGAAATTTAAGAATAAGTACATTAGTAGAATTTTGATATGATGAAATTTCAAGGTCGGAGTGTTCATGAGGCGTGCCCCATTCCTACAAACCCTTATTTGTTCTCAACGTTGAGTCCACAGGTATGCAACTAGTATTAAAGATATTATTATTGCATTTGAATAGTTGAATTTTATATTTGAATGTTTGTCTCATAACATGCTTTGGATTTCAAATATTTTCCTAGTGGACCTTTGACCTCCACACCTCACAATTCATTTCCTCAAACAACTTACACTCAGGTAGCCTTTATTCAATAATGGTGTCGTAAAACAATGTTAGCTAGTTTTCATAATTTTGCATATACAAATCTAAAAAATTGATGAGAAACACAAACATTGCATTTGTATTCCTTGATCATGTCACATTATCTTCTCCTAATTCACTTTTTGTTCCTTTATTCCTTCCTAATCCCATCACATTATCATTTAATAGTTTAGCCTACCATTTACTCTTTCATTTACCATTTGCAGATGTTGACATCAGGCAACCCTAGTGATGTTGGTGGAATGATGGACCACAAAGTTGTTGCAGCAATAGCCAGTTTTGATCCATTGAGAGAGGTATGCAACAGATTAGTCAATTTGACATTATATTTGCTCTTTTATGGTCTATTATAGAAAATTTTCATGATACTTTTGTGTAGCTTAATTTCTATCTTGATGGTTGCTATAGGTGGTTGTCACTCCAGATCGTGGACGTGGTAATGATGTAAATGTGAATGATGACTATATGTATGTGGTAAGTGATTATATTTTGTTGACATTCCACAATTCAATTTTTGTGTATTAACACATTTAAATTTTATTGTATCAGTTGAAGGTCCAAAGTGAAGAGAGGAATAGCGAGCATGTTCGAAAGACTAGAGAACCAAAAGTCACTCCATCCAGCCAAATTTCGAAGGCAACACATGATCTATTTCCTTCCCCTAGAGGGAAATGACTGTATTAGGGTTTTTTGTTGTATGCCTATGTGGCATTTTGGAACATATGTTTTGTACTATCGATATATACATGACATTTTATGTCCATAATATGGCTCCTTTGTACTAAGCCTGTATGGATTTTTTGGATATATTGTATATACTTTTATCAATATATATCATTGTATACCTTACGGCTTTTTGATTAAAAAAATCTTATTTTTCTACTACCATTCTTGAATGATGTTATCATGCGTATTGTGTAAATCGTATGCTTGAATGTTGTAGGCATGGATTTTGTTTACATCTAATGCTTAATTAATTACTTTCGATTGCTCAATAAGCTCCATCTAAAGCGTATTGTGTAAATAAGCTCCATTCCTGGTGGTTTGTATCCTTTGGAATGCTTAAATTACTTGTGCCTCACTTATTTGCATGTATGCTTCACTTATTCACATGTATACTTCACGTATAGTGCATGTATTCACGTGTATGCTTCATGCTTCCAATGCATAGCAACAAAAATCTTTTGGGGAAAAATTTGACAAACCAAAAGTATAAGAGTTTTTTAAAAAGTCAGAAAAAATCATATTTAGAAAAAACGTAAAAAAATGTAGAACAAGAGATAAAATCTATTTATTTTGAAATTGAAAGGTATTTCCATAGCATATCGAGATATAGAGAGTAAATAAAATAAATATTTTAACTAATGAATTGTAAAAAATATTTTTTTGTAGTTTATATTCATATCAGTGATTACATTTTATTGCACATCTTTCAAAGTCAAAGCATTACTTCACACTGCATAACTAATGACTAGATGTTGATAGATGACAAAATTTCAATTACAATATAGTTTTTGCAAATTCAAGCTAAGCAGTTATGCAATTACTTCACATTGCATAACTAATAAGTAGGAGAAACTGCCAATTGCATTTTCTTATCATGGCATTCTATGAGGCCATATTTCTTTGACACATTTTATCAAATAGTTCATTTCCTTGTCTATGTTACCACATTTTTTATACATGTCTACCAAAGTATTTTTTCAAATAGTTCACTACCCTGTTTCTATGGCTAAAATCATAAAACAAGTTTTTTCGAACAAGCTATGGAATGCTTGGAAAAAATCTATCAAAAGCATAATAGCAAGCAATACTATAGACAAGGCAATGAACTGCTTGAAAAACAATTCCTGAAAGAAATGTGGTTTCATGGTGATGGAATTCCATGACATGCAAATTGCTATGGATTTTCATGCCATTCCATCACCATGAGACCAATTTTCTTTGAGGAATTTTTTTAAACAATTCATTGCCTTGTCTATGGTACCATGTTTTTCGTACATGTTTACCAAAGCATTTTATCAAACAGTTCACTGCCTTGCTGCTATGGCTAAAAGCCTAAAATAGGTGCTTGCGAACAAGCTATGGATGCTTGGAAAAATATATCAAAGCATAATAAGAAGAAATAGCATAGAAAAGGTAGTGAACTGTTCAAAAAAATGCCTCAAAGAAATGTGGTCTCAATGTGCTTGTCATGGCATTCCATCACCAAGAGAACACATTTCTTTGAGGATTTTTTTTGAAACAGTTCACTGCCTTGTCTATGCTACCACATTTTTCATACATTTCTACCAAAGAATTTTATCAATCAATTCACTGCCTTGCTGCTATGGCTAAAATTCTAAAATAGGTGATTTCAAACAAGCTATATGGATGCTTGGAAAAAATCCATCAAAGCGTAATAGTAAGCAATAGCATAGACAAGGTAGCGAACTATTTGAAAAAATTCCTCAAATAAATGTGGTCTCATGGTGATGGAATGCCATGACAAGCAAATTCCCTGGATTGTCATGGAATTCCATCACCATGAGACCATATTTCTTTGAGGCATTTTCTCAAATAGTTTACTACCTTGTCTATGCTACCACATTTTTCATACATGTCTACCAAATAATTTTAGCACGTAGTTCACTATCTTGCTACTATGGCTAAGAGCCTACAACAAGTGCTTTTAGACAAGCAATGGATGCTTGGAAAAAATCTATCAAAGCATAATAGTAAGCAAAAGCATATACAAGGTAGTGAACTGGTAGTATGTGATGGACGCTCCCATGTTTTAGAAATGAGGGGTGAGCTCAATTTATAGGCTCCTCAAATACAATTCAATGACCAAGATTGATTTTGAATCAACAACCGAGATTACAAAATAAAACCCTAATTAGGGTTTGTCACAACTAACTACCTCTCAACCAATGAGAAAATTACATTTGGGGACACTTGTCCTTCTACTAAATATAAACCAACAATAAGAAGTTGTATTATGAAGTGTCAGGTTCATTGAACCTATACATGCTAGCTTGGAACAATTTGATTGGTTAGAACATGATGAGGCACCATCTTAGCATGTTGGATGTCCCCTTTGATCTTGGCCTAAGGCGGACTTCAAGATATGTTTGCCATCTCCTATTTTCAACTTGGGGTGGACTTTAAGTTGTCTTTGCCATGTATGCTTTGAGCTGGGCTGACTTTACGTTGTCTTTTCCATGTATGCTTTGAGTTGGGCGGACTTTACCTTTGTCTTGGAAAAACATTATTCAAGCCAAGGGCAGACTTAACAGCAATTTGGACGTAGATTTTCTTTCCCAAGCAGACTTTGCATCATCTTGGACATTTTCCTTGACCATTGGCATGACAGACTTTGCTTGTGCCTTGCCAAGATTGGGCAGACTTGCTCTTGACCTAGACATGCTTATTTTCCTTCCAAACGAAAACCAAGAGAGGTTATTGTAGAAGGGCACAAAACGATCCCAGAGGCTCAGGCGATAATTTTCTAAGTGTCATGGTGTCCGAGTAACATCATGTTGAAGTTTGCAGCCATTTTGCACTTTAGACTCTTGAGGGATTCAGTCGGTTGAACATAGCTCAAAGCAATTCGACACATTTGGGTGTGAAAGAGGACCATTCCTAGCATAAACGTACCCACTTGGATGTGTTAAAATAATTAGTTTGGTCACACAAGTTGCAGAACGAAAGTTGCAACACTTTGCAACTTTGCACTACTTGTATTTGACAACTTTTTCCCCAAGAAAAATATCGCCACCACAGGAAAATGCCTCTAAGATAGCGAAAACCAAGATAGGTTATTGTAGAGGGGCTGAAAAAAATCTCATAGGCTTAGATGAGAATTTTCTAAGCATCACGGTGTCCGAGTAACATCATGTTGAAGTTTGCAGCCATTTTGTGCATCAGACTCTTAAGGGATTCAACCGATTGAATGTAGCTTGGAGCAATTTGATGCATTTGGGTGCAAAAGAGGACCATTCCTAGTGTAAACATACCCACTTGGACATGTTGGAACAGTTAATTTGGTCACACGAGTTGCAAAACGAAAGTTGCACCACTGTGCAACTTTGCACTACTTGCATTTGATAACTTTTTTCCCAAGCAAAATCTCGCCGCCACAAGAAAACACCTCTGAAATAGTGAAAAATGAGAGGCTCAAAACAATCTCATAGGATCAGATGAGAAGTTTCTAAGCATCATGATGTCCAAGTAACATCGTGTTAAAGTTTGCAACCATTTTGCACTTCAGACTCTTAAGGGATTCAACTGGTTGAACGTAGCTCAAAGCGATTCAATGTATTTGGGTGCAAAAGAGGACCATTCCTAGCATAAAAATACCCACTCAGATGCGTTGGAACAGTTATTTTGGTCACACGAGTTGCAAAACGAAAGTTGCACCACTTTGCAACTTTGCACTACTTGCATTTGACAACTTTTTCCTCGAGAAAAATCTCCCTGCCACAAGAAAATGCCTCTGAGATAGAAAAAACTGAGAGAGGTTATTATAGAGGGGATCAACATGATCCCATAGGTTCAGATGATAAGTTTCTAAGTATCATGGTGTCTGAGTAACATCATACTGAAGTTTGCAGCTATTTTGCATTTCAGACTCTTAAGGGATTCAGTCAGTTGAACGTAGCTTAGAATGATTCTGTGTGTTTGGGTGTGAAAGTGGACCATTCCTAGTGTAAACTTACCCACTCAGATGCATTGGAACAATTATTTCTATCACATGAGTTGCAGAACGAAAGTTGCACCACTTTGCAACTTTGCACTACTTACATTTGACAACTTTTTCCCCAAGCAAAATCTCACCGTCACAGGAAAAAACCTTCGAGATAGAAAAAAATGAGAAAGGTTATTGAAGAGGGGATCAACATGATCCCATAGGCTCAGACAAGAAGTTTCTAAGCATCACGGTGTCTGGGTAACATCATGCTGAAGTTTGCAACCATTTTGCACTTCAGACTCTTAAGGGATTCAACCAGTTGAATGTAGCTCAGAGCCATTCGACGCATTTGGGTGTGAAAGAGGACAATGCCTAGCATAAACATACCCAATCAGATGTGTTGGAAAAGTTATTTTGGTCATACAAGTTGCAGAACGAAAGTTGTACCACTTTTCAACTTTGCACTACTTGCATTTGACAACTTTTTCCCCAAGTGAAATCTCGCCGCCACAGGAAAACACATCCGAGATAGAAAAAATTGAGAGAGGTTATTACATAGGGGCTCAACAAAATTGCATAGGCTCAGATGAGAAGTTTCTAAGCATCATGGTGTCTGAGTAATGTCATGCTAAAGTTTGCAACCATTTTGCACTTCAAACTCTTAAGAGATTCAACCAGTTGAATGTAGCTCAGAGCAATTCAACACGTTTGGGAGTGAAAGAGGATCATGCCTAGCATAAATGTACCCACTCAGATGCATTGGAACAATTAGTTTGGTCACATGAGTTGCATAACGAAAGCTGCACCACTGTGTAACTTTGCACTACTTGCATTTGACAAAATTTTCCCCAAGCAAAATCTCCCTGCCACATGAAAATGCCTCTGAGATAGCAAAAAATGAGAGAGGTTATTGTAGAGGGGCTCAACATGATCCCATAGGCTCATATGAGAAGTTTCTAAGTATCATGGTGTTCGAGTAATGTCATGCTGAAGTTTGTAGCCATTTTGTACTTCAGACTCTTACGGGATTTAGCCGGTTGAACATAGCTCAGAGCGATTTAGCGTGTTTGGGTGTGAAGGAGGACCATTCCTAGTGTAAACGTACCCAAATAGATGTGTTAGAATAGCTATTTTGGTCACACAAGTTGCATAACAAAAGTTGCACCACTTTGCAACTTTGCACTACTTGCATTTGACAACTTTTTCCCCAAACGAAATCTCACCGCCACAAGAAAACGCCTCTAAGATAGAAAAAAATGAGAGAGGTTATTGTAGAGTGGCTCAAAATAATTTCATAGGGTCATATGAGAAGTTTCTAAGCATCACGGTGTTTGAGTAACGTCATGCTGAAGTTTGCAGCCATTTTGCACTTTAGACTCTTAAGGGATTCATACCCACTCAGATGCGTTGGAATATTTATTTTGGTCACATGAATTGCAAAATGAAAGTTGCACCACTTTGCAACTTTGCACTACTTGCATTTGACAACTTTTTCCCTAAGTGAAATCTCGCCGCCATAGGAAAATGCCTCCTAAAGGGCAAAAATTGAGAGAGGTTATTATAGAGGGGATGAATATGATTTGATAGGTTCAAATGAGAAGTTTCTAAAAATCATGGTGTCCAAGTAATGTCATGCTGAAGTTTGCAGCCATTTTGCACTTCAAACTCTTAAGGGATTCAACCTGTTGAATGTAACTCAGAGTGATTCGACATGTTTGGGTGCGAAAGATGACCATTCCTAGCGTAAATGTACCCACTCAGATGTCTTGGAATAGTTAGTTGGTCACATGAGTAGCAGAACGAAAGTTGCACCACTTTGCAACTTTGCACTACTTGTATTTGACAACTTTTTTCCCAAGCGAAATCTCATCGGTACAGGAAAATTCCTCTAAGATAGTAAAAAATGAGAGAGGTTATTGTAGAGGAGCTTAACAAAATCCCATAGGCTCATACGAGAAGTTTATATGTATCATAGTGTCTGAGTAATTTCATGTTGAAGTTTGCAGCCATTTTGCACTTCAGACTCTTAAGGGATTCAATCGATTGAACATAGCTTGAAGTGATTCAGTGCATTTGACTGCGAAAGAGGACCATGCCTAGCATAAACATACCTGCTCAGATGCGTTGGAATAGTTATTTTGGTCACACGAGTTGTAGAATGAAAGTTGCACCACTTTGCAACTTTGCATTACTTGCATTTGACAACTTTTTCCCCAAGCGAAATGTCGCCGCCACAGGAAAATGCCTCCGAGATAGCGAAAACCAAGAGAAGATATTGTAGAGGGTCTCAACACAATCCCATAGGCTTAGACGAGAATTTTCTAAGGATCACAGTTTCCGAGTAATGTCATGCTGAAGTTTGCAATCATTTTGAACTTCAAACTCTTAAGGGATTCAGTCGGTTGAATGTAGCTCAGAGCAATTCGGCACGTTTGGGTGTGAAAGAGGACCATGCCTAAACATGACTAAACAACTTCAAACTACTTTCCCCACAAACTACAACAAGATGACTCTTGAACTTCCACCATTTGAAATTTTACACAATTTTGAAATTTTTGCAATATTTTGCAACTTAGACATTCCAACCACCTAAAGAACTATAAAAGGACTCTTTACATCATAAAATGGTCTAAATGACCTTATTTTTTGAATAAAAAGAATCAAATACCCCTAAACAACCAAAAGACCTCAATTGTCAACATTTGCATAAAATGCTCTTGGTGCCCCTGCACCAGTTAGTGCTTAGGGTGTCTTAAAGTTTTTGATCATGAATAAGGTCCTTTGTGATGAAATGAAAGGGAAGTCCACAACTATCCAAACTCAAATTCACTTGAAGAAATCAAACTTCCAACCTTCAAACCCTAACAAGGGTGACTCTTCTCAACTTCATTGTTCAATCTTGTAGGTGTGCAACCTAGGTTTTCCTCTCACAACTTTGAAGAGACCACTCAAAGCCACAAAAAAAATACCATTTTAGGAACCCATTAGGGCACTTTTAAACATATCATAGAATCACGTGTACTTACTTTGGAATGATACCATCAAATTGACCTTGAACACTCGAAAAGGGGCTCCAATTAGCCCACTTTAACAAAGGAACTCTCCTTCAATCTTGCTGCCCACTCAAAATACCATTGGAAAGTCCTCTAACTACCTCCAAAACCACAAATTCTTCAACCACTGAGTCAAAACTCGCTTGCTAAGATCCTCTTTCATGAAATCCCCTTTTTTCACCAAATAAGCAGGTGTTTATTGAAAAACCCATCTCCAAACCTCATTCAACCTCAAAATATTTTCAAACACTCTTATTTCACCTTGTACAAACTTAATTCACCTTCAAATTATTCTTCCCCCAAATTTCTCACACATTTCCTTATTAAAACCTCTCAATTTCACCCATTTTCACTCTTTGTTCAACTAGTGCTTCAAGCCCAAACATCGAAATGACCTACCATGCCTTTGAAGACCTTCTATCACATCAAACTCCACCCGATAACATTGAAACAACCAAGTTCTAGCCTTCTTCCAAACTATTGCTTTAATTTGCTACTTCAAGCTATGCGTCCTAGGCCTAAATTCATGCTTTTTCCACAGGGGCAGCGTGGAAATTTCCACCAAATGTCTTTTCCACCCATTTTATTCTATTGTAACTTGGTGGAATGGCATAATTAGGTGTAGGGGGCATGTGTGCATGATTTTAGGAGTAGGGGTGGCCATTTGGGGGTTTGGGCATGATGCCTAGTTGTCAAGAATGTGTGTTTTGAGTGAAATTTGGAGGTTAAGAGTAGGTAGTGATGGAAAACACTTAGAGCAAAACTTTGAAAGAGTTAATTAAGAAAGGGAAGACATATGGAGGCATTGAAACAATGACGAGAGGTCTGGAGGTGAGGTTTTCAATAAAACCCCTTTGAAACTTGTCAAAAGTGAGGGTTTTGAGTTTTGGAGTGTTGGTGAGTGTTTCATTGGAAGATGATTGTTGATTTAGTGCTTATGTACCTTGGTCATGATTGTCCAATGGTGTTTTGTGTCTGGAAGGAAGATTAAAGGGTAGTTGGTTTGTTGAGAGTTTGCCACCCTGCTCTACATCACTTTGGCATGTTTATCAACATAAAACTATGATACTTTTTGAATTTCAATATGTAATGTGAGACAATGACATTTGTGTATTTAAACTTTAAAGTTAAAATGTTAAACTTTACCATTGTTCTTGTCTTCAAAGTTGTTTAAACTATATAATTTAACCATAATAGAACTAAGCAATATATGATATAATTTAACCATTATTCATTATTTTTTATTGTCAACTATATAATATATCCATTATTTTTTATGTTATTGTACATTGATATTTAACCATTACTCAAGATTAAATTTTTGAACAATTTAAACATGTAGATGACGAACAAATTATTTTGATTCTCAACTTCTATATACAAAAATGGCATCAACGCCAACTCAAACAATTTTTTACAAAATGTGGCATATGTCATCTCAATATCTATTCAAAATATACATTCCAAAAATTTTATCGCATCCTAAACTACTGGTGGATCATCAAAATGGAGCCTCTTTGAAGCACTCTTTGGATCTGAAGGTAATTGCACAAGAAAAATTCAAACCACAATTGAGATTGGTTATATTATATAATTTAAAATTGAATACTTAACATCAAAATCAATATACATTGAATAATAATTGAACTCTAAAATTGAAATCTTGATTACCTCATATATATGTCTCTTCAAACTGTCATGAGTTGTAGAATATGCCCCTCCAATCTATATATGTGAACAAAAACATCAAATTGATACAAGTTAGCATACAATTTTCGGTAATAGGAACATATTTACTGAACACAAAATAAAATAAGCACATACCTCTTTAGGCATCTCTTTTTCTTTTTCCCCTTTAGGTGTTTCGACACCTCCTCCTTAAGGTGTTTCAACACCTACTCCTTCAAGTGTTATAACACCTACTCCTTCAAGTGTTCCAACACCTAATCCTACAAGAGAAAAATAAGATAAACATATAAGTTAATATATAATTTCATTAATGACAATTCAAATGACAAGCAAGTATATAATGCATGAATTCAGGCCTAAAAGGCATGGGTTGAAGTAGCAGATTGAAGAATTTGTTTTGAAGAAGGCTAGAACCAGTTGGTTTTAGTTTTAGTGAGATCTAGTGGGGTTTGATGTGTTTGAAGGTTTTCAAGGACTGGGGAGGTCATGTGTATGTTTGGGCATGAAGCCCTAGTTGAGAGAAGTGCATTTTTTAATGGAAAATTAAGGTTTTAGAGACTAAAAGTGGGTGAAGTTTGAGGGCAGCATAATATTAAGGAATATTAAGCATGTGCAGGCTTAAAAAAGGGTGTTTGAAGTGTTCATAAGGTCACAAGAGGCCTGGAGATGGGTTTTTCAATGTATTCTCCAAAATCCCACTGTACCGTAAGGGCAACTAGGCCAACTAGGCCTCTTTTCCAAAGAGACACCTTCCCAAACACCTGCAATCAAGTCAAACACCATGGATAGTCATTAAATAGGTTACCAACCTTAAGATTTCACAATTTCAAGAGCTCCAACCGCTCACCAACCTACCAATCCACTAAACCCTCACTCTCAAGCCACCAAACCTAGGTTTTCCAAGGAGCCTTATTGAAAATCACTCTTCCCACAATTAACTCTCACATACAACACCCAAAACATAGCATATGATGTCTGTACATGCTCAAAAGACTCTCACAAATGACTGCCCCAAAGGATTTCATCCATTCACACTCTAAAACCAATCAAAATCACACATTTTCAAACCCAAGGCTACATGCCATCATTCCAAAATGATCTCCCCTACTCCAACAATCATCTTCTAACCTATTCCTGACCTAATGGACTCATTCCATTGAGCTACAATATATAAATTAGGTAGAATGAGCCATTAAATCACTTGATGACCTCAAAACTTGAAATTTAGACTTCCAGACCTGCCTACAGTAAAATCCACCCTAAAAGCTCAAAACAAGACGGATTTCAATGCCACAAAAAAAAACGTGGCTAACACATCCCTCTACCCAAATCAAAACACTTTTATTTAATTCCCTTCAGTACGGGCTCATGCAATTGACTGCTACAACACTGAAAAAGAGAAAAACAAACTTAGATTTATAAAGAAAACAGAGCTTTATTGATCAATGCTTGTACAAAATCTTCCACTCTTTTGTACACACTCCTTCATTTGATATTTACATACATATATTCAACTCCCTTAGTCAAGAATTTATTGAAACCAAAACCACAAGTTACCTTTGGCCTTCCCTAACCTTTCAGCTTCCCCACTATGCATTTCTTGCACTTCAAAATTTGAAAAATGACACTTTGTACTAATTTAGTAAATTTGCAACAAAAACCTTCTAACTCACTAATAACCACTAAAATAGAATTATTACATCAATAAATGGTCTATATGACCTTATCCAAGCCAAAACAAGACTTCATTAACCTAATGACAACCATTGAAGCTTGGTGCCCCAACACCAAATAGAGAGCAACATATAACCATCATTTTGCATATCTACGTTAATGCAATTTTGAAAACCCTTATACAATCAAACTTAAATGCTTGAAATAAAGAAATGATCAATAACATGAATTTACAAATTCAATGTGCATACTTACCAATCAATCCAGGGAACCATCCGGGTCTGCTCTAGTCTTTATTGTCTCAAGTATTGCCTCGTGGTTAGACTCACGCACTTTCCACAAGTTCTTGTTCTTAGGCCTACCCTTATATTTGATCAAATGAGCATTGGTGGTGAAGACAAGGTTCAAGTAGTGAAGAATCTTTCGATGCATTTCGAAGTCCTCAAACAACCAAACTACAACATTCTTAATTGGGTACCTTCTAAGCCATGTTCTAGTAACAACCACTAAACTTGTAGGATATTTTATGTTTTCTTCATCTATAACTAGGGCCTCCAATTTATTTTTGGCCTTGATACAATGATATAGGTAATAATCTATACCCTCTTCATTGTCTTCATCTTCAATCATCGCATATACATTCCCTACATTGATATGTTCATCTTGTTAGATGTATTTTGTGAACATCAAAATAAAACCTGTAAGATATATTACCTGGTTCTACAAGGTCCGATACATGATCAAAGTCAATAGATGATTTCATCTCCATGATTTGTAGAGTCGTTAAGAGATGATAAGTGTCAAGTGGGGTTAGAATTCTTACAAACCATTCATCAATCCACTCTCTTGACTCGCAATCATTCCATGTTTGAAGTGTACATGCAAAACAAAAGCATGCCATCTTCCGCATATGGATAGTCCATGTACCTGCATTGGAGCTTCTAAAAAAGTGTAGCTCGCTCGATCCTATTAGTGTACAAAAATCCTCATATTTTTCAATGTTAGTATCATCTACTAAATGAAAAAATCTATGAACTAAACAATTACCTTGACTACCTAAACCCATTGCATGATTGCACCACTGGACAATTGATCTTGCATCTGTCAACTTTACATTGTCTTTTTACTTTAACTCTTCTTGTGCTAGGTCTCTTTTGATACGTGCACTTGCTCCGTCATGCCCCTCCTTTCCATTCCCGACCTCTGAGAATTTCCACATATGTTGAACACCGCTGATCCTATGGATCTTGCTCAACCGGTGAAACATTCTAGCGCTCTTGAATTGCGATGTACAGTTATTTGACCATATGATATGTTGACTGAATGATATGCCTCTGCTAGCCAGATCAACATAGAACATCTGAAAGCAACCTTGCACAAACTCGGTAGAATGTGTGTGATCATCACTGATGTAAAAGTGATACTCCCTCAATGCTTTCATGTTATCCTTTGTACTATCATTTGCATGAATGAATGCTATATGCAAAAATATAGCAACCTGCGTGGATTTGTAGTACTATGATTGCACCTCATTTTGTGGTTGTAGTGTTTACTTCTCCATGAAGTCAACAACTAAAATGATGTTGTGAAGTGGAAACGTGTCCTTGCATAACTTGAACTATGAGTCCAACCATTGAGCTCTATGTGTATGCCTTGCATACTCATACACCACTTGATCATGGAAAATGCCCATAAATTGATATAGTAGAATGTTATCATCGACCAATTCACACTTCTTTGCTTCTTTCCCATCTTTTAGACTGTAGGCAATTGTCTTGTATTTTCCAAATTTGATAATTTTGTCTCCAATTGTGTGTGTACTAGCCATGTGTGGGAAAATTGGAAAATGTTGCATGCCACCACAATGATCACATGTGCCATCCAAACATGACTTGTAAAAAAATTGGCCATCCTCTCTTTCACATAAAATGGAAGATAAGAATTCCCTTGATGATTTAGGTGGAGGCCTTATGTTACATTCCTGCAAAACATTGTTAGTATGCATATCTACACATATATGTCGATAAACATCATAATGGTTAGAAAACTCAATATGTAATCTACAACAACAAGTAGTGAGTGTGTGATTTATTTTGACATAAAAAGGCTTTAGCATTTCAAAATACCTTTGACATATTTTAATTTTAGGAAACTTTTGTACAAAATAAAAAAAAATTGGGTTTGAGTGGTATCCAAATAATGCTTTGGATGTGGCTCATGGATTTTACTACCAATTCTCATTCTTACAACATCTCTTTGATTAGGAGAGGTCCTTGTGTTATCCTTCCAATAATCTACTATTAAATATCTCAAGCCTCGAGCAATTCTTTTATCTTTTTGTGACACTCTACCCGAGAATGCCCATAACTCATTGCTATTTGGATCCTCCAATCTTTCACGCCTTCCTTTGGCTCTCATTAGAGTTAATTGTCTTTGTAAGGTTCACCTTGTTCCTTGTTTTACTGCTTAACAGTGTTTTTTTCATCACACATCTTGTGGCACAACTATCCTTCGTGTGTGAGGTAGAACCCATGCTCTCGTATGCACTCATCAAGTTATTTACAATGGAATTTTCACTTGAGTCATTCAAAAGTCTTAGCCCAAGAGCCTTCATGGTGGGCCTAAATTTGAGTATCCTCATCATTTCAACAAATAGTTGGCATCTTCCATCCTCACTTAACTTCTAAAAAAAAAACTCCATATCCTCTGTGCAACTCTTTGACATTTACGTTTTGACATCTTATCAGGCATCCATTTCAAAACATTGGAATCAATATCAATCAAAAATCTAGTTTTTCTATGCAAAACTCTAGGAGGAGTTCTCAAATGTAAATTTGTGTCAACATTAGGAATGTCAACAACATTAGGGATACATCACGTACCTTCAATCGGAGGTGCAATTGATGACATACCTTGAGATTGACATGTAAATGATGTTGTTCCTCCAAATTGAGATGTCATTTGTGGAGTGACTTCGAATAGAGGCATGTTTTTTTATGTACTTTCAAAACACAATGTTGTTGATGGCGTGTCTTCAATTGTAGATGTGATTTCTAATGTACTTGGAAGACCACATGTTGTTGTTGGTGTGTCTTCAACTGGGGATGTGCATTGAACTTCACCTATGGTTGATGATGTGCCTCCAACTTGGGGATCCATTTGTGTCCTTCCACAAACCTTTTCCATTCGTGCCCTTTTTTTTCCAATTGTACATCTCTCTTAGATTGCATGGGAATTTCTGGTTGTAAGGGCTGCAATTCTTTTGCTTCACGAGTTGCAATTTTTTATTCTCTTCTCCTTGCATTTTTTACTGCATGTTCTTCCAGTGTTAGAGGCTTTGGTTGTTTCCTCGGCATGACATTGATTGTTGCATATTCACAATCACACATAGAACAAAAATAAGTAATGCATTTTATAAAACATATTGATAACGTTGATTACATTGCATTTTATTGAACACACCAAAGCATTTTATGAAAGAAGGAAATGATTTGTTTAGAATTATCAAACATGTCTATATGCTACAAAAAATTTCATACATAAATCTACCTCCAAACCACAAGAAAAGAACTTGTATTTCATTTTTTCAAACATATCCATACCACTGATTACATTGCATTTTGTGGTTATTTGAGTCATTTTGGGAAACAAATGTAAAAGTTGCAAATCATGTAAAAAATTTGTCAAGGAGGGTAAAATGTCATTTAGAAAAAAGTTGTCAAGGAGAGGTTGGCATGTAATTTTGAGAAGAGAAGTAATTGAAACACCCCCTGTTTTTGTGTATTTTCCAGAAAATTTGAAGTTTCTTTGATTTGTACAATTACGTACTAGAAGTTTTTGATCTTTCATGGAGTGAATCTTGTGGGAAGTAGGCCTAACACCATTTTATACTTGGTTTGGATTGATTTAAATTGTTTTTGTGCATTTTAGAGACAAATTACAGAGGATCGATCTGTATACCCTGTTTTAAGGGTTTTGAGTGTATGAAAATGACATTTTAAGTCATTCCACCCACTATTTTGTTCTATAACTTGGTGGAATGGTTTAGTAGGGCATGATTTAGGTTTTTTTCATGGTTCATTGGAGCAAGGAAGATTTTTGAAGGCTTTTTGTGTTGTTGTCCCGAAGGTTTTTGTGCAAATTTTGCTTGAAAATGGATGTTTTGAACTAGGGTTTGGTGAAATATTAATGATAGAGGCTGGTGAATGAACTTATAAGAATATGAAAACATAATTAAAGTTTTTTTAAGTGGTGGCTAGGCTAGACAAGGTCTGGGATATATTTTTTCAATAAACCCCCATGTAAATTGCCTAAAATGAGGGTTTCTTATTTAGATGTCTTCAAAAGTGTGTCACTGCAAATAAATTATGAAATTGGAGCTTTTGTTGATTGGTTGTTGCTTCCCCATTGAGTTTTTGGATTTATGATTTTCCAATAGCGCCCCTTTGTAAAGATCTTAGGTTTTCCAAATTAAACTTGCACATTAACATTGATGAAAGCTCTTAGGTTTTCTAAATTAGTTGAAAATAAAAGTTTTCCCACAACCATCAATAATAATGAATTTAATTTTCAATTCTATGTGTAACAATCAAGATTAATAAAATCATCAAATGAATGGTCTAAAAACTATCAAAACAAAACAATAAAACTTGTGTTAAGTTGAATTCATTTATGTAAGCATGCTGAAAATTGACTACTATAAGCAATGCAAATAGAATTCATAAGAAAATTTGTGTTAAGTTGATGTCAGTTATATAAGTTTAAACATGAATTCATCTAAATTATGTCATGGTTTTCATTTTTTTCTTCAAATTCATAAAAAATAATTTTTTTTATGCAACTCCCATCTAATTTAATGTTGAATTCTATGTCCAATTGTTATGATTAATAAAATCATTAAAGGAATTTAGATTATTGTCAAAAATAAACAAACGTACTATATATAAACATTTCAATATTACCAAAATGAATATATTACCTAAGATAATGTAAAATGATGTAGAATCTTCAAAATGTCTTCATCTATTTTGTTTGTCATGCAAATTGGTGGAAAAAAGGTGATGGATCAAGCATATATTGGTACAACAGGTTGTCAACTGTATAAAAAAGGTGTTTCTCTATCGGATAAAGCGTTGAACCAGACAAAATCAGAAGCATGTGGGCCTGAATCACGGGGTCAAACCCTATTTTACCATTTCAAGGTAAAAAACACATTTGGCACTCGCCAAATTTAGCGAGCACCAAATTTGGTACTTGAAATACTTTCACAATATCAATAGTAAGGGAGTGAGACTTGAGATAGAGGGAGAGGGGATATGAGTGAGACAAATTAGTCCTAGTAGCGTGGTAGGGACTAAGACCTGAGAGCGATAGAGACTTGAGAGGGATAGAGAGTTATCCAACTAGCGTGGGGTGAAAGACCTCACAATGGGAGAGGGGTTGGAGTGAAATAGATTTGTCTACCCTCTACCCTTAAACTATAAACCATAAACCCTTAAAACCTCAACCCTCTCTCTCTCTCAACCCTCAACCCTCT
>VDFB02000007.1:59026174-59174236 GCA_007258455.2 Sequoia sempervirens
TGGTGCACACCAAATTTGGTGCTTGCCAAATGTGATGTGCAATTTAGCGAGTGCCAAATTTGGCACTCGCCAAATGAACTACTTTGGATGAGTGAATGCACAAGATTTTCCAAATTTCCTCATATTTTTGTCCATGCTCATCGTCACGTTTACACATTTTTCAATGCAAGTTTATAAAAAAAAAATCGTATTAGCATTAACCTCTCTCTTAACTATCTAAATATATAAAAAAATTCATTTGATTTAGTTAAGGTTTTTTTTGATCCATGATTCTATTGTAAATGCAGCCGTTGGTCAAAACCAACATGTGCTAGTTTTTTAGGATAGATTTTTTCGTTATCAAAACGTGAAACAAATTACATTTTTGAAAATAGACTCCATTCTACACATGATGAAAAAAAATCAATTTTCGATTAGTTTTCAAAAAAAAAAGGAGGGAGCATGCTCAAATTTTAGCTTTTCAAGATGTGTCCACTTTGAAAATTCATAAAATATTAGATATTCATTAAAAAAAGTATCTGAAAGAATGAGGATAAACTACATGGTGTTAGCTAATTTCTCACTATTGGGATTTTTGAAATTCTAAAAAAAGTTAATCAAAAAGGGGGGAGCCCTCAGGCGCTATGCTATTTTTTTTATAAAAAAGGACTTGTTTTGGGCCTCCCCCTTTTTGAGACCCTTTATCTTCATTAATTTAAAAAAAAAAATAGTAGCTTAGAAACTAGACTCGAAGCACTTCAACTTTTGTTCTTGTTGCATCTTGAAATTTTGAGTGTAACTATCTTCATTTTCTCGTGCAAATCAGATTTTGCTAATTTCAGAATAAAGTGGCATCTTAAGAGCCAAAATTGTGTCACAAATCCATGCACTTACCCTTATGCATTTGCATTTAATAAGCATTGCATAACGATACATTTATTAGTTATAATACACATCACATTGCATAGTCATAATCATATCATATCATAACATATCACATTGCATCCATAAATCACTAAACATACATCATAATGCATTCACATAATATCCATAATCATCACATCACATCACATCCATAGCATCATGACATTAAATGCATACCATATAATCACCACCAAAGAATATATATATATATATTGCTCACAATGTATCACAATACAATATCAAGATGTATCTCAAAATAGAGATCATAGGCTTGATGGTCAAAAATACATTACTATCCAGATACAATATCAAAATGTGCTTTAGCCTGAGCTACCCTGATCCTGTGCAAGTGATTGTGGAGGTTATGGTTGTCGATGCTCTTGTCTCTCCTCTACCTGTGATCCTGATGGCCTAGGGTCTGAGGGTGGCTTGTCATATAGCCTTGACTGTCTTGGTCTTGACACATCCTCACTACTCTATGACTTGCTATGTTAAGAGTGTGACTTGCTCTGACTACATGACCTGGTGTAGGAGGGTGCTTCTCAGTTGATGGCACCCACTACTCATATAAGTCCCCATAATATTTGGCCTCTTGACCAACATCAAATAAATGCTGAGAAAATGCAGCTGAGGGACCTGTGGCAGTAGCGATGAACTCCACACATCTTTGATATGCCCATTGCCTACCAATCATTGTTGCATCTCTCTCTATCCTCAATTCATCTCTCTATGTCCTCAAGGCCCCCACCTCTACCTCCAATGCCTGGATCCTGGCTATGGCTTGATCCAATTGTGCCTATAGATTAGCTATCCTCTGAGCTATTGAACCCTCACTCCATAATATTGGAACCTCCTCTAGTCCCTCCCCCACATCCACACCCATGAAAATCCTCTCTCAAAGGATCTGCTTAGCCCCTCCCTTCACCTTCTCCTCCTGTCTCACCACCCAATGTATCCTCATCCTCCTCTATCGAGCTCTCCCTCCTCCTTTGCCTCCCCATCCATCTCCTCCATCGCCTATCCCTCCATCATTCCCCATCCTCCATCTCCTCATCCTCCATCTCCTCTATCTCCTCTCCAGCCTTGTGGGCCCCTGCCTCGATGCTCAATAGGTGTCGGTTGATCTGGATCTGTATATGGATTAGGCCTATGACTGGCCCACCTGGTGTCATACTCAACTATCATAGCTAGATCTACCGCTCCACCACTCCATCCCCATTGCACTAGTTGTAGTCCATCAATCCCCTGCTCTTCCATTGCCATGAGAATCATTTGACCCCATGGCTGCACCTTGCGCGATGGGCACACAAACTCTATTGTCCCTTGAGGCACATCCTGTGTCTCCCCGAACTACCTCCTGAATCGATGCGATTGGATTTTCTGTCCAACCAAGTACCTGGCTTGTCTACACAATGGAAAATGTTGGTTTTCATCTTGCTAGTACTGACAGTTTTTGTATGACCTCCATACAAAACTGACAAGAACATTGATCCCATGTCGCCAATACCCTATATCACTAACGTGGATCTGATTAATGACCCCTCAATACAAGTATACATATGGCATCCCATCTCCTAACTTCCTCCTGACTAGAGGATGAAACATTGTGATGTGCTCCCATGCCCACACCATCAAGAGAGTAATCTCACAACTCATGGATTGACCATCCCGATAGGCTATGCCATATAACTGAAAGTATGGAATGCCCAATAAGTAAGGCCCCCATGTGTAGACTATCTCATGCCACATCATCCCCACCAACATCTCCCCCCATCCATTTTAGGGTTCAAGTAGATTGGAGCAATAAACATTAACAATTTTATGCAAATTAAATGACCCAAAAATAACAATGAAGAATAACACAAAAGAGATCAACACAAGAAATTTAACCTAGTTCACCCAATATGGGCTACATCCACATAAACTCAACCACCCAATGATTTTATTATCTAGTGCAAAGCAAATTACAATCTCACAAATTACACACACCGTAACTTACATCCCAACTGCTTATAACAAGCTTTTTGGAAGCTTCCAAAATTAGGGTTTTACAACTTTGTTTTTTCATTTGACGTGTCAGCAGGAAAACCTTGACATGTTAATAGAAAAAAATTTGGGGGTTGCCGCTCCCAAACCCCCGCTCGAGGCCCAATTCAACCCTGAACCTCGGTGAGGATACATTACGAGTGTACAATATTTGCATGATTAGTCACCACATATCAATAATCCGATGAGAAATCCATGCCCTCAGTGATCTGGAATAATCACCCCCACAATCAAAGTATATAGGATGCAATCATATCTCTCATACCACTCTGCTAGCACCTCCCACCTAATCTCATAGCCCTCCATTCCAAGCTCCACGATGTCATCATACACATAATGGTCCTTGAGAGCTTGATATTCCTGCTTAGGATCATACCTAACCCACTCTCCTCGGATCGATAGCCTCAATATCCTATAGACATGCTCCAAGGTCATGGTCATCTATCTTATCAAGAAGTGGAACAAACATGTCTTGGAGTACCACCTCTTTGCAAGTGCAGTCAACAAACCCTAGTTCACCCTAATGATGGGCATGAAGGTCACATGGTACAATCCAAGATGCATTAGCCAACGCTTCTCAACATCGGATAACTAGTCTCAAAGTCGGAAAGTCGATGACCGTGACTATTGAGTATAAATAGGGGCAATGAAAACCTGTCGTCACAAGAAAAAAAATTGTGTCAATCCAAAACCCTTGTCAAAACTATTGGACTCACATTGCACAAGAAATCTCATCCTAAACTTGGGAAAAAATTTAACCAGTCAGTTGTGTCATTTTTCTTGACAAATGTGTCACTATTTTTGCATATGTGTCACACAATTGCACTTGTGTCTTGTGCCTCAACTAATGCATCACCAATGTCACTTGCAGTCAACCTCCAATCAGTTGCGTCTCACTTTGGCACATGCATTGTTTCCCTTCACACATGCAATTCACTTTGTCGAATGTGTCGTTCCTGTCCATGGGTGCAGTACATGAAGTAAATGCAACACACTTTACAGTTGTGTTGCACTGCATTTGATTGCCATCCTACCCTAGCAGTTTTAGTGCACTATGACAATTGCGATGAATTGTTGTCACCTTTGTCCCACGCGATGGCAGTTGCAATGAATGATGTTCATCGCATCTACCTACTAAATTTTTAAACCCTAAAATCTATGTGAAAAATAAAAAATCACAAAGCGAGTATGGGGTACTTACCAGGTCCTCCACACCCTCTAGTCATCTGAAGGTGCGAACTCAATATCCACAGTGTTCGGTGCGGGGAATAGACAACATCTTGGTAGTAGGTCACTATCAGTGCTCCTCAATCTCCAAAGTCAAAATGCACAAATGAGCTAATTTCCACTCAAATTTCTATTTATAGGTAATCAATTTTAGGGTTTTGAGTTAGGGTTTGTATTGGCTACACTCAATGAGAGGTTTGAAACCTAAATTTCACTACCTTAAAGGTCCTAAATGTCAAATATTTTGTCACCATCATATTTCTAACTATCAAATGATCTACGAGAACAATTTCTCATTTGTTTTGAAAATTTTGAATTTTTTTGAAATTTCTTCGAAGGGGGCATAGGTCCACCATGTTGACATTGGGGCATGTTTTGACTTATTTTCTTTGACACAATGCGATAAAACTACATTGTATCAAAGAGGGAAAAAATGTAGACACTAAAAATTGTCCTAGGCCTTGAATATTTTCTTCGTCAATTCCCCTTTCACTCTTAATAATTTAATAATTCAATTATTGTCTAATATCATAAGTCTTCTATTAATTAAATAATTTTAATTATTTAATTAATTCATTTATGTCTTTTTATTAAGTAACTGATGTCTTTTTTCCTTTATAATTAAATAAATTTTTATTTATTTAATTGTTATTGTCATTATTATTGTCTTTTTTCTAATATTATTTAATTATTCATTTATTTTATTCTTCCCCAATTAAATAGTTATTAATTTGTCATTTTCCTCCCACTTTTGAATTAAATTATTAGTTAATTTAAAAGTCAAACTTGTCACATGTCTTGTATAATTAAATAATGTTTTTAGTATTTAATTATTCATCTTCCCTCCTCATTTAAATAATTTTATAATTATTTAAAGTCCTCCTACAACCTCTTTTTTTGTGTTGACCTCATTATCAGTGTCAATATTATATTTTCTTGTCTCATTCATTTTCCACCCTTGATTGAATTATCTTATAATTCAATCTTGGCCATTCATCCTTCTCTTTACCCTAACTTTTCCCTAACCCTATTTCCATACTACAACTTTTATTCTTGACCGTTGATTGGCATATCTTATTGACATTTGATCTCAACCCTTCATTCCATTTTGACATTTTATAAAAGACAACTATCATTGTCATTTTCACCTTACCTAGACTACTTTGAGCTCAAGCACATGAGACAAATAGATTTTGCTATCATTATCATTAGGCTATTGTCGCATACTCAAATCTGAAGGCATCAAGCATATTCTAGCAATATGGAGAAGTGAGGGCATCAAGCATATTCCAGCAAGATGGAGAAGTGCAATGGAAGTCAAGCAACCATGACATAGGTAATGTTTACTTTGTGTTTATATTCCTATTTTGGATTGTGCTCCATTGTTGGTTTTACCCTAGATTGAATATACAAACTATGGCTCACGAAAATCCACCGCCAACAATTCATCACCAGAAAATAAAATTCACTGCCAACAATTCATCACCAGAAAATAAAATTCACTGCCATGATAAATTCACCTCAAGGAAAATTCAGATTAATTTTCCATGATGGTGAATTGTTGGTGATGAATTTTCCTTGAGGTGAATTTGTCAATGACGGTGAATTTTCTGGCGGTGAATTTTCACCGACACTAAATGAATTTGCCTGACCACAAACTATCTTTTAGTATATATTAAGATTCAACATTGCCTTTGACAATATTTATAATTATTGTACTGAGTAACACTATATTATTTAGGTTTGATTTAATTAAAGAGTGCTCATAAATTAATAAATGATAGCATCAAGGAGTTTAATTGAGTAAAGTTTAAAAGTTAATACACAAAAGTATAAAAAAATAAACAATAAAATTGTCAACATAATAAAGACTTAGAATACAATCATTATATTTTACTATTTTTAGATTTAAATAATATTAACAATAAAATTCTTAACATAATAAAGACTGAGTTGAATAAAGAATTATACGAATTGTTTACTATTGCCATTATTAAATAATATATATATATATTTATATATAATTATTATATTAAAATATATTTATTCTTTAGATTCAAAATAACAAATTTTTAGTTGTTTGTGAAATAGTGTGATGGTTTAGTTGTTGGCTTGTTTTGAGTCATTGTGATGATATTGCATATTGGACTACTAAGTTCATAGGTTTGAACTATATGCATTAATATTTGAAGGATGAGGTTAAATTTAAGTATTAAAAATATTAAAAATGTACATTAAAATTTTAATAATAAAATTTGTACTCAATTTACTAAAAACATATTTATATATTAAACTATTAAAAATATTAAAAATTAAATTAAATAAACTACCATGTCAAAATATAATAGATTTTGACATGTTAGTTTATATACATTCATGGTCTTCTCAGTTGCCTTTGGGAAATCAACCTTTCAGTTTTGGTATGGGAAATTTGGAAAGAAACAAACAAAAGAACTTTTGATAATAAAGCTCGTTCTGTAGAATCGGTGCTTACTTTGGCAGAAAGCTCCATAGTGGAGAACATAAAGGAAGGTTGGCTGAAATTAAATTTTGACGGGGCTTCCAAAGGAAATAATCAAAGATCACAAGGGGTTCACCATTGGTAAGTTAGCAGTTCCTCTTCCAAAAGATACTAATAATATTGCAAAATTCAATGCATTATATCTCGGACTAATTGAATGTAAAAAGAGGAAAGTTATGAAACTTGAGATTGAAGAAGACTCAACCATAACGGTCAATGCAGTAAGATCAGCAACGACTCCAAACTGGAGATTAAAAGCTCTTCTTGACAGAATAATGTCAATCTTAGCTTATTTTGCGTGCTATACCATCAACCATACCTATAGGGAGGCAAACAAGGAGGTTGATGAGTTATCTAAGTTAGTAGTGGAAGGCTTTGAAGAAAATTGGTGGTTAGAAAATGATGGAAATTGCAGTTATTCTTAAATCCCTTTGAAATGCTCGTCACTCGAAGTCAGCTAGGCAGCAGGAAGAAGTAAATGGTGGAGGGTTTATATTTTTCAGTGTTCCACGGGGACGCGTCCCCCCCAAAAAAACCCGCGTTTCCTAGAGGGGGACGTCTCGAAGACTTGGGGACTTGGGGGGGACGTCCCCCTACCAACCCACCACCAACGCCACCATCCCACCACTAGTGTCGCTGTCTCCAAGACGCCACTAGGACATCGAGGATGCTGGGGTGCCCTCAAGACGTCTAGGGGATTCCTAGTTGTCTCCAAGATCTATAATTCTTATACTTATACATCTTTTTATAACTATTTTTTCAAGTACTATATGTATTTCAGCACCCTGCCGCCCCCCCACCGCCGTCCCCCTGCCGTCCCCCCGCCGTCCCCAAACTTAGACCCCTCGTCCTCGCGTCCCCGAAACACGTCCCCCCCCCGTCCCCCCGTTCCCGTCCCCCCGTTCCCGTCCCCAAAACCCCGTGGAACACTGATATTTTTGGTTGTTTTTTTACAGACTGTTTAATATCTTTATGCTGAAAACAGATTTAGGGCTTTATGGATAGAATGCTCAAAAACTGTGTTTAAGTGCAGCATTTGAAAGATACATATAAACTGCTTATTATATGTTTCCAGATGTTTTAATCTTGATTTATAAATAATTTTAGCCTTAGCCTCTTATTTACCCAAAAAAAAAAATATAATATATATGATACTAAATTTATCAACATCATAATAACATGAACTGTGAGTTTAAAATAACTTCTTCCCCATAAAGTCCACTTGTGATCTCAAATACCTTGCCTTCCCAAAACACATGGTTATGCAGCAATCGCTTACCGTCCAAAGCCAAATTCTCAATAGAAAGTCAAATTTTGATTGAAAATAATGCAGGCACAAAAGTTCCATATTACGGAACTTTTGGAAATAGCTCAAAAGTTCTTTGTAATGGAAATTTTAATTCTATTTAACCGCAGGGGTTGTTGGAAGCACCTCACAGAGAGATGATGGCGTCCAGGAGAGAATCTGACAATTCAAGGTTCATCCATGGTACTAAGAGAATGAGAATCAGTGAAGAGAAAGGAGTTTTTCAAAGAAATCCGAGTACCAACTGGCTCACACTTGGAATTGGGCCATGGACAGAGGATGGCTCAAGCAAAGATACACATGGCAAGGGTAAAGTAATGGATGCAGAGAGGAAAGGTGATTCTGGACCAACTGGACTTTATACCAATTGGCTTACCCTTAAACCTGGCTCATGCATAGAGGATGGAGCAAGCAAGAACATATGTGGCATGGATGACGCCAAGGATGCAGAGAAGAAAGGTGAGAGTTCTTCAAGTTCGTCCAGTTCCACACTTAGAATCGGCTCATGCAGAGAGGATGGCAGGGAAGAATCAATGTTCCTAGGTTATATTCCGGAGGACATCTTGAACATAATATTTTGCAAACTTCCTCTTCACACTCTGTTCCAAGTTCAAATAGTTTGTACTTCATGGCAAAGTATTATTTCTAGCTCTGTTCACTTTCACAATCTGTGGGAGCAGAATAATATGCAAATGTGGCTGGTGAGGGATCATTATGATGAAACAAGTGGGTCTTCTAATGGGCTTGCACTCTTTGATGTCAATAGAAGGCTAAGGTTCAAGAAAATATTTAATGATGAGTGGAGCTGCAGTCACTCACAATGGTTTCTCAGAGCTGGAGATGGGAGCCTCTTGGTTTATAGCTGTAAGAGAACTGGAACCCTTAGAGTGATCAATCCATTGACTATGCAGTCCCATTGTCTTGAAGATGCAAGGCTGACCAGAAAAAGCAGGATTTCGTCTTACTTGAAAAGATATGATGATGATGTGGCTGTGCACTTAAAGTTTAATTCGAAGGAAAAGACTTATCAGGTAATTGTCATAATTGGAAATCTTTATCTTCGCAGAAGAAATAAATTTTCTGTTTTGATTTATAGATCTGTAGAACAGAGATGGGAAATTAGAGGCATTCACTTGGTGGAAAGAATGAATGGATATATGACAATTAGCTTTTTTCCAAACATTTTAATGCAGAACCAAAAAATCTACTGTTTTTCTGAAAATGGGGAATATGTGGTTTCGTATGATCTGAATGGAGATAGCAATATCAGGTTTGCTTATATTTTGGGGATGCAAAGAGCAAGGCACCAGACCTTGGGAATTGTTATGTACAAGGGCAGAATGATAATGGTTTGTGAAAGGAAACCAGTGGATCTCCCATCATATATACATGCTTTGGTTTTTTATGAGTTTGATGAGCTCCAGTCGTGGTGGACATATAAATATGAAGCAGTTGTATTGCCTGACTATTTGCCTCCTGGAATGATTTGTGTTGGCGGGGATTATATTTGGGTATATCAGGAAAAGGATGGCTATGGCAGCCATATAATTTGTATGGATATAGATACTGGGGAGCTGAATATATGGCCAGAAGTTAACCCGTTTATGTTCAATGTGAGAAACTGTCTATTCATGCCACTAAGCTTTTAGGGTCCCTTGATTGCATTTCCATTGTTTCCTGAACTAATGACTGTGGTTATAAAGGGTCCTAAAAAAGTTTAGGATTCAAACTATTAGAATGTGGTTATATTAGAAGTTATCTTTAAAAATGGCTGTATTAGCCCAATTGTAATAGATTTTATTAAGCATTGCGAAATAAAAAATAATATTTTTTATGTTTTTATTATGGTAAAAAGGGGTTGAAGGGCCCTGACCCTATACAAACAGCCTCTCAAAAGCAGATAAATTTGGTTCTAAGAATAAAAGAATTTTTATGTTCCTTTATGTTTGTTTTATGTTGATTCTTTGACTAAAAGAACCTTTCTGTTCTTTTATGTTTCTTTATGTTATTACAGTTCGCTTTCTGATCCTTAACAGTAGCATCAATGTTTCTTGAAAAAAGGGGAAAAATTGAAGAAATTTGATTGCTTATATTTCTGTTAAAAAATGGTGATTATTTTATTGAGTTGATGTTAATTTCAGATTGAAGAATGTATTAGAAAAGTCCTTTGGTCTCATTGAATGTGTGGTTGCAAGATGAAGTGAATTTTTTTAGATGTTGAAGCTATAACTGTAGTTGCAGACACAAAGCTATTTAGCCTTATGAGAAGAGATGAGTGCAGGGTACACATAACAGATCTGTTTGAAGCAAATGCAATTGGTGGCTGTAAAACCAGACTCTGCAATCTTTATCAACAGACATATATGCAAAAATTGCAAACATGGACAATGTATGTGAACCATTTGACAGAGTCAATCAGCAATAATTATTTCACAAAATGCTTTGGTGATGTCCACCTACAGACTATAAAAGTAAAATGCTTAATTGGAAATGCGATGGTTGTATCATATGCTCGAAGTTGGAAGTTTAGGGGGAGTTGGGTCATTGGTGATCCATTTGCCACATATCAAGTTATTCATTCTAGCCTTCCCATCACACTGTTCCATTAGAGGCAACAAACACAATTCCTACAAATGAAGGTTTTTTCATAGCATCTAAGCCAAACCAATATACATAGAAATCTCAATGTTGTTTTGAATCATTAAAGATTGTTCATAATATGCAGTTTGATGATGAGTTTTATATGATGTCTTATTGGTCAAGATTCTGTGTAATGATGAGTTTTATATGATGTCTTTCTTATTGGTCAAGATTCTGTGTAATTTATATTAATGAAAAACAGTCTTTGACAAGAAATGATTGAATAGTTTTTTAATAATTTGATCAATTTAGCAGTGGATTCTTTTTTTGGTATAGGAAAAGGAGTATGCCATCATATTGTCTTCATATTACTCGAGGGTATTTTAAATTTATCACAATCATGTTATCAAATCTATTGGCTTATTATCCAAAGGAAGAAAAATGCATTTTAAACATATTTTCTTTCTTTTAAACATATTTCACATTCTATTGTATTAGATAAAACATCATATGATAGAGACAAATATAATTGTGGAGGCATTGTAGTCCTTTAATCAAGTTATAAAGGTCCAAGTGTTTGATTATGTACATGCCTTTGCACGTTCTCATAGTTCAAGTATTCTCTACTTGTGCTCTGCTAATGTCATAAAATGTAAGACACTATAAAATGTCATTCTTGAAATGTCACAATAAGACAATTAAGTTTTCAATCAATGAATTGTGAAGGAATCAATAATTTCATAATGTTGCAAGGAATATTATTAATAGAATGCATTCTCAAAGAAGTACTTGTGATGTTCATTTGAATATCAAGTTTTAATCTTATTATGATATTATTTTATATTATCTTGAAAAGTTTGTAAAAAAATCATTTAGCAAAACAATTGTATTTTACCCTTAAATTTTTTGAAAATTGAGAGAGAGGAAGTTAAATGTTAAGATGGGAAAATAAAATTTTAATTCATACATATTTTTAAAAGGATAAATTGTTTTGGGACCATTTTCATATAGATTTTAATCAAAAATTTGTGTCTAAGATTGTCTTGCCTTGCATCTTGCTTAAATGGATATCAGTTTTTATTTTTAAACCTCTTCTTGTGCAAATATGTGAAGTGTTGAATAGTCATCATTAAAACTCATTTATTTTATTGTGCTAAATCAATTTACTCTAAATGTTATTTAATCTAGTTCACACTCTCTTCTTTTAAAGTATTTTTATTTCTCCTTTTCTACAAACTCCTAAACCCCATGCACAATTTTTTTTTTATAGTACATTTTATGTGTTTTTGTAATTATGTTTGTGTTTTCTATACATATGGTTTTGGCTTTTAACAAGGCAACATCACCATCTTGAGGGGTTTTTACTCAAATTACTGTTCATAAATTGTAATTGTCATTTTAATTTCTAATATTTAAAAATTTGCAAACAAAATAAACATGAAAGAAAATACTTTTAGGTGATGTAAGATTGCTCTTACACCCTAGATGCTCCTACAACATGCACCAACCTTAGTACTCTTCACAATAGTGTGCAATCCTACATGTTTCTCTTTACACTTTTTTTCATACAAATAGCACAAGGAATCATGTCACACTAATGTGCATAGCTTAGAGGTTCTATAGAATGAATTCTTCTGACTCTCTTGTTTGGGCTGATTCTAAAGATGATAATTACATTGTCAAATCTAGATACAATCACTTATTCTTGAATTGGGCCTCTCAATTCAATTGGACAAAGATATGGAAGAATAATACAATTCCCAAAGTTATGTTCTTTTGGTGGACAGTATGCCACAAGAATATCCTCACTCTTGAAAATCTTCAAAAGAGGGGAATTCAACTAGTTAATAGGCATTTCCTTTGCGAAGAGGATGAGGATAACATTGATCACCACCTTTTTCATTGTGTTTACTCCTAGAGAGTTTGCAAAAAAAAAAAGTCAAAGTTCTTTCTCAGCTGGGTTTGGCATAGGAGCACAGATAGTATCTTTGAATGTTGGACCTCTACTTTCAATCATTCCTTTCTAATTGAGTTGTGGTGGTATGCCTTCCTTCTTACTAGTTGGGCTTTGGAAAGAATACAACAATAGAGTTTTTAGGGATACCAAATGTCCTTGGAATGTGTTCGTAAACCTCACCATTCAAAACATTGAAAGGAAAATTCAAAGGATGTGACCATCAAACCTACAATAAACCCCTCCACCTTGGAAATTAGTGTTGCTATGTACTAGGATATCATTGAAATCCTAAAATGTTTGAACTCTAAAATTCCTACTACTCGTAATAATATTCTTTAGACCCCCTAACACTAGTTGGCTTAAACTTAACTTTGATGGCTTTACAAAAGGGAACCTAGGTCAGGTGGGAGGGGGTGGCATCCTCAAAGATCATAGGGGAAGGATAATTTTTTTTTATGTAGTTAATTTGTGCACTTAGTCTTCTAGTTTTTCGGAGGAAGTTGCTACCTTTCATGGTATTCAATTAACTAATCAAAGAGGCATTATTATTTTTTTCATTGAAGGGGACTCTAGGAATACCATCATGACGTTGAATGGGGAAGCCTCCCCAAGTTTGTCTCTTTGTGACCTCATATAATCTTTCTGCTTAAACATAATGAGTATAGGATAATGAAAAATAATGAATGTTTACCAAGAAGGGAAATCTTTTGTAGATGGGATGGCTAATTTAGGGGCCTTTTTCAAAAATACTAAAGTTTGGGATGAAGTGCATTTGATCCTGGAACATGTGAGAAACTCCATCATTAATGAAGTTGCCTTTCAAATTGCACAACATGCCATAGAATTGTCTATATCTCTCTCAAGATTGTAATAATAACATGCATCCACTTAGTTTCATGAAAATAATTGCTGCTTACCACTTCTAGCTCATTTTAGCAAGTTACATGTTCACCTTGCCTCTTATGTTGTTGCTCAAAACTTTTGGAGTCACTTTTGACTAGTTTTCAACTACTATTTCATTACTCCCTTATCAACTGCTATGGGTGGGGAACTGGTTCAAGAAGATCCCAATAGATATGAATCTTTGAGGAATGATCCTAAGATATGGCCTATCCTCCAAAAAGGGTAGCTCAACTCATACATTGAGGCCTTGAAGGGCCACAACCCTAACCTTTCCACAAAGTTTGAAAATTCTTGGAAGGGAGGTCTTATCGAGGTTTGAGGCCTCTCCTCTATTTATGTGGAGTTAATTTTGGCATCCATAGGCCTCCCATTTGAGGGTGCTAACATTCCTAAAAAACCTAAAGGGAACTATCAAAGAGATATACAAAAATTCTTAAAGAAAGGTTAGAAAGTCAACAAGTTGCAAAATGGTTACAATAGAGAGTATTTTCCTGGGGTGTGGAAGAAGATTGTTGAGGTGTTGATGAGGTATGTTACCATCGATGGTCATTTTAAAATATTTCATGCTCATTTGTTTCCTATGTTAAATCACTTATGCCACAACATTAAAATGAATTTTTCATTTTGGATCTACTCCTCATTGGAACAATCCATTAAGGTTGTGCAAGAAAATGGGAAACCCCATCCCCTTCATCAGGGTTTGATCTACAAAATCTATTAGTATAATTTGGCTCTCTCAACCACCTTATCTTCCCTCCCTCATGTTACTAACTCTTACCTTGTTCACAAGGGTGTTACTAGTATTTTGGTGGGTAACCTCGAAACCCCTTCTTTAGCTACCTATTCCACCCCCTTCTAACACCCTAGAGTCACAAGGTCTAACTCCCCTCAAGCTTTAAAAATATAAAACCTTTGCATTTGATTTCCCTACTCTTTTTGGTAAGAAAAGGTTTAATTTGAAGAACCTCCCCAAATTTGTATTTTAGATGACAATTCAAGCTCCTCCTAGTACCTTTGTCTATATGTTATTCTCAAATATTCTCCTCCTAGTTCTCCTATGTCTCATAATTTATCTGCTAGTACCCCTTCTTCCCCTTAGCTTGATCTTGGTCATTCTCAGGAGCCAAAGGTTGCTTCTATGAATACTCCAAAGCCCTGTATGAATTTTGCCTCCCCCGAGGGATAAATTGGATGAGCTTTGTAACTAATATTCAAAATGACATCATTAATTGGTTGCTGACCTAATTGTTTACGATGAAGGATAAGATTTGGAAAACTTGGAGACTATTTTTTTGAAGAATATTAAAGATTGGTTGGGTGAGGAGGAGGATGTAGATCATTGGGAGCTACTAAGAGACATGGCTCAAAATTTTGATAACCAAGCCAATCTAGAAAAAAAAAGGGGGAAATTAAAAGTGCTATCGAGTCTCCCGATGAGTGTGTGAACATTAGAAATGAGGTTGCACAACTCTATTGCAATCAAGACAAGATCCTCCTCATTTTGTAAGAGATTATCAAATACAACAAGGAAACTATGAAGAAAACAAGAATCATAATACATGTGTTTCAGTAGGAGCTTAAAAGTAACCATGCTAAGAGAGCTAGGGAAGAAAATTTAGATGCCCCCCACTAGCTCCAACAAAAAAAGAAAGACTATGGAGAAAACACTATTTTCTTTTAAGGACAACATTGACAAGAAAAATTCAAAATCCTTGTCTTTTTAAGAAAAACTTTAGTTTCTCACCAAGTATTAGTGGGCCATAAAAGATCTACATCTTCATGAAGAACAATAATTGGTCCTATCTCAATATCTCTTGGTTGTTGGTTTTTGGTTTTTTTTCTTCTTTTCTTTAATTTTTGTTGTTGTCTCACCTCTTATGAGACCCCTCTTCTATACATTAATGGTTGTTTTGTAATGGGTTCAGACCCTTTCCATTTTATCTTAATAGAAAATTTGGATCACTTGATGTGGTAGTTTTTAGTAGTGATGTTAATATGTTGATTTTAGATAGATTATTTTCTTGTTTTCCATGTCGGATGTGTTGTTGATTTATGTGTTAATCTTATTTCAATTTTAATATGGTTCATTTTAGTTATAGGTATAAAAAAATAGATTTGGTCACCATTGTATTTTTCTTATTTTAATCATTGGCTAGTAATTTATATGAAGGATGGGACACTTTTCTTCGAAAGTGTAGTTTTTGGTTACAATGTGACTATATGGGTTAATAGTAGAAATCATATACGTGGTTGAAAATATTTGTAATGTTTTCAAGAGCTAAGATTGAAAATATATATGCAACACTATCTTTTGGAAGATGTAGGGAGTTCTAGAAGCCCTAATGATGGAATTTATGTGATGTCATTTTTTATTATTTAGATTTGGTAATGACTTTAGTTTACCACCCTGTAGTTTGAATGATTTATTATAGCTAGTTTGAGACCCCATTTAGCAATATTTCAATGTTTTTGATTAAGGTAAAAATAGGTTTTGAAGGGACCCAAAACCCTTTACAACCAAAAATAGAGCTGCAAAAAGAACAGCCTACAGCCAACCAAAAACTAGCCCCCAAACAAGACCCTTCAAGATTTACATTTAGAACTACTCTTGTGGGAACAAAGAGTCATGTCAAAAGAAGGCTTAGTGAATTTTGCTTTCTTTCCCTTTACAGTAATCCAACCTTCTTCCACTTGCATTGCCTTAGCATGCCAAGCCAACACACAATTATCCTGAGGAAGAGTGCTTGTAGCTACTGTCATAGAGATTTCATTAGTATTCCTTCCTACAGGCATTGGCTTATCAGAAAAGCCACCATAAATGATAGTCAGAGCATTATCACCAGAAAAGGAAACATGAGACCCATTCTCTTGCTCTTTAGGGGTTTCAACATGATAATCTTTCTCAGCATCAGTAACCCCATCATTTGAGACATCCGGAGATGATGCCCCAAGAACCTGTGATTCTGATGCAACCACCTCAGAAAAACTCCTATGTTGTTTAGATTTCTTCTCAATCGTATAATGTTGTTGAGAGGCGCCTTCCCACCATGTAGCTGTCATTGTTTTTTTCTCATATCCACATTGTGCAGCAACACGACCCATTTTAAAACATCTTCTACATCAGAAGGGAATCCCTTCATAGTCCAAAGATTGGACCCAAGAACCCTTAGAAGATTTGACTAAGATCTCCGTAGGAAACCCTTTTGAAACATCTATTTCAACCAATATATGAGCAAAGCAATATTTCAATTTTAGTCAAATAATATATGTTTGGAGAAGTCTATTTTGCACATTTCCATAATTCATATTTAGGGGTGGTAAATGAACTCATGTTGATACATGTCTTCAATATTCTTAGATAAATCTATTTTTCAAAGCTTGGTTAGTTGCTCCTAATTTCTTGCCTTATGTTAAAAGGTCTTATTTGTGTGAGTGCTACTAGCTAGAGTAAAATAAATATTATATTCATTGATGATCTTGATATTGTATAAGGGTGGTGTTTATGGTTGAAATCAATTGTAGAAATGTTGGTATTCATGTTGGAGTTTGGGAGTAGTGGTGATTGTTTCTTTTGAACACACAAAAATGTTGAGAGGGGGGGTAAATTAGTACTTAAACAAATTCTTTCATTCAACAATAATCAACTAATTAAAACATGATAAGAGAAGAACACAAATGCATACACTCATAACACTAGATTTACGAGGAAAACTCTACAAGGGAAAAACCACGGTGAGCAAGTTGCTTGGATCTACTATCTAAATCCAACCTCACAAATATAACTTTTACAATAGGTATTTATGGTCTTTAGCCTAAGGAAGTTCACTACTCCTTGATCTTTACAACCTTCACAATGGAGGTTCACTACCTCAACATACAATTGGATTATTTCAATACATCAGTTACCTACATTTCACTACCTTTGATACATACAAATGCTTCAAAAAGCTATGTTGCTTACAAATCACTACCTTCAACAAACGTACTCATTTACATGCTCACAATAATCTTTGTAGTCTTCACATTCACTGTAGATATGTCAAAGTTGATCTTTTGCACATTTCATGATCAAAAGATATTATGTTGAAATCTATTCACACATTGTATACTCAAAAAATTCATAACACACTCACACCCTTTCTCAAAAAAAATTATCTTCTATTTATACCATCCACATCCTTCAAAAGCTTCTCCAAATTGACTACAAACATAAAATATAAGATATATAATATTTACAATGAAGTCATCTTCAAACACATTTTCCATAGAAAGAAATCTAATGTGGTCCAAGCTAAGAGATATCCAAGACATATCCTTCATGAAACATGTCTTCAAAAATAGCACAAACATATAAACACTTGGCGTAATCAACCCAACAAGAGAAGGCAGCCCAACAAGCAAGCAAACCATCAAAACATCAACTCCAAACCAAGGCGATACTTGAGAGACAAAGAAACAATTTATAGACCCCTGAAACAAAATGATATAGCATATAACAAAATTTCTTTGCATTCCCTTTTTCATTCCAAATTGATTCATGTTGGCATAAAAATATGAAGATCAAGATATCCACAATAGACAGACTGCGGAGTTGGAGAGAAGTATATATCAATTTGTGGAGTAACTAGAGAGTCTAAAGAGATTTCATAATGCATTAAATCCCTCTGTATACATCCTTGATCCAAAATATACTGACGTAGAATGATTAGACACCAACAAACCAACCTACTAGGTTACTGAAACATATACAACGCACTGTCATCTACATAACCGCTAGTGGTGAACCAAATCATCTAAAACCTGGACATAGTAAACATCATCTTCATAAGCTTAACTTTAGAAATACAAGGTAAAACATTGTAATATGGTGAAATGTGGAGACATGCAATTCTCTCTTTATCATACATTCTTTAGGACTTAGAAAATTCATACTCTAACAACTCCAAAACATTGTATGGTAGAAAACTTGCATGGATACACAAAATATGCATACCTTTCACCTGTGTAGATCTAGTCTTCGAACTGCAAGAACAAAAAATCAGTTTCTGAGGAATGCAGAGCAACTGATAGAGCTCTTGTGTAGCCAATCCTATGCCTTAGACATATTTTAATCTTATCAACCAAGGAATTTGACATCCAATCATGAAATTTGACTAATGGTGTACAATAGTTTACCAGTGATAGCATCCAAACATGAACTTCAATAGATAAGATATCTTACATATCTTTGACATCCAACCATGAACAATATATGATATCTGCAAAGGTTGACATCGATGACAACATTAACAGAGGCCGACATCAATGACAACACACTATTCACACATTTTCCAATAGTTTCTTGTTGGAAGGTGCATTGTTGAAATCACATTTACCTTCAACTAGCAAGAGTATCATCAATTCAAGGATAGTTCTACAAAAAAGGAGGAAGAGCCCTCTAAAATCTAGTTTGATCCCTCAACACTTTCTTGTTTGATCTCAAATAGAGATGTCAAAAGGATCTAGGATTGTTTTGGGGACTAACTATTCTTGTTTCACATATTCTTTGGAGCTAATTTTTTATTGACATTTGGGAATCCTTGAGCTACTCATCCTTTATGTTGGATAACTTTTATTTTTCTCTTTTCTTGATTCTTGTTTTTTTGGCAACCTAGTTTGATGTATGATCTATGTTGTGCTCAATATTTCCTATGTAAATCCTTGTAAAATTTATGGGGGCCTTTCAAAACCATTGAATTTACCCTAATAAATTAAGCATTCCCCCTCTTCTAATATAGACCTATCAAACAAAAAAAGGACTTTGACATTTTCGTCGAACAATATTTTTCCCTCCTTTCACAACAACAAAAGGTGTGTGATGGAAAATTCACCAATGGTTCAAAATTTTTGGTGTACAGTACAAATAGGGATGGATATGTATCAGAGTTAAATTGTAAACAACAACATGAACTCTTTATAGGATGTGTGTGTGTTTGTTTTCTCTATTCTAATGTACGGGCACTAATCTTGGAAAAATCTTGCCCATCTATCTATCTATTTATCTATCTATCTATCTATCTATTTATCTATCTATATAAGATTTAAAACAAAGAACATAAAACTATTTTACTCACTTAAGAGTTAATTTGTTTTACATTAGAGTTATTTTATTTACTACATATTTACAAAATAATGTCTTTACTTTTTTCACAATAGAATTATTTTATTTACAACATAATTAAAAAAATTCATGATTTTACTTTAGTTTATTTACTTTAGAATTAGTGTCTTTAATTTTTTTTAAATGTCCACTCTAAATATTTATTCTTTCAATTATTGTTTCATTGACCTAAATATAGAAACAAAACATATAAATATAAGAAACCTTAACTTAATAGGCAAAAATGCGGGGTGACAAAAATTCGCAGGGGTGATAACCTCTGAAGTAGAAGGAAGGTGTGGGCAAGGACAAGGCTAATCTCTGCTCGACCCCTAGTGTGACTAGCATAGCCATGAAAGGTCTTAAGATCTCTTTGGGTGATATGGTGACAAGTAATTTGATGAATTGTTGTCTTATTGGGAGATTCAAGAAAAAAATTGGCAAGGAAAAGATTGAAAAATGGGTTGGGGAGAACTGGAACTGTTGCCACCCCAAGGTTTCTACCAAAAGGCTTCTTCTTTATCGAACTTCAAGATGCAAGCATAAGGGATGAGATCTGGCACCAGTCCTCATGGATGCTAGATGGTTCAGTACTTTACTACCAAAAGTGGACACCAAATTTTAATCTAAGGGATTTCATTCCCAATAAGGAGTTATCCTAGATCAGACTTTATAATCTCACACAAATTTTGGCCTTCAAATTGCCTTAGTGTTATTAGGGATAGTATGGGATTGACAGTAGAAGTGGATGGAAGTTTCAAAGAATCTAGATCGCACTTTTTTGCTGCATCAAGGTTTCCAATATCTTACCAATTCCCACAGAATTATATTTGGATACTCCATATGGTGTGTGGGTTCAACTAACTGTAATTGAGGAGGAGAAATTCTACTATCTAGAATGCAGAAGTAGGCATCATATGCAGGCCAATTACCACAAGAAAAAAACTCAGAGTATGAAAACCCATGAGGAATGGAGGAAAAAGGCAAGTAAGGAGGTTGAAGGCACAAGGTTGAATTTAGATGTGCTTCCAATTGGTGTGGAGATGACTAATGTTGCAGAGGGCTCCTTGAGTGGCTTGGGCTTGGAGGAGCCATGCCCTAATTGGGTGGTTGAGATGTCCCCTGAGATTGTGAAAAGGATGGATACAGTTGTGCCACTCAATATGGTGGTTGATGTGGCAAAGGATGGAAAAGAAAATGGCCAATCTGGGAGTGGGGAAATTGGTAGCAATGACAAGGAGAAGATGGAACATTGTTCATAAGAGGATTTTGAAAACAATGAGCTTAATATTGTGGATTAGAGATGTATTTCCTAGTCCGTGGAAAAAGCCATTAAGAAAAATTTGATGGCCAAGAAGTAGAAGGGTAAGAAGACTGACAAGCAAAAGAGGGAGGAAATGACAGTTGAGAAAGGACTCCCCAACATCAAAGAATACATGTTGAGATCCAAGGGAAATAACTCCTCCCTTGGAGAATAATGAAGATCATTACATGGAATTTTAGGGGATTGAATGCCCTTGACAAACTGTGTACGACCAAGCGCCATCTTGACAAACTATTGGTCGACATGATTCTCTTACAAGAAATAAAATTGGGTATGAAAGAGGAAGAATTATTTCTCAAGCATTGTAGAACCTAGAATGGTGTGTTCAAAGAATTTGTGGATGTGGTTGGTGGTTTGACTATCCTCTAGAAGTCGTTTGTATTAGTTGTTAAAGAGATCGGAAAGGAGGTAAATTGGCTATTTATCTCTAGTTGAATAAATGACAACTATTAAGAGAGCTCTACAAGAACAAATGTCAGATTTCAATTTCCAATTCCAAAAGACTTGGAATAGAATTCCTGCTATGGTAAGACCTGCTGCTGATCATGCATTTTTATATTATCTTAAGGCTCTCAATAGTGATATTGCGGTAATGATTCAATCAATGGGTGGTGTGACGCTACTGGGAGCATTTGAAATTGCTATTAGAGCTGAAAATAGCCTTATTCAAGCTAGTAAAATTGCACCTAGGCCTCCAATGAATGCCTATCCAAATACCTCCCATTGCTCCATTACCTGTTGTTCCAACCTTAGGCTATCAAGGACCTACTCAAATAGTGTTGTTCCAACCCAATCTCAAAAGTTGTAGGATTGAAGACCTTTGGTAATGATTTAGTGAATATCAAGAAGCAGGTTGGCCAAGAGTCCAGACCTTACCAAGCCCCATACCAAGCAAATAGGCCACCTTATCAGGCTAATTTCCAAGGACAGAGAAGAAATTACAATCCTAGGCCTTTTCAGCCATATAATCTCATTGCTGCCAGCTCTTCAATAGAGCTTGTACTTGTGCAAAACAATATGGAACAAGACTATGTGTGGTGCTATCCATGTAATCAACCTCATAACTAGGCTACATGCATGAATGGAGTTGTCAATCAGGCTCTTATGGTACAGAGCAACTATGTTGCTTCTGAAAATGTGACAAAAGAAAATCATGAACAACAAGGTTCACAAAATGAGCAAGGTACTCCTAATATTTCCTTAATAAATTGGAAAGGTAGTGAATTTTGTGGAGTAAATCATTTACAAGGACAAGATTAGTCACATACCTCCATTGCAGCTAATACAAGGTCAAAAAAGAGGGATGATGATTTGGAACAAGAAGTTGTTTCTAAGGGGCATCAAGTAGAAAAGGACCAATCACAGGGTGATAAAGACAAAATTTAGACTTCTACAACTCAACAAGGTCAAGCTAGGCCTTCAACTTCACAAAATGTTCATATTTTTCTAAGGGTTCAAGCTATGACTGGTAAAGAACAACCTAAGGTTCAATCACAGCCTTTACCAACACAAAATGATGTTGTTTTTAAGGGACAATAAAAGGTTAGTACTCCTACATTTAATATTGTTGATCACATGAAAAGGGCCATTGTTAGCCTGTCTATGTTGGATGGATTGCATATTCTTGGGCAAAAAGATTTATTAAAAGAGATTTTGGATAAGATTTCAATTTCAGATGAGTCTAGTATAGAGCAGCCTAAAGTAGTGCTTGAAAATAGCCTTGAAACCAAGAGTGAGAAGTCATCTCAAGAGGTTAAACCACCTCCATTTTACGTCAGTTTGATTACTAGTGAACACTTAGTGCACAATTGCATGATTGACTCAGGTGCAAGCAGTTTTGTTATGCCAAAGCAATTAGTGGATAAGCTAGGATTGACATATGAGCCTCTGTCAAAGGGAGTAGTTCAATTAGATGATACATCCATTAAATCTGTTGGAGTGATTAAAAATATGCCCCTTACCTTACATGCTTTTCCAAAGTTCTCAATCCCACTAGACATTTATGTCATTGATCTACCACCTTTCTTTGCCATTTTCCTTTCTAGGGACTTTATTGCAAAATTGGGTGGGTATTTGTCATCAGATTGGTCTCATATGTTTTTTAGTGGCACTAGAGTGACCATAAAATTAGAACCGCAAGCCAAATATCATATAGAACCATGTGTTCCAAGTGCTGTAAATGCAAACCTAGCCATCCATGAGCAGGAGGATCAATCCATGACCCTAGACCCCAACACACCTATTGAAGGCATATCTGATATTAATCTAGATGAGTGGGTAGCCGAGAATCACGAAGTTGACCCTTTTAGTCACATGGATGAGGTGGGATTGGGCATTTACATGATTCAAGAGCATGATGCAGTTGTTCCAAATCTGGTTAAAGATGAAAAACAACTAGAACAACAAGGTAAATCAACTTTGGAAGCTATATTTTGATGGCTCAAGAATCAAAGTGGGTGTTGGTGGAGGAGCTATGTTGATTTTTCCTAATGGAGAAAGGTATTATTCAGCCTTAAGATTTTCTTTCAGTTGTTCAAATAATGTAACAAAATATGAGGCACTTATTCATGGACTAGAATGGGCCAGAAAGAGAGGTATAAAATGCTTACAAGTTTTTGGTGATTCTAAATTTATAGCAAATCAAGTAAGAAATCTGAATGTTACAAAAAATGATTTGCTCAAGTTGTATAAGCATAGAATTTGGGATTTAATTGAAGATTTTGATGCTTTCAACTTGCTCTCCATTCCTAAAAAACTAGAATAAAGAAGCAGATAGATTGGCTTCCTTAGGCTCACAGTTTGATATTCCAACTGATATTCACAATATTGAGGTACAACGGTATGTAAAAGTGGTAGTGAGACCATCTATACCAAATAACAATGTCAACTGATAGGTTTTTGAAAGTGATGAGCAGGTTATTAATTTTTTGATGGAAGAAGTTGAGTTTGCAGTTGGAAACTAGCAAAAATGGTAGTAGCAATATGACAATCAGATCTTACAATTAAAGTCAAACAAGCTGCCTAAAGGTTTGGTAACCTTGGAATCAATTTTTAATATTGATGATCAAATTCAGAGAGATAAGAACATCATGACAGTTAAGCAAGAACACTATGAACCCATTGAGATATTTAGAGACAAGCTCCTCAAGCTTGGTAAGGTAAGTATCAAAGAGGAACAACAAGATTTTATTTTGAATTGCCAAGAATTTAATGATGTTTTTTCTTGGGAGTATGGAGATTTAAAGGGTTTTAACCCCAAGTTAGCTTAACACACCATTGATTTGGAGCCCAAAGCAAAACCAGTGAGGTAGAAACAAAGGCCTCTAAACCCCAAGCTGGAGCATCTCATGAAAATAGAGTTCAGTAAGCTAATTGAAGGTAACATCATCTTTCCAATTAAGCATACATCTTGGGTTTCTAACTTGGTACTTGTTAGAAAAAGGAATGGTGAGATTAGGTTGTGTGTTGATTTTTGTGATTTAAATAGAGCCTATCTTAAAGACCATTATCCATTGCCCTCAATGGAACGGATTTTACAAGTTGTCTTAGGTTTTGACAGGTTTTTCTTGTTAGATGGATACTCAGGATATAATCATATTTTAGTGAAGGAGGAGGATCAATTCAAAACTGTGTTTACTACCAAATGGGGTACCATGGCATATAGGAAGATTCCCTTTGGTTTGTCCAATGCAGGGGTAGCCTTTCAGAGAGTAATGTATATAACTTTCCAAGGCCTCATTAACAAGTTTGTACTTGTTTATTTAGATGACATTACTATTTTTTCAAAGAATGCCAATGAACATTTTGATCACTTAAGGCAGGTCTTTGAGAGATGCAAGCAATATGGGGTTTTACTTAACCCAAAGAAGAGCATTTTTTTTGTCCATGAAGGTAAGCTTCTTGAACACATTTTTTCCAAGCATGGTATTTCAATTGATCTAGAAAGGATCGTTGCTATTCTAGCATTACCCCTTACAACTCATAAGAAAGGCTTACAAAGCTTTCTAGGTAGGATCAATTTTGTAAGGAGGTTCATACCCAACATTGCAGTATTATTGCAACCTCTCAACTCAATGCTTAAAAAGAATACTCCTTTTCGCTAGACTAAAGAGGGCAAGAGAAGTTTTGAAGAGATAAATGAGGCCCTTGCAAAAAATCCAACACTTATTAATCCAAACTTTGATAAAGATTTCATTTTATATGCATTTGGGAGTGTTGATACTATTTCAGCTATTCTTTGTCAACAAAATAAAGAAGGATTAGAGTAGCCAGTGGCATTTTTCAGCCAATTTTTGCAAGATTACGAGGTAAGATACTCATTTTTTGAAAAGCATGTGCTAATTTTAGTAAGAAGACTTAAGAAATTTAGGCATATGCTCTCTAACAATACAATCTAGTTGTTGGTTGCCCATCCAATGGTTAAGGATTTCTTGCTTAGTAAAGATATCAATGATAAAAGAGTAGGTTGGATAACTAAGGTAATGGAGTATGATGTCAATATCAAGGTTACTAAGCTTGTTAGAGGAAAAGGTCTATGTGAATAGCTTGTTGGGAATGAAGAAAAAAATAAGAAAATTGATGAGCAAGTTGCAACAGTGCTCAATAATGAGGAACAAGATGTTGTTCTAGTTTCTTCTATAAACTAGATTCAACAAATGATCAATTATTTACATACTAGTGACTGTCCTAAAGGTTTAGAAAAGTCAAAGAGAAGGTAGTATAGGCTTCAATCCCTCCCTTATGCTGTAATTGATGGAATTTTATATAAAAGGGATTTTCATGGATTTTTGCTTAGATGGATTGAACCAAAATAAATTGACAAACTTATGGAAGAATTTCATGATGGGCCTTCTGGAGGCCATTTTGCACCAAGAACTACAACTCTAAAGATCATCAGAGTTGGATATTACTGGCCAAATTTATTTAAGGATGCACATGCTTGGGTCAAGAAATGCAGTAAATGTTCATTATTTGCAAGAAAGCAAAGGCTTGTAGCCTTGCCATTACACCCGATTCGGGTAGAACAACCTTTTGCAAAATGGGGTCTTGACTTTATTGGTCCCATTAACCCTCCTTCAAGTGCAGGTCATAAATGGATATTAATAGCAACATATTATTTTACTAAATGGACAAAATCTGTTGCATTGAAGGAGGCTAATGAGACTACAGTTTTAAATTTCTATCAAGATCTAGTAGCAAGATTTTGTACTCCCGATTCAATCATTTTTGATAATGCATTAGCATTTTTCAGCTTAAAAATTTATGATTGGTCTATTAAGAACAATATATTTTTGAATACCTTGTCCAATTATTACCCTCAAGGTAATGGATAGGTTGAATCCACTAATAAGAATTTTATCAAGATTATAAAAAGGACAATTGAGGATAATCAAAGGACCTGACATGATAAATCGAAGCTAGCCCTTTGGGCTAATAGAATAACTCCTAAAAGAGCTACAGGTAATTCACCTTATGTTCTTACTTATGGTAAAGAGGCTAAATTTCCAATTTTAGTTGAATTGCCAACTTTGAATTTCATTAAGGATCTTGAATTGTTAGAGGAGCAACCTATGGAAATCAGGCTTGCACAGCTGATGGAATTAAAGGAAATAAGAAAGGAAGCATTAAGAAAGCTTGAGATTCACCAAGCTCAGATGAAAAAGACCTTTGATAGAAAAGCAGTGCCAAGAGTGTTCAATGAGGGCGATCTTTTTTTTAAATGAGACGAGCTTAAAAGTAGAGTTGGTAAGCATACCAAGTTTGATGCCATGTGGGATGGCCTGTATGTGATTACAGAATGTAAACAACATAATGCTTTTTAGCTTTCAAAGTTGAATGGAGAGGTGTTGCCTATCCCAGTGAACAGAATTCACCTCAAATAGTGTTATTGAAGATCAAAAGCTATTGTTGTACATAGTTAATAATATTTTCCAGTTAATAAGTGCTCTAGACACATTTCTTTTTAGTTTAGTTGTGTTTTCCAATAACTGTAGATGCACATGTTTGCTGGTTCTATCCTAAACAAAGCCATGGTAGTTGTTTTTAGTTTAGTTTTTTTGCTATATAGTTCCTGACAACTTAGATACATATAGTTTTCTAAGTTACAAAAAAGAAAGAATGCACTCCTATGCCCAATGGATATGCAAGGCTACTGATCCTATTTTTTTAGCAGGAAAACACCCCTAAGATGTTGCCAAAATGTTACCTATTTTTTGCTTGTAGCTTAATCAGGTAGATATGGAACGTAGTTTGCAACTAAAGAAGAAAGGTACATACAAATTTTTGCTAAAGTTTTGTCATTGCACAAAAGATGCTTTCAAATGAAGTTTAGTTTTATTATGCAAATGTTCTTTACAACAGAAAATTTCACAAATTTGCATAGTACTATTGTCTTTATTTATTTTACAAAGAAATATGCTCAGATGTCCCACACAAGCCATGGGAATGAGTGATCTAATACAACATAAATGAAAGCTATACATCTGAAGGTAAATAAATGGAAAAAACATAGGAAAAGAGGTTGGATCTATCATTGCCTGAATGACAGATCCTCGTGTTGATTTTCTCTATCTTAATCTCCTCTTGTTGCTGATCTTCAAATGTACCTGCAGATGATGGAAAGGATGTGGTTAGAGCTCAGGATACAAACTCTCATCATATGTTTCATCAACAAAAATATAACCTACATCTATGATGCATTAAATCAGTTGGGCATTTATCACATGTATACAAGAGAGCCAGAAATTCAAGTCATCACATGAGCACTAAGCTTCATTATTTTATCTAACTTGTTTGTTCACTGTGCAGGTAAAAATTTATTTATCATCACATGATTCATCTTGTTTGAAATTATAACATGTGGAGTAAAATGGGCTCCCACAAGGGTTGAGCCCAGCATGTTGCCCTCTTATTTTGAGAGAGATGAGAGTGTAAAAGAATTACATTTATCAACTTTGAGCATATATCTCATCACCTATAATGGTGAGTTGATTTACATCACTATCATAATTGACAAAATATTTTCTCAATTGGAACACAATAAGAGAAGGCGGCCACCATGATTGGACAATAGAGAAAAGTTAAAGTGAGTCTACCATTGGCTCATAAAAAACACAAAGATCATGGAAGATACATAAAGATAGTGATCCTCGACCATGAATGAGCTAACAATGCATAAGATGGTTAGTCTTAGTGTGGATGTAAGGGAGCACCTTACTTTTTTCAATGAGGATAACTGATTGCAATAGCGGTCATCATTAGGGGACAATCATGAGCTGACTTCAGGAATTTATAATGAATGCATGGTTACAGTCATCAAATTAAAAATCATAATCAAGCCAAGCAAACAGTTATAAGCATTTAGGATTGTTACATAATCATGTGAAGAGCAAAGAGCATTCAAGTATTTCAACATGTCTCTCTCTATACATTTTTGGAGCATTTAAAAGGTTGAAGCAGATAACTGAGCATCATAATGCATTCATGAGTAATAGAGTATGAAAACTTCCATGATCTTAAATGCAACATATCCATATGAGGTAGTCCCACATTATAATGCCTATGCATTGAGGAGGCAAAAATTTGTTTGGAGAAAATGATCAAAACAATAGGGTAAGTCATGTCAAAGAATGCAATGATAACTCAAGGGAGAATAGATATCAATACAAGTTAAGCATCTTTTTGAAGATAATAGGCTTGAATAGCTTACTGGAAATAAGAAGAACAGTCACTAAATGGATGACAGTCATTTTTCAGGAAGACAATGCCACTTTAATGACAATATAGAAGCATTCAAGGCATTCCAAAAATGATCAAGTGACAATGTTTTCTTCAATGAGCACAAGGAGGTAGTCAATCCAGTGAAGATTGATCAACTTATACAAAATTGTGATAGACTTGTGAAGCCTCATCATAGGTTTTCTATGTCCTGTAGAAACACACGATAACAATAATCCCTATGATAAAAGACTTACAATAGGGGAGGCAGAGTAAGGGTTTACAAAAAAGGTACAAAATGCAGTGATAGGGGTTTCCACTTATTTTTTTAGGAGTGAGAGGGTTTCAAAGCTTAACCCTCATATGTGCATCATGATAATATCCATAATGGAGATAGAGGTAGCTCAAGTTTTGGATCAAGTACAAACCCTCATTTGTGCAAATAAATGAAACCTAGTACAAAGTAAAGCAATGGCCATAGAACAAAGAGAATGTGAAACTCAAAGGGTCGAGTATAGAAGCAACAGGGAGTAAAGAAGACCCAAAACATAGCATGGTGAAATCCTTGATTTCTTGTCGAAGGTTCTTAGAAAACCCAAATTTCTGTAAGTAAACTTTTATACTTGCAAAATTGAAGGCTCGGCCTAGGGTTTTCACACTTAAACTCTTGAATCCCTGTAGAGAACACAATAAAATCCTCAAATGTTTGCAAACATAAGAAACCCAAAGCATAGGGCCGTGCAAATGTTTACAGTGGATAAAACCAGGAATATCTTTTCATAGAAGTCGAGTATGAGGAGATGTATAGGGGAAAAATCAAAACATTTTCAGCTTTTTCTAAACAAGGAAAACAAGAAAATGAGTTTTCTTTCATAGAATTAGAAAGTATAAGAATTATTTCACAAAATGCATGGTTTAAATGCCACAACCTGTGGCATTTTGTTAAAATCTTCAAGTTTTTTACATGAGTACAAGCATTGAGCATGTAAATACGCTGAAAAATTCAAATATCTTCATTATTTTTGTATGAATGAGCTTGAAACAACAATTTATGCTAAGTGTGAAATGGGCGAGGGAAATTTTTATGCAAACAGAGGCTTACCCACATGGAATATGCATGCTTTTTGTATTGAGACCTCCAGTTGAAACTTCCAAAAGCTTGGGTTTAGACCATGGCATCGTCCTCAACAGAGAATGCAAAGTAAAAAATGAGATGTGGAAAATTCTTTGCCCACAGGTTAGATTAGGATTTCTTTTTTTTCTCAAGGAAAAAGCCCTAAAATCATAGACGACAAGTGATTTTAATCACTTTATTTTATTAAGATTTCACCATATTTAATATTTCGCCATTGCCATATGTATTAAGATTCTCCTCATATTGTTGTAATAGACTTATGCAAATACTATAGTGTAAGAAAACACTCAAGGTAATATTTTATAAATTACCTTGATATTTGTTTTACTTCTAGTATTTCTTTAATTTGTTTACCTTTGCTCGATTCATGCAAATTTGTAAGTGAGGTGTAAGCCTGAGTGATTCATGCACCTAATTATTTAGAGATTTTCTTTGACTTAAGGTCAAATTGGAGTGATTTTGAAGTCCACTTGGGTCAATCTAATCATGAGGCAGAGTTCAGAGCTATTTTAGCTCAATTTACATTAGTTGTGGGCCCCCTTTTCAGAACTTTTCCTTTTTTGTTCATGGATCATCTTGGAGGAGGTATTCTTGGTTGTAGTTAACTACAAGTGCCACCTCTTGGCACTTGGAGACTCTCTTTTTTATATAGGAGAAAAGACATGTTTTTTCTTAGTTCTTGCTTCCTACTCTCTTATGCATTGTAGAGAGTTAGAAAGTTTTGTAGCTCAGCTTCATATTTTATATACAACAGTTTTATTTCTAGTATTATTTTTTAGTATTTGTAGAAGTTTACTTCCACTTTTCAATAAAAATTAGGTGTTTACTTTCTTAGTTTCAGGTGTTGTGTCTTTATGTTTGATTTTGATTGAATTTTAATGTGCTTGAATATGAAAACCTTTAATTTTTGTCTCATTCATATTTGCATGTACACATAACTAGTTTAATATCATAGGTCATAGGTTGTGCATCAAGTTGTGGAAACTCAGTTTTCCTTCACAAAAAGATAGATTTCTCAAAACCTATTTATGAATTATTTGTGTGATTTAAACTACCCAAATTAAGTTGTTTAAACAGATCTCTTGAAAAGTATTTGTGAATCAGGTTGCATGTTTGTTACCAATTTGGCCTCCTAGGATTAGATTTTCATTTCAGAGTATCTTTTCATCCCTTTTCCAACCAAATACATTAGTTTCTAGGAGAATCAAAAGGGGTACCAGCCCATAATCTGGAGATTCACTTTCATTATGAGCAACCCACAGGCTCGAAAGTGTTTCAAAGTTAAATGGGATTGTTGAGCCTTCCAACTCTACATTTGGGTGCAATCCTACATGTTAACAACAACTTACTAGGAAATATCACTAAAGAAATAGTCAGAATAACAAGTTGTCTCCAAAATATTATGGTGCATATCAAATCATATAGAAGATAGGTAGTATTGCTTACAAGCTTGAATTGCCATCAATAACAAAGATACATCTAATTTTTCATTTTTCTTATTTGAAGAAGGTAATTGGGAATAATATTCCTACTTATATAATATTACCCAAGCTCGATGAAGAAGGAAAAATCATATAAGAACCATAGTTTGTTCTTCAGAAATGCACAAGACAAGGACCAAAACACTCACTTAGTGTCTCATCCAATGAAATAATTTACCAAATGAATATACGACATGGGAGGATGAGGAGTTTATTTAGAAACATAAAAAATTTCCTAGCATTGAGGACAATTATTCTCTGAAGAGGGATGACATGTTACACCCTTAATATTAGAGCACATTGGGTTATGAATAGTCAGCTTGTGGCTATCTTAACTCTTAATTAAGTAATATTATCATTATTATATTGTTATTTAGTTAATTAGGCTGTTGTAGGGCTTGTATAGGGTTATTTAAGTCAGCTTAGGTGATATCCTAGGCATAAATAAGGTATATAATGTAGGAGGTAGTGAGTCTTATTTCATCATCATATTGTGAATTTTGTTCTCATTGGAGATATTTGGAGATTTTCCCCCTCAAAGTGGCTTGTTATTCTCATTTATTATCAAGTATTTGCAACATATTTCTTATCATAGTCTTCTATTGTGCAGTTTATTTCATTACATTAACTTACATTAATACCCACTTCATATCCAATCTTATCAAATAAAAGTCAATTTTCATGTCATTGCCCAAATAGGGTTCCTTTTTCTCATTCTCAACTATTAATAGTGCTTAATAATATGTAGGGAAAGTTGACCCTATTCCCAATTCAACAAACCTATACAATGACACTTCCATATAAGGATGTTGAGATATCAAATAAACATCACCACCATTTTTATTCCTAAATCAACATAAATATCCCAAAATATTATAATATCATCTCCTTGACAAATAGGTTAGGTCAATTACTTAGCAATAATTTCTCTTTGTTTACACAAAGCATGTTTATCATTGGATCAAGCCACTATACTATTGTCGATACATAAACGTTAAGTTATATTATTGTAATCGTAATCACCACATCCAATAGTTATATCTTGATGCACAACCATATACGGTTTTATTTGGCTAGCTCAACAATGTCCCTTAAGAACCATGTTACAAGGTTGGGGATCCCATAGTTCTCTTTTTAGGGATGCCTTGATACACTAGAAGGTATTATTTACCCATGAAACTCTACATTCATAACCCTTTTAGAAGGTAACATATTTATAACAAATCTACATCTCATACTAATTTATAAATATTTAAATAACAAGTATTTTAATCCAAAAGCCCATAAAAAACAACCATGAAACCATATCACTCTTAAGAGTTATATTACTTTATTTTAACTATCATCACACTTGCTTCTTGACTAAACTCGATGGCTTTCCAATAACCTTATTATTTGTAATAGGTGTTTCTTTTATACCAAAAAAATAGTCAACAACCACAACTCACCAACTAAATAGATTGGTTTCAAATGTTAAAAGTTGAACTTCTTATCATAATAGGATAAGGTTAGTAGATCTATACCTAATTATCAATCACATTTTACATATTGATATTTACACCATATACTATCAAAGGTATCAACAAGTAAATGACATTAAATATGCACTAAGTAGCGATGGAAACTCACTTTAAATGCATTTTAAACTGTCTTTTAAGTGCCTTTAATAAGACACTAAAGGTCGTGGCATTAAAAGTTTAAAACTGATTTTGTTAGAGTCATAAAGAGTGGTAAATGGATTGTTCATTCGAGCCTCTTTTATGAGGCATTGTTTACTATTTTTAGTAATGCATTTATGGTGTCTAGGTCGCCAAACATTAAAGTTACAGTTGGAAATAATTGCCAACGGTTGGGGAAAAGAGGCTTATCAATTTTCATTATGCATTATCAACTTTGGGAAAAACACTGAGCAGCAACTGGGTGATGGACAATTAGAAGATAGGAATACTTTTGGCAATATATCTATTGCTAAATTCTCCTTGTTTAAGGTATGCAATAGTTTTTGAGAAGTCATATTAAAACTTATGTTTCTATATGAATAAACAAAATAGTAAAATAAGATTACTCTGGTGGTTATTTATGAATTGGAAGTTAACCTGAATGCTACATGGGTTATTATCTAAAAATAACCAGAATTATATAAATGCACATTGATTAATATCATAGGATATTCTTCTATGATAAACTAAGATATAAGCTTGAGATTCTCTCTACTAAGTTAAATTGATTAAAATCAGTTTTAAAAAATCTATTTGTTGAAGAAGTTTTAAACACTTGATCAAATTATTTCCTCAAACAAAATAGATTGGTATTTTAGACCATATAAAAACCAGAATTGATAATGCGTTCTCAAGCTTAGAAGCATAAAGGAAATCAATGAAAAGTTTGAACTACTTTAATAAAGAACAAATCTTTTATTATTGTTTTGACATTATATATTTTACATATTTTGACAAGCAGTCATTATTTTAATATGAGACCAAGTGTCTTGAGATGATGACATTATTTCATCATTATTAACCAATTGTCCATGAAAATATGAGAGTAGTTTACTCTTATGGTTTGAATGCAAGGAATTGAACAAGTGACAGATGCCAAGTTCCAAAATATTATGAGAACATAACATGGGCGTTGAAAGTCGGGAAAGCATAACCAACCTAGTCATTTATTGACTTAGTGAGTCATCACATTATAAATGAGTATCTTTATGAAAAGTCAGACCAATTGGTCAAATCATTAGATTCAGTTAAACCTTAGGTCAAGGTACTTTCCAAGACAATTTAGAGGTGTGTGAACAATATGACTTCACTTTTTAAGGAAGTGATTGAAATTTTTTCATAACTTTGGCCAAAGTAATGCAAAAGTCTCTACTTGCATCAATCGGTTCACTATGATCCAGATTGCATAACCAATCAAATGAGTTATACTTAGTTAGAGAAGTCTATAGTTGTATGGTCAATTGGTTATGTAGGACACAACACTAGAAACTCAGATGACATACTTGTGGGTTCCTTAGTCTATACTCTTTGTGAAGGGTAGGGCCACTTCTAGTTGGAAGATGTATAGGGGACCATTGGTTTTTGGTTGGAGGTAAAGTGCTTGGGTGATACTCCCTCTTGTAGATGATAGCGTTGAGGCTTGTGAAATAAAAGCACAATCCAAATATAGAAGACTTGACTTTAAAACTTTATTGTAAATTTGTAAATTTGTATACTTGATAGTTTATCATACATGAATTGTAATTTGAAAGTTCTATTTCATTTTCAAGTTGAAATGTAATATTGTTTCACTTTCTAAAGATGTTTTATACTTTCATATTTGAAATGTGCAATAAATGATGAATGCAAAGATTTTATTATATTCCTATTTTAAGGAAATTCTTTTATTTACTTCTATGGTAAAAATCAAAGTAAAATTTTACTATGTTGTATGAGTTAGTATATTACATTCATACCCAACTACAACATAATTTCTTGAGGCATTTTGTCAAATGGTTCATGTGCCTTTTTTATGATTCTCATTTGTATTTGTAGGTTTACCTACTAGTGAGAGGAGTGAGAGAGAAGGTGAGTATTACTTTTATTAATTAAAATTTCATTAAGATTTCCTTCATTTGTGATTCAATTAATATATTACCCACATTTCACCCAACTAGCTTTGGGATGACAATATTGCTTAATGAGCATTATGGATGACAATTATTTTCATCCAAAAATAAATAGAAATATATATTAATTTCTAATACTAATTATTCAGTAGTGATGGGTACCTAACTAAGTAGCTCTCTTACAACTTTGTCTTCTCTTCAATACCCTTAGAATTTTCTCACCTTTCCTTCTCCTCTTATTCCTTCCTTGTTATTTTATACCACTTCTACAAAAGAATCCCTTACAAACCCTTCTACAAAATCCAACCATCTAGACAAGACTACAACCTCCTTAGGCATCACAACTTTAGTTGATGGGAATCCATGAATAAACACCCAAAATTTTATACTAAGGACTTCCTTGATATGCATTACATCTTCCAATTCTTCTCTCTATGTGATGTGGGAGCATCCCTGGTTTTAAAACAATCCTGTATTGGTTGATATTTATTTCTTTACAATTTAGTTCGTAGCTATCTCAGAAGTTTCTTCTGTGTTTTAACCCAAGATCATTTCTTAGCTCATGGAGCGGGATATATATTATACATGAGGCCATCTTCAACGTATCTTGATTTTAGGTGATTTGCATCTATTTTCCAAAGGCTACCACTCTCAAAAGTTTATTGCCAATTCTGTGTCAGAGAATTCAGGGCCTATCTGGTCTACGCTGGATGTGTGGATGATTTATGAAATGTGCAAAGCTTAATGAAACATCATACAAGGAATTTTTGGTCCTAAGGAACTTTCTTGGAGATTCACAACACATTATAGGTTATCTTCTCATGTTCGATGGTTGGCCTACATGTTTGATCTTGCATTGTGGTTTGTAAGCCCATGAGGCCAATGCGGATCATAATTGAAGCTTAAGGATCATATTTAAGATCATTTGTAATCCATTGCAAGTAGTTTAGTAGTTCAAGTAGTTAGGGAATAAATAAGATATTTCAAGATAGTTCTAATAGCTATAATAAGGCCTTGTGCCAATTGTAATATCTTGTAATTCCCTACAGTATGCCTGTGAGCCCTAGTCATTCTACGCTTATCACATATGATGCATGTAAGATTGCAAGTTGTTGAATCAATGATAATTCATGTTTTCTAAGCATTTCTTGTGTTGTTTCCACTATGTTGAACTCAAGGTTGCATGGTTGGACAGTCTTTTGTAGACCCTCCATCCGTGACTGCACCAAGTGATATCAAAGTGATTTTGAAAGTCCTTTGGGAGAGGAGGAATTCCTTCTAGTGAACAAATCGCCAACCTAATGCAACTTGCAAGTGTTTTCAACTGAGCACCAATTGTGAGGTAGTTGATACCTTGTAGCCAAATCATCAAATTGAGGCAGTTGCATCGGTTCCAAGGGGAAGAGATGTTGCCAAGAAGAGCATCTATTATGGAAAATTTTGTTGGATGAATGGATGAAATGTTGGATATGATTAGGGAAATGAGAGTTCGATTGGATGTTGTAGAGGAAGATAGGAGAGGTCTAAAACCTAGACATGATGTTGAAAGTGATGATGAATTAGATCATGTTGCAAATCAAAATGAAGAGAACCTAGAAGAAGAAGAAGATTCAGATCAGATAATGATGTTAAAATCTATTTCCAAGATTGGTAAGAGACCTAGAATTGAAATTCAAAATTATGCGGGAAATTTAAACCCTAAGGAATTGATTGATTGGATCAATGATATGGAAGAATACTTTGAATATGAAGAAATTGAAGATCTGAAAAAAGTGAGATTTGTGAAAACTAAGTTGAAAGGAAATGTTGCTATTTGGTGGAAAGAAGTTTAATTGGATAGGAATAGAAGGGAAAAAGAGAAAATCACGAAGTGGGATAGGATGGTGACAAAGTTGAAGAATCAATTTATACCTATTGATTATGAGCTTGAATTGTTGAAAAGATTGCAAAATCTAAGGCAAAAGGAGAAGTTCGTGAAGGAGTACATTAAATAATTTTACAAGATGATCATCAGGGCTGGATATAGTGAAGCAAGCAAGGAGAAGGTTGTGTATTACATTAATGTACTAAGAACAAATATCCAAGAAGATTTGAGCCTAGTGAAGATGGAAATAGTTGAAGAAGCATACCAATTTGCACTGAAGGTAGAGGAAAATTTGAACAAGAAGTTTGAGAAAAGACTGATAATTGCAAGAGGAAGATCCTAGAGAGGCAGATCATAATCCAGAGAGAGAAGACCATACACAAAGCAAAACAAGGATGGGAAACCCTACCATAGTGCAAAGAAGGATAATAATTTATACGGCATAGGAAGAGAGGATAGACATTTTTATCACAATGAAAGAGGAGGTCATAATTCCTACCACAATGATGGAAATTGGAGAGATGAAGGAAGATCTGAGAAGAGACCATTCAGAGGAACTTATTTCAAGTGTGGAGGCAAAGGACATAGGGAATTTTAATTTCATCAAGGAAGTACTAGCAAGAGGACTAAGAACATTGGACAAACAACCTATGTGGAGGAAGATCCTGTTGGATCCCCTAATTTGGTTGGGAAACTAGAGAAAGGTGAGTCATTATTAATGAGGAGATATTTAATGCATGAAGAAGTAGATGAGGAACCATCACAAAGGAAGATTTTGTTCAGGACAAGGTATGAATCTGGAAAAAAGGTATGTAAATTTATCATTGACAGTGGTAGTATTGATAATTTAGTTTCAAAGGAGATGGCAACCAAGTTAAATTTGAAGATATTGAAACATCCAAGGCCCTATAAGATAGCATGGATTCAAGATGAACACAAGATCTTGGTAAGTGAGCAGTGTTTGGTGAAATTTCATATAGGATCATAGTGATGAAGTATTGTGTGATGTTATGCCTATGGATGCATGTCATTTATTGTTAGGAAGACCATGGAAATATGATAGGAAAGTAATCCATGATGAGAGAAAGAATACCTACACTATGACTTCAAATGGTAAAATACATATATTGATACCTTTGGGAGAAGAGGACGAAATTAAAGTTTGCGTCGCTGCCTGAGTATGTTTGGTAGATGGAAGGAAGTTTTTGGAATGATTGAGGCATGAAAAAATGTGTTTTCCATTGATTCCAAAGAAGTTCAGTAATCATGAGGTCGAGGATTCTAGCACAAAGGGAGAAGATCCACCACAGATAAAAGTAGCAGAGTTGTTAACAAAATATCAAGACATCATATCAAAGAATGTACTAGATGGATTTCCACCATTTTAGAGAATCAGTCATCATATAGGTCTAATACATGGAGAAATTTTTCCAAACAAAGTGGCAAATAGGATGACACCTGCAAAAAATGCATAACTAAATCGATATATATAGGAACTGTTGAAGAAGGGATTGATCAGAGAAAGCTTAAGCCCATGTGTGGTAACTTTTGTATTGGAACCAAAAAAAGATGGAGAGTGGAGGATGTGTACAAAGTCAAGAGAAATCAATAGGATCATAGTAAAGTATAGATTCACATTCCCAAGGATGGATGACATTATGGATTGTTTGAGTGGAGCAAAGTATTCCACAAAGATTGACCTAAAGATTGGATATTATCAAATCATAATAAGAGAAGGAGATGAATGGGAGACCACATTCAATAGTAATGAAGGGTTATATGAGTGGCTAGTGATTCCTTTTGGATTGCTCAATGCACCTAGCACTTTCATGAGGTTGATGAACAAGGTACTGAAGCAATTCTTGGGTAAGTTTGTTATTGTTTATTTGGATTATATTCAAATTTTCAATAAGACCATAGAAGAACATTTGGGACACATTAAACAAGTATTACAGAGGCCAAGGGAGGAAAAGTAGTTGATAAACATCAAGAAGTGTAGCTTTATGAAGATAGAATTGATGTATCTTGGTTTTGTCATTTTTTTTTATGGATTGAAGATGGTGTTAGGGTTAGAAAGGCAGATATCTAACAATTAAATGTAGATTTAATTAATAAATAGAGAAACTAAACCACACATAGAATAAATTATAACATTGAGAATTTAACGTGGTTCACCCAATCCAGACTACATCCACCAAACTACAGCCATCCAATGATTTTATTATCCAATGAAAAAACCCTATTACAATCTTGCGAATAATCATGTTTTTCATCATACTGTAACACCCATCCGAACCCCTTTTTAACAAGCTTAGAAGCTTCCAAATTTTGGGTTCTACAAAGTCGGATTTTTATTTTTTCGTTGATTTTTTCCTTTTTCAGTGATGACGCGAAAAAGTAAGAGGAAAATTTTTCTCGGGGGTTGTCATCCCCGAACCCTGACCCGGGGCCTGGCCCGGCCCCGGACCCCGACAAGGATACATGCTGGGGTGTACAGTATACCATGGGCTATACAGTATAGCATGATCAGTCACCACATACCAACAATCTCCCACTTGGAGACTGATCAAGCTCCACACCAACACAATCTCCCACTTGGAGATTGATCCTAGATGACACTGCTGCAATTACAACTCCCACTGGAAATAAGTACCTTGGACCCTACTGCTCTGTTATACTTGAATTCAACCTTGAAGGCCAATTGAAGCTAAAGAGGAGCTCAACTTCTCCTTTGTCACTGCCTTCGTAAACATATCCGCTAGATTGACATCTGTATGTATCTTGTCCAGCTTGACCTGTCCATCCTCCAACACCGACCAAATGAAATGATATCTCAACTCTATGTGTTTTGTTTTAGAATGCCAGGCAGAATTCTTTGCAAGATGTATAGCACTCTAGTTTTCTGTAAACAAGTAATTTCTAGCCTATTGTTTTCCCAACTCTTTCATGAAAATTTGCAACCATATCATCTCCTTTTCTGCCTCTGTTGCAGCAACATACTCTGCCTCTGTGGTGGATAAAGCAACCACCTTTTTCAATTAAGAAATCCAACTCACTGTTGTCCCACCCACTTGTAAAACATAACACTTGGTACTCCACCAGTATCTATATCCCCTACCAAATCTGAAGTCAACATAGCCTTTTAAATCAGTATTAGAGCCCCCAAAACATAAACATTTATTGGATGTACCTCTCAAGTACCTGAGAATCCATTTTATTGCATTCCAATGCTCAACTCCAGGATGACTCAAATACCTGCTAACAACTCCTACGGCATGTGCAATATCTGGTCTTGTGCATACCATGGCGTACAAAAAAACTACCTACAGCTGAAGCATATGGTACCTTGGACATTTTTTCTTCCTCCTCTTGTGTCTTTGGACACATATCCTTAATCAATTTAACATGACTAGGAAAAGGTGTGCTAACAACTTTTGCATTCTCCATATGAAATCTCAACACCTTTTCAACATAATTAGCCTGAGATAAAAACAATTGTTTGTTTTTCCTATCTCTACAAATTTTCATACCAAGGATTTGCTTTGCTGCCCCCAAATCCTTCATAGCAAAATATTTTTCTAACTGTTGTTTTAGCTCACTTATGTGATCCATGTTAGACCCTGCTACAAGCATGTCATCAACATATAAACATAAAATAATGTAGTTGTCATTATCCAACCTCTTAAAATAAACACAATGGTCAAAATTACACCGGTTGTAGCCTTGCTCAGCCATAAAACTATCAAATTTCAAATACCATTGCCGAGGTGCTTGCTTCAAGCCATATAAACTTTTCTTCAATCTGCACACTAGTTTCTCCTTACCTTTGACCTCAAATCCTTGTGGCTGGTCCATATATATTTCCTCTTCCAAATCACCATGGAGAAAGGTTGTTTTAACATCAAGCTGTTCTAAATGCAAATCTTAAGCAGCCACAATACTTAAAACAATACGAATAGAAGTCATTTTAACAACCGGAGAAAAAATCTCATCAAAATCAATACCCTTTTTCTATGCAAATCCCTTTACAACTAATATGGCTTTTAAATCTCTTCTTACCTCCATCTTCCTCTTTCAACCTATAAACCCATTTATTTGGTAAAGCCTTTTTACCTCAGGCAACTTGCATAATTCCCAAGTCTGATTTTTCAGCAAAGGGAGTCCATTTCTTCTTCCATTCCATGCTCCCCTTGAACCTTGGTATCCACCTGCATAGCTTCATCATAATATTCTGGTTCACCGGCATCAGTTAACAAAATAGTATACAAAGAGGGAGAGAATCTTTCTGGAGGTCTACTTATCCTTGAAGATCATCTAACATTCATAGGATTTTGTGGAATTTGTTGTTGTTGTTGTTTCCCAACATGAGGAACCACTGAAACATCATTGTTTGGAATATCATCCCAACACTGCATAATCATTTTCTTCTCATGTTGCAGCAACAGATCGTTGTACAACACTTTCTCATTGAATATAACATCCCTGCTTCTCACAATTTTCTGATTTTCAAAATCCCAAAGCCTATAACCAAATTCATCAATGCCATATCCAACAAATATACATTTCTTTGATTTTGCATCAAGCTTGGTTCTATTTTCAGAATCTACATGTGCAAATGCTTCACAACCGAAGGTTTTGAGAAAATAATAACTCACCTTCTTACCTTTCCATGCTTCCTCTAAAATACCACAACCCAAAGGATTAGAGGGACCTCTATTAATTAAATAAATAGCAGTGTTTACAATCTCTGGCCACATTTTTAAAGGCAACCCAACATGCAATCTCATAGTCTGTGCATGCTCCATTATTGTTCTATTCATGCACTCAGCCACTCCATTTTCCTGTGGAGTCCTTGGAATCGTTTTCTACCTACGAATACCATTAGGGAACAATAATCTTCAAACTCTTTGCTGCAATACTCACCACCATTATTAGATCTGAGACATTTTAGCTTTTTACCCGTCTCATTCTCAACCAAGCTTCTCTATTTTTTAAAAGTTTCAAATTCATCAGATTTCTTCCTAAGGAAATAAATCCATACCTTCCTAGTTGCATCATCAATGAATGTAACATAATACAGAGAGCCACCGAGAGAAGATATCTGAGCTGGTTCCCATACATCCATATGCACAAGCTCCAATTTATCATCTTTCTTTTGCTTCCCATCCTTGAGAAAACTTACTCTCTTTTGTTTTCTATACACACAACTTTCACAGAAATCCATATTAACACATTTTAGACCTGGTAAAACATTATTTGAATGAAGTACTTTCATACATTTTGCACTCATATGCCCAAGTCTATTATGCCACAGTGTTGATTCAAAGTCTACAACAACTATACGATCTTCTACCTACTAAACTGCAGCAATTGTTCCTAAACATTGACCTTTTTCCATAACAATTAAAGTAGAAGGAACAATATGACCTATACAAAGATATAAGGTGCCTACTTTCACACCTGTTGCTATCACTAAGGCACCCTTTGTGACCTTCCAATTTTTATCACTAAATGTAACAATACAACCTTCATCATCTAGTTGCCCTACTGAAATTAAATTTCTACTTAACTTTGGAACATGTCTTACCTCATGTAGTAGCCAATGATTCCCATTCTGCAACTTAATCTTAATTCTTCCCTTTCCAACAATTTGACAGGGTTCGTTATCTCCTAAATAAACCAACCCAAAATCCCCCTGGACATAATCAAGAAAATAGCTTCTATGGGGGGTAGCATGAAATGAAGCCCCTGAATCTAACACCCAAGAATCATCAGCATTATCAAGGGAAAGCATCAAAGCATCCTCATCAGATTTATTACTTACCACATTTGCCTCTTTACTTCCTTCCTTTTTGTCTCCTTTATTTTTTCGAGACCAGCAATCTTTCTTTAAATGACCTGGCTTACCACAGTACCAACAATCCCTCTTGTCTCTAGATTGGGACCTTCTGTCCTTTGATTTTCCTCATGAATTCCCACAATTTCCAGAATTGTTTCCTCTCTCCTTTGTTCTGCCCCTACTTTCTGCATTCAAAATACTGCCTGATGTGGATGTTCCACCTAAGCTTTTCCTACGAATTTCCTCACTCAAAATAACACCAACAACATCATCAAATTTCAATGTATTCGAACCAGAAACAGAATTGCTAATAGCCATTACCAAGCTATTCCAGCTTTCAAGCAAAGAACACAGAATCAAAAGAGCCCTAACTTCTTCATCAAAGTTTACTTTTACAGAAGCTAATTGACTGGTGACAGTATTAAACTCATTTAAATGATCAGTAACTGACCCACCTTCTACCATTTTCATATTAAATAAACGCTTCATAAGAAATACCTTATTCGAAGCAGAAGGATTTTCATATAACTTCACCAAGGTTTCCATCAACTCTTGAGTTGTCTTTGCTTTTGTAATATTTAATGCCACCGATTGTGCTAGGCATAAATGAATATTGCCAAGAGTCTTTCTATCCAAAATCTCCCAGTTCTCATCAAACATTGCTTGAGGTTTCTTGGTTTTCCCTTCCAATGGCCACCATAAATCCTTCTAATAGAGGTAGTCCTCCATCTACATCTTCCATAACTGATAGTTCTGCCTATTAAACTTCTCAACCTTCTTACCCTCATCTGCCATTACTCCCACTCAACCATGAGACCTTCCTACATATGCTAATCGAAACACAACCCGCTCTGATACCACTTGTTAGGGTTAGAAATGTAGATATCTAACAATTAAATGCAGATTTAATCAATAAATAGAGAAACTAAAACACACATAGAATAAATTATAACACAGAGAATTTAACGCGGTTCACCCAATCCAGGCTACATCCACCAAACCGCAGCCATCCAATGATTTTATTATCCAGTTCAAAAACCCTATTACAATCTTGCGAATAATCGCATTTTTCATCATACTGTAACACCCATCTGAACCCCTTTTTAACAAGCTTAGAAGTTTCCAGATTTTGGGTTCTACAAAGTCAATTTTTTCTTTTTTCGTTGTTTTTTTCCTTTTTCAGTGATGATGCGAAAAGGTAGGAGGAAATTTTTTCTCGGGGGTTTCCGCCCCTGAACCCCCAGCCCGGCCTCGGCCCCTAGCAAGGATACATGCCAAGGTGTACAGTATACCATGGGCTATACAATATAGCATGATCAGTCACCACATACCAATAGATGGACCCTAAGAAGGTTAGATAAATCGTTGTGTCCTACACTAGTGAACATTAGAGAGATAAGATCATTTCATGGAATGGAAAGTTTCTACCAAAAATTTATAAGGAGCTTTAGTAGCATTTGCACACCCATGACAGAAACAATGAGAGGAGATAGGAAAGATTTTAAGTGGAAATCCAAAGCACAAAGATGTTTTGAACTGATAAAGAAAAAGGTGACATAGCAACTAGTGTTAGCATTACCTGATTTTGATAAAGTATTTCAAGTTGATTGTGATGCCAGTGGAAATGCAATAGGAGTAGCATTACGTCAAGAAGAGATACCAATAGATTATTTCAGTGAGAAGTTGAGTGATGCCAAAAGGAGATATTCAGTTTATGGTCAAGAGTTTTATGACATAGTTCAATCCTTGAAGAAGTGGAGACATTATTTACTACCTATGGAGTTTGTTTTGTACACCGATCACCAATCCTTGCAATATTTGAATAGTCAAGGTAAGTTGAACCAGAGACATATGAGATGGGTTGATTTCTTTTAAAGTTATACATTTTTGTTGAAGCATAGGAGTGGTAATTCAAATACAATTGCAGATGCATTAAGTAGAAGGAATTTGCTGACAGGAATGAATATAGGAGTATTTGGTTTTGAAGAACTCAAACACATGTATGAGGATGATCCAAATTTTTTTGAAGCATGCAAGGCATGTAAGGAACTAGTAGTGGTAGACAAGATTCAATGGTTGGATTAATTCATTCAAGAAGGTATGTTGTTCAAGGGAAATCGGTTGTGTATTTCAAGGAGTTCAATGTGGGATAATTTGATTAAGGAGAAGCATAGTGGAGGACTAGCAGGACATTTTGGGGCAAATAAGACAATATATTTGGTGAATGAGCACTATTTTTGGCCACAAATATATAAGGATGTCGAGAAGTATGTCCAAAACTGCAAAATTTGTCCATTAACAAAAGGGAGTAGTCAAAATACTGGATTGTATAAACTTTTGACCATACCGAAGAGACCTTGGGAAGACATAAGCATGGATTTCATATTAGGATTACCAAGAACACAGATAGGATATGATTCTACAATGGTAGTAGTGGATAAATTTTCTACGATGACACATTTCATTCCTTTCAAGAAGACTAATGATGCTATGCATGTTGCTAACTTATTTTTCAAGGAGATTGTGAGATTGCATGGATTACCAAAGAGTATAGTTTTTGACAGGAACACCAAGTTCATTAGATAATTTTGGAGGAAATTGTGGAAGAAGATGAAGACATACCTAAAATTCAATTCAACATATCACCCATAAATAGATGGATAAACAAAGGTAGTAAGCACGAGTTTGGGTAACTTATTGAGATGTTTGGTTGGAGATAAGGCAAGGAAATGAGATAGTTATACCGCAAGTAGAATTTTCATATAATAATTCAATAAACCGGATTACATGGAAGAAACAATTTGAGATCATGACAAGGATACATCCTAGAGGAGTTGTGAAACTCAGACATCAGTATGAAGGATAGGAGGAATGCAGAAGAAAAATAATTTGTAGGATTCATGGAAACATTGCATAGTTAGGTTTAGAAACACTTGGAGGACATGAACAATAAGTACAAGGAGCAAGCATATGAGAAGAGGAGGCATAGGGAATTTTTTGTTGGAGATAAAGTGATGGCATAACTTAGGAAGGAAAGGTTTCTAGTAGGAACATATAATAAGTTGAAGATGAGGAAGTTTGGACCACGTAAGATTATCAGGAAGTTTGATTCAAGAAGTGCATATGAAGCGGAGTTACTGGAGACACTTGGTATATCACCTATTTTCAATATTGTAGAAATCTATGAGTATCATGAACACTCTAGTGGTAGTAATAAAGAGGTTGACTTGAAGGAGTAGTTACCACATCAACCATCAAAGCAAATTGAATAGATCTTGGACACCAGAATTGGAAGAAGCACTAGGAACAAGCAATACAAGGAGTACCTGATAAAGTGGAAAGGCATACCAATAGAGGATTCATCATGGATTTCTTAGGCTGAGGTGGACCACTTTAGTTTTATTTAAACCCTGGAAAGTGAGGGACTCACTTTTCTTCCAACCTCGAGTGTTTGATGCAGGAGCATCCCTGGTTGTAAAGAAATCTCGTATATGTTAACACTATGATTTTCACCCTAGCTAAATCTCAAAATAGCTAATCATGTGAAACATGGGAACTTTTCTAAGGTTGTGGGTCACCTATAGCAGAAAAGGACCTCCGGAGAAAGTTGGTTCTTTTTTGGATATCACCTAAATCCTACTAGTTTTTTCTAAGGAAAAGGGAAAAGAGATAACATGAAATGAAAAGAACTACCTCCTAAAATGATACACCAAAATATTACTTAGACTTAAAATTTAGAATTTATACACTTGCATACAGTGGCTGGAAAACCAACTTGCACAAATTGTTTCTGTGTGTTTTGCATAAGTATTTTGTAAAGAGGTCTTACTGCTTAAGCTCCTAGGTGGAAAAATACTTCACAGCTAAGAGCAACCTGCTTTCTTGACACAGATTACAACCTACAACATCACACTTCTTTGCAAAAAGGTATTAAATCCATGAGATAGAGTTAAGGGAAATGAATACAATCTCACATTGATTCAATCAATCATGTAGAAATACAAAATTATGCAATGACAAGAAGGAAAAAGTACACAATTCAATGATACCAAAGGTTTGCACTGTATTTCATGTCCAAAATGAAAATGAGTTACAAAGTTTGCATGAAATTTGACAAAGGACTCCAAAAGTCTCTAAGTCTCAATCTGCATCAAAAGAACTAACTTACAAAAGAGTTAGAAGAGTGAATATATAACTCAACCCACCAAAAAAGGAGTAAGCAACTACCTTGGGTCGGATCCACCAAAAGATCCTAAAATTGAGGCATTAGATTCCCCCCAAAATTGTCTCCAACATGTGGGGAAAGTGGTTTTGACCATGCCAAGCATCTAGGCATGCAAAACCACCCCTAGATTCTAGCAAAACCTCCAACAAGGTGCATAAATGCTCCTACATACATGGGTACATGTCTCCAAACTGAAAACAACCCTCCAATATGCTTGCAACTTCATATTTCAAGCATAACTCTTCTCCTCATGCATTAGTTACAAATGATCATATTTTGCATTTAAAGGATAATGACTTAAATTAAATGATTTATAAAACATCATTTAACTTAAGAATTTTACAATGTAGCACAATGCAAAATAAAAGACCACGTGTATTCAATCATATACAATAGAAAAATCTTGCTAAGTTAAAATGAGATGGAATGCTAAGTCACATTTCATATTGAAATTCCTAAGTCATAAGACATGGCCCACAGGGGAATTAGTTGCATTGAGTTTTAAAAAAAAAAGAACACAAAAGTGCCTAACTTTTAATCAGCCACAACTAGGGTTTCAACCCTAAACCAAAAAAAAAAAAAAGCATTATCATTTTGCATCATTTTGATAGAAGCTTCACAAAGAAATTGTAGCCGACACCATGAGGATTTCTGAGAATTTTGGTGCACCCTTTTTTTGTTTCAACGGAAATTTTTGGGCGCATTTCTATGAAGACTCAATCAAAGGAGATCAGGTAAGCTCTTTGAAAGAATCACTGTCTATTTACTCCATTTTGTTTTCTCCCTGATATTCATGGCCCTCCTAGAAGCTTAAAATTTTATACAAAAAGTGTTTTTCCTGCTTGATGGTATGGAGCACAGTGAGCTTTATGATCACGACCATGTCTATCGCAGACATTGGTGAAAAATTCCTGTGAAAATTTCAAGTTTCTGTACTATGGTTATTTCCTTGTGGGTATCTCTTTTCATACATGGCTTTTCTTCTTTCAGTAAAAACAAAACACCTTTTTGTATATTTTTCTCTCTGTAGATTCTTCTACCATTTAAAAATGGTGGCCGCTAAGGTTTAACCTGGAAAAGAAAAACTTCTCCAAAGTTTTCCTCGATGAAGAGCTTCATTCTTTGTTCTTTCTTTTTTCTGGGTAGCGGCCATAAGATACAGAGATTAAACTCAAAGGCACGAGTATTTTGAGTTTGCAACTATAAAAGAAAAAACACAGGGTTTTCAAAACCCTCACCCTCCATACATCTGGGAATTTAAGGCCCTTTTATGTCTTCCTTTGAAAATTTTGTGACTTCTATTTGAGTTGTAGGCTCCCATGAGTAAATGATTCTTCTTGACCTGTAGGTTGTGGGCAATGATGATTTTTACTATAATTTAACAGAAAAATGTGAATGATTCTGTGTATTTTATAGCTTTGTGAGAAAACCATATTCTCCTATAGGTTCTAAAACCTCCATTTTGCATATTCTTAAAAACCCTGACTAAGTCATATTGCCCGTGGCCTTGCAAATTGTGAGTTTGCTTTTACAGGTATCACTTTTACTAGTTTATTTATTTTCCACAAATATTGAAAAATGTCTTATGGGCTTTGAAACCTTGCTTCTCCTTGACATTACTCCTGAAAAAACATTTTACTTTTGTCAAGGCCATGAAAAAAATGAAAACCTTCCATAACTTTGGCCTAACCTTAGGGTTTTTGGGTGTTCAAACTTGAAAAGAAACTCATCTTGTAACTGTGGAACCTCTTGTAGCATCAAAAATTAATGATTTCTTTGTTTCATATTTTGGGTTTGTAATTTTGGAAAAACCCCAAATGAGTCAGTGTATATTTCTTTGTAGATCAAAAATTATGGCTCAACCATTCTATGATATGAGCATATATGTTGCATTTTTTGATCTTCTTTAAACATTTCAGAAAGTGTTATATGTATTTCCATTCTTCTTTCTAGGAGTTTCATGACATACCCCCTGGTGCTTAACAAAAAGAAAACGCAGCCACACATCCCATACCCAGGATGTCCTTTTATGTTTCAAATTGCTATAACTTGTATCAAATATCACCATTAAAATGATAAGGCTTAGCATATGTCAACCAATTACCATACCATATCATCACCATGATATGTTGATAGGAGAAAAAGGAGATCAGAAGCAACCTCTTGACTATAATCATTCACTCCAACTATTGATATGCAATAATATCTTATGCACAAAAAATCCATAGATGCAATTGAGGTGATACCATGAACATAGATAAATTTTGAAATAAATAAAATCCAAATCTATTAGCACTCAAAATTTGGATGCCTTCATTGTCAACACCTTTCTTTCCCAAATTTCTACAGGTTGTATGCTTCTCTAACTCACTGAATAGTGTATTATTCCTGTATGCAACATGTCATGCATCTTCTCTATATTGCATTTCTATTTTTTTACATCTTGATTTTAAGGACTATGAGCTACCTGGCATGATACTTCATGGTACCCTTTGCTGCAGCTGCTCCATTACTTGATCACTCAAAATGCTTTCTTATTCTTCATAGCACTGTCTTGTACAATAGTTTCCCCTATCATCTTGGTTTCTCATGAAACAGTGAAAATTGCTTACACATTGTGACCCCTGTTGTTTCTTGGGAAGCTTGTTTATTGAGCACACAAACCTACAGTGACCTCGTACATATGAATTGATTTATTGTTGAATAATCATTTGATGCTTTCATTATACTTAGTTATTGTAGCAGATATGTATTTGAAGTCTTTTCACTTTTGCAAACTAATTATATTCTCCTGAGAACGCCTTTTTTTATTTAAGTCTTAAATTCAGAGAATTAGATGCACTTTGTACCTTGTACTCTGATAATTGTATGCACTGTCATAATTCCATTTAATTAATGAATATGAATCTTTACTACACATTGAGCTTTGTACAAACTTCTTTCCTTATTCACATTTCCTGTGCTTCCTTGGATCAAGTCGATCAATGAATTCTTGGAATCTACTTCATTCACTTGTTATTAAATTTACCCTCTCTTCTAATTTTCTTAAGCAAGTATATGTCACTTAAGACAGTGAAAAATAACTCTATCTTTCTTGATGTATACTTGATTGAGTAGGTCATAAAGAAGTGAATTATCTGATGAGTGTCTTTCAATGCCTCTTAAAAGCACCACAAAGCAGCACATCGAGCTCAACCCTTGTGGGAGCCACGTTTATCCCACGTGCTGAAATTTGATGAAACAGTAATGTTGCTTTTCCTGTATCCACACATGAAGAAAACGGTTAGAAAAAACATGTGCATATGATTGATGTATTAGATGATCATGTTTCTTTCTTTGGACATGAATAGTTTGTATGCTTATTTAATGAATTTGAGGGGCAATTTATACATTCATGGGTGCATGTACATGTAGTGTTAGAGACTGGCATTGCTTAGAGCACTGCTCTAACATCATTGCAATTTCTAGATGTAGGGGATGGGAGCAGGAAGCTATGAAGGACACAAGATAGCTCAAAGCAGGAGACATAGCAAGACAACAGACACTAGCTAGTCATCAGGCAATGACTGGCCTCTTTCCCTATATGTGCATTCTTTTTCTTTCATCCATCAATGTATAAATTATTTTTCATTTTCATTGGACAAGTTAAGTCTCAAGGCTTGTGTGAGACAAATATGTACTTTTGTATCAATAAAGATTACTTTCAGAAATATTTGTGCAAATATTTTCCATATTGTATGCACTTCTATAAATGCAATAATCTGTTACTAAAAACTTGTAATCTCTTTGATTTTTTTTGTTTATACAATTGAATGCAATATAGGGAAGATAGATAAGAAATGTACTTCACTTTCAGTTTGCAAACACTCTAAACTCAATCAACTTGAGCAAGTAACAAAAATGAGTAACAATATCAACCAAAAATATTTCTTTCTTTACAATTCAATTTATAGTTGTCTTAGAAATTTCTTATGTGTTTTACTGCATGATCATTTCTTAGCTTGCAGAGTAGGATATAGATTCTACACGAGGCCATCTTCAATGTATCCTGATTTCAGGTGATTTACATTTGTTTTTTGAAGGCTATCACTCTTAGAAGTTCATTGTCAATTCTCTGTCTGAGTATTCAAGGCCTATCTGGTCTAGGCTGGATGTGCAGACCATTTCTGGAATGTGTGAAGCTTAATGAAACATCATACATGAAATTTTGGTCCTGGGGAACTTTCTTGGAGATATGCAACACATTATGGGTTATCTTCTCATGTTCAATGGTCGACCTACATGTTTGATCTTGCATTGGGGTTTGTAAGCCTTTGAGTTCGATGCAGATCATAATTGAAGGTTGAGGCTCATATTTAAGATCATTTGTAATCCATTGCAAATAGTTTAGTAGTTCAAGTAGTTAGGGAATAGCTCATATATTTCAAGATAGTTATTGTAGTTATAATAAGGCCTTGTGCCAATTGCAATATCTTGTAATGCCCTACAAAAATCCTGTGAGCCCTAGTCATTCTGCACGTATGGAATATGATGCATGCAATATTGCAAGTTGTTGAATCAATGATAATTCATGTTTGTTGAGCCTTTCTTGTGTTGTTTCCCTCTATGTTGAACTCAAGGTTGTGTGGTTGGACAGTCTTCTCTAGACCCTCTATCTATGATTGCACCACTATGTTTCACATATTTTACTTTCTCTCAAATAGCCCAAAATTTGTCACAAACATCTCTCCAAAATTAGCGCCCTCTTTCCCTTATTCGTCATCGATGGTTGGATGTGCAAGGGTGTAGAAGAAGATAAGGGATGCAAACAATTCATTTGATAAACTTATTATTTTTTGAGAGGGGTCCCATAGTTTCCTTCACACTCTAGTGACATGTTTTTATTCTCTACCAACTACATTGATCCTCAAAATGTCTTTTCTCTTAAAATTTATTTATCCTTTTATGCTTTGTTGACAATCCAAAGGCTATCATTATGAAATAGGTTGGAGAAATACTAGCAACTATTAGGGAATTTGGATTTACACCTACCAACTGCATTTTCTTCCAAATTTCTACATTTTTTTCCTTCATGCCATCCTATGCCTTTTTCCTTCTAAAAAAAAGCCTATGTGAGCTAATTATGTTTTCATGGGGTTTTAAGGAAACTCAATTATTTGATTTTCCATGCACTTACCATTTGAAGGGCTCAAGGAATTGGGATGCCATACCTAGTAATGACACGATAAGAAATTCCCATATTGGTGTTGCATGTTTGTCTCCCTCCTTCATGTCCTCTCTTATTTTTTTCTTGTTGGTTCATTCACAAAATCCATAACTCTAGTTATGTTTTTGTTTGACTATTTTTTTGACCTATCATTTTCCTTGCAAAAAAAGGGATTTCATGTCTTCTTAGTGACACAAACGCCATTTTTACTTGTGCCTCATTTCTTGCATACTATGCCCCTATTATTTCTAATGAGGTTTGTCACTTGACATGTGTTTTTCTTTATTTATTTTATTTTGCCATAGTCAACCACAATGGAAGTGGCTGGTGTGGGGGATGTGACAAGAAGTATAGGTATATAATAGGCCAGTCTGTATGTCACCCATTTTATTTGTCATTTTTTTAATTCTATGAGCCTTGGTATAGGTGGCTCCAATGTAGAAAGACAAAAATTCCCCTCTAGGGTAAAACATTTATAAAATTTATTATTATATTAATATACTGGGTGTGGTCCCATAGTGTCATTTTTATTGATAAAAAATAATTAACAAATTATCAAACTTATATTAAGAGTAACCAAAATTGACAACCGACATCTATAAAATAAACTAAATAATGTAATAGTCCAAGACTTGATTTTCTTGATGCAATTCAATCATTTGTACTCATATAGAACAAACAGATCTCATGGAATTCCATAGAAAAGTGTAAAAAACATGTGCAGAGTAGTGGTTGAACCAGATCATGAGCTTGAATATTATTTTTCATATTATGTGTATCTTTTTAACATTTTTCAACATATGAGTATGTTATGTAACACACTCGTATTTTTATATAATAAAAAAAATTCCACCCTTTTTTTCTTTGAAATAGTCTTGGATAATGAACCTAAGGAATTGGGCTTCTGAATTTTTCTATTTGACATGTTTTTTACTTTCAATATCATTTTCTATCTTCAATGTTATTAGATTTATTCATTTTCTAATAATATTTGACAAAATTACCATCAAAATTTCACATATCTTAATTTTTAACCATATACTATTTCGAATACATTAACATATTTAATTTTGTTTCCTTTTACTAATATTTTTATATTCCTTAGAGACATATGTTTTGGTTTTTCTTTATATCTTTTGATCCTCACTAAAATTTGAATATATATATATATAGGACTATTCTACACTTCATTCTTTATGCATACAAATAATAACAATTTTAATTAATTTTGTGTAAGTTGTGTGACATGTATGCTCAATGATGTAATTTTTAGGATACATCCACTTTTTTTTTTAAAAAGAGGGTAAAAACTTTATTGAATATCAGAAACCAGCATTACAACCAAGGCGAGGGCAAAAGCCCGAAAAGAACAAGGACAAACAAACAAAAACAAACTCAATCAACACCCCCACTTTCCACAGCAAGAGCCCTCTCCAAATCCGGCCTAAGCTCCTGAGGGATCTGATCCCAATCATCTATCCTCCAATTCTCCAAGCGCTCAGAAGCCCACTTGGCCAGACAATCAGCTGTCCCGTTCCAATCACGAGGAATATGGACAAAGGATACCCTTTCCATAAGATTACCAATCTGCAAGATTTGTTGCACCAGAATAGCCAACTGCCAATTCACATCCGATGTCCTCCCTTGATTGAGTAAATTAACCAGAACCTGAGAATCAGATTCACAAATAACCCTGTGCCACCCCAACTCATAGGCCTTCTCCAATGCATACAGAATCGCCCAGCCTTCCATAAGGTTGATAGTCTGCGACCCCTTATGAATGGAAAAGAGAAAAACCACTGAGCCAACAGAATCCCTGCCGACCCCACCAACACCAACGGGGCCAGGATTTCCCCTAGAAGAGCCATTAGTATTCACCTTCAAAACTCCCATAGGGGGAGGAAGCCAGTGCCCCTGCCGCTGGACACACTGCCCCATCCGCCTACCTTTCTGGCCACAAGGCACTAAAGGGGTTAATCCCTGGATGCCCAGACAGCCCACCAACTCCGCATCTTTCTTCTCCAGCGGCAGCTCCACATCCCCCTTGACTTGAATAGTCTCCTGAATCATCCCAAGAACTCTAAACCACACCTGTTGAACCTGCAACAATTCCCCACTGAAAATCCTCCTATTCCTTTCCAGCCAAATCTGCCACAACAAGAAAATAGGTCCCGCCTGCCAAGCATCCTGTAAAAAGGAGGCCCTCGAGGGAGGTCTGCCCAAGCTAGACCAAAAATCCAGTAAGGAGGAAGCATGAACACAGGGACTATTCCACACACTCCACCAAGAATGCCAGAGTTGCACAGCAAAAGGACACCGAAAGAACAGATGTGAAGAGTCCTCCTCACCTTCCCCACACAACACACACTTAGACGGGCCCTGGAACCCGCGCTTTTGGATATTATCCCAGGTCAAACACTTGTTCCAAGCCAAAATCCAAGCAAAGCAGTTACACTTCGGCCAAGAGAACTTATTCCAAACTTTCTTCCACCAAGGAACTTTCTCCCCCACAAACCTTTGAGTAAACAATCTCCGATAACCAGACGCAATCGTGTAATGACCCTTCGGATTAGGAGACCAAGCAAGGATATCCCTGTCCCGGAGGGGATTGCATTGTCTGCCCAATAGAATATTATGCAGAATCCTACATTCCCCCTCCAAACCATTCACCGGCCACTCCTCAGGAGTCTTCCACCTAGCACTCACAAGCTGACTCTGAAAAGAAAGCATCTTAAAATCACTTACCCTCGTCCAACCAGCATCATTGAAAATCCTACTCAGGGCCATCAAGTCAGGGAACTGAGTTAGGATGGGGGGATGACCATCCCAAGAGTCATACCAAAACTGAACCTCCGTTCCACTCCTACAAATCCAAAATAAGCCATCCTTGACAAGCGCAGCACCCTTCTTGAGAGTAGCCCAAATAGCCAAACCCTTACCCAACAAGGGGTAGCGAGGGATATCTTCCCCAGAAATACCCTGAAAGTACTTATAGGAAAGGGTCCTGGCCCAACACCTATCCTTCTCTGTGCACCATCTCCAGTAAAGTTTCGCCGCCAAAGCCATCCCTGCCAGAGAGGAGCACCTCAACCCCAAACCACCAAGCTGCTTAGGACAACAGACAGTATCCCATCTAACCAAACTCCATTTGGAAGACAACAAACTACCAGCCCACAAGAATTGTCTCACCAGAGAGTCCAATTCCAAAACAAAGCCTTTCGGAGCCACCTGAAGCATACACCGATAAATAGGAAGAGCTTGGACCACGAACTTCAGCAACTGAACCCGCCAGCAAAGGACAACCATTGGTTGGTCCAGTGCGTAACCTTCAAACGAAATTTATCCAAAATAGGCAGCCATGAATCCTTCGTTAACTTTCCCACCGTGATAGGAACCCCAAGGTAAGACAGAGGAAGAGTTCCAATCTGAAAACGGAGAAGCTGTGCAATTCTCCTCTGGATAGGATCCGGAGTATTAAAGAAATAGATGGAAGACTTGTCCTCATTAATTGATTGACTTGAAGCCTCCAGATACAAATCCAACACCCTGCGAATATTCGTTGCCTCACGAATAGTAGCCATTCCCATCAAGGCAGTATCATCCACAAATTGCAAGTGAGACTGAGGGGGTAAATCCCCTCCCCACCGCCACCCCTGAATAAGGCCCAGCTCCACCTGACGTCTCAGAAGGCGGCCCAAACCTTCCACCATCAAGATAAACAGGTAAGGGGAAAGAGGGTCCCCTTGCCTTATCCCGCGAGAGGCTTCAAACAACTCAGAATGCTCCCCATTAGTAAGAACAGAAAAGGAAACAAACGTGATGCAACTCATGACCCATTGAATCCAATCATCACCAAATCCAAAAGTGGCCAAGACCTTCTGAAGAAAAGACCATCGAACCCTATCATACGCCTTTGCCATATCCAACTTGATAAACATAGCCTTTTCTCTAGAAATGGCCATAGAATGGATGGTCTCCGTGGCTATAACAATACCATCCAGAATTTGTCTACCTTCCACAAAACCACTTTGCTCCTCAAAAATGAGTGATTGCAACCACCTCTTCAACCTATTAGCAATTAGCTTTGAAATAATTTTATACACCACATTGCAAAGGGAAATAGGCCTAAAATGGCTCAGCCTATCCGCCCCCTCACACTTGGGAATAAGCGCCAGAAAGGTGGAATTCATGGACTTTAACATTTTCTTATTTCATTGAGACTCTTTAAACACCTCTAATAAATCAAGTTTGATGATCTCCCAAAACTCTTGGAAAAATTCAACCGGGAAACCATCAGGGCCAGGGGATTTTCCTTTCTTCATCTGGAACACCGTCCCCTCCAACTCTTCCAAAGTGATCTCACCCATCAGATCCTCCCTCATCTCCTGAGACACCAACTGGGGGATGCACGAGAGGACCTGAGCTTCCTCCCCTGAACTCCCCTGCCAATCCTCCCTGAAAATGGAAGAAAAATAATGAACCGCCTCATCGGAAATACTCTGAAAGGAGTTCAGAGTCTCTCCCCTGTCCGAGATCAACACAGGAATAGAATTACCATGCCTTCGCGCCTTTACCGAATTAAAGAAGAAAGCAGAATTTTTATCCCCTTCCCGAAGCCAATCAATCCGGGCTTTTTGTTTCCAAAAGATCTCCCACAATTCCCATTCCTCCAAAACCTTCAAAGCCCTAGATTCCTCTTGCATCAAAGGCTCAGTCACCCCATTCTCCCTCATCACCCTAGTAATACCATCCAACTTAGCTTGTGCATCAACCTTAGCTTTAAAGACGTTCCCAAAACATTGCTTATTCCAACGCTTAAGCTTGTACTTGACAAACTGAAGCAGCTTAGTAAAAATATGCATTGCCCTGCCAAAGGGTGGTCTACCCTCCCTCCACCATTGAGCCACATAGTCATGGAGATCTGGATCCCGTAACCACATAAGCTGGAATTTGAAGGAGGGCTTGTAGGGCCGGCCAGCCGGGATGACAGAAAGCTTAATAGGCCAATGGTCAGAGCCCCTCCAATCCAGAATCTCCGAGCTAGAGGACCACCTATCACCCACCCAAAAGCAAGAAACCAAAAACCAGTCCAGCCGCTCAGCTATGCAGTTTTCACCAGTCCTCCGATTGTTCCAAGTAAACAGACCATTACCAGGCTTGATATCTACAAGATTCAAAACAAAAATATTTTCCTGGAATAGGAAAGCCGAGGCTTCCAATCTTAAGGTACCTCCTCGCTTCTCAACAATCTCCGTGATAGCATTGAAGTCACCCCCAATAATCCACGGAAGGTAAGGATCCATACTTCGAACATAACGAATATTCGACCACAACAAATGCTTGCCCTGCATGTCCACAGGCGTATAAATGTTGGAAAAAAGCACAGACTCCCCCGAATCATAACAAGAGGCCACCAAAGAGATAGAAGACTTGAAGGACATCCACCACTTAGGGAAAATTTTTCGAGGGTTCCATAAGCAAGCCACCCCTCCAGAGGACCCCTAAGCACCAATGCATTGGCATTCAACATCCCTCCATAGCTTGGGCACTATACCCATCATACCATCCACAGAAAGCTTGGTCTCCTGCAAAAAAAGAATATCAGGAGACTGACATCTAACCAAATTTCAAACAGCTTTTTGTCTAGGGCCACTGTTCAAGCCCCTAACATTCCATGATAGAACAATCATTTCAAAGGGCTTGAGAAGTGAGAATCCAGAGTCTTGACTGACCCTGACTCCACCAAATTTTCCCCTATCAATTTAATCTTCTCCAAATCCTTTTTCCTACCCAGCTTAGCAGCTTTTTCCGCCCCTCCTTTCTTAAGATCTTTTTGCAAGATACCCAAATGAGGAGACGGCTTATTGTTTTTTCCCCCTTCTGAACCTGACCTTTGCACAGGCTGAGACAAAGCCTCCCTATCCTTCACCACTACTCCACCTAAAACCTTCTGCGCCTCCGACTGAAGATCTGATTCCAAATGCAAGGTTTCATCCTCCTGTAGAACAGGTGGGACCTTGGGGCATATCCTGTCTTGTCCATAGACTCCCCCATCCAGCTCAGCACCCTATAATTCTAGACCCACCGCTTGCTGGGAAGCTTGCTCCAACTCACTCGCATGCTGCAACTGATCAAAACCCAGAATACCATTATCCAAATCAACCAAACCAGGATTTACTTCTTGTTGGTTAAGACCCTCCAAAACCTCAAATCTATTAAAAGTATCCTCCTCCTGCCTCTCTATTATAGTCCTTTTTTGCCCCTTATTTCTGTTTCGAGCTTTGACGGGAATAAAGCCATCCTCCCCGGTACCACCACCCTGAATAGGACCCTTGCCCTTATCCACCCTAGGCGGATTGCTAGGAGGCTGAGAAGAGTTAGTCACCAAAGGCTTAGCCCTTGGGCATCTACGCTGTAAGTGACCATACTCATGACACAAACGACATCTAAAAGGTAAGGTCTCATAGTCAAGTTGTTGAACCCATGAGTAAGAACCTGCACTCACTTCTAAAGAGTCTGGCAAAGGTTTACTTAAATCAATTTCCACACAAAACCGGGCAAATGTCATTACCATTTTGAACTGTGTTTGCTGCGAAGAACCCACAGGTTTACCCAGCAAAGAAGCCAGTAAATGCAAAACATCGTCCCGCCAGCACTCGACTGGGAGCCTCGGGAGCCGAACCTAGACTGGAACTCGACTAGGAATCTCCTTGGCCAGATTGAAGCCCGCATGCCACAGCTTGATAAACAGGCCCACCTGATTGTAAAAATAAGGACCTCCCTCAAAGACCTTGATTCTATCTGCCATGCAGTCAAATGAAACCATAAAATAGTTATTTGCTAGGAGCTTAATCTCCATCTCCCCCTCCGGCAGCCAAGTTCTCTGGGCCCAAGCCTCCAAAAATTGCAGCGAAATCTTCAATCCCAAAAATTTACAATACAACGAATGGCGTGAGTAGTACTCAATATCATCCGCGAGCATCTCCATCGGGATCACAACATTCGGCCTCTCCTTGCATTGTTCTAGGCATCCGTTAATCTTCGGCAACCGAAACCCTCCTGTCGGTCTCGTCTCATTCTTTTCCAAGTTCTGAGAAAATAAATTATTATCGAAAAGGCGTGACCCATGAGGCAAGGGCTTCGAGCCAAAAGCATTTCAAAAGTTCAACTTGGCTCCAAACCCCGATGGCTCCCCATTCTCCATTGAAGAAAAGATCAGAAACAACGCAACACAATTGAACCCCCAAACAGACTTAGGGTCAAAAAATCCCCACACCAAGGCGAGCACCCCACACACCCCCACCAACAAAGAACAACCCACAAAAACCCCCACAACACCCCCCAACACCACCACGAACACCAACACCCCCCGCACAAACACCCCCCGGCACCCAACGCCCAAACCCACAGCCCGGGCCAAGCCAAGGCAGGCGCCAAGAATCACCCAGCCCACCCCACCGTAGCCTCAACAACCAAACCCCAACACACTCGACAGAAAATGCCCCACCCACTGCACACAGCGCTGCTAAAGGCACCACAGTCCACCCCGGAGCCCGCAGCAAGCCCAACCAGCGACCAAAATAGCACCCAAACAGCTGACAAGAGCCCCCCACAGCGCACAGCACGCAGAACAGGAAAATGAGCTAGGGCACGGGCGCCCTAGCTCGGCTCGCACAGCACGGGAGCGCCATCCCTTCCTTCCCGACTCGCTTTGCATCAGGATACATCCACTTTGAAGAAATATTAAAAAAAAAATTTAAAAATAATACATAACTTCTAGTACTCATTCTTAACTATATGTCTACCAAATGGATTTAAAGAATATTAAATACAAAAAATAGGGGTATGTACACCAAACACAATGTTATATACTATTAAGAAAAATAATAACAATTTTGTGTGTGCACAACATTTGACCCTGTTGAACTTCTACCCTTGTGGAATTTTGTGTAAAGGTGATGAAGGAGGAATATTCTCCCTTCAAATCTGAAATCAAACACTTCAACAAGAACAAAAACTAATGTGCAAAAATTTGCTACAAGATTATAGCTTTTATATTCAACTTCTTCAACATAGTTTTTCCAAACTTTAGAAATGCATACAAAACCCTTTGAAATATGATTACAACAAATAACTCAGCCTCATGGACTGATGTATAGCAATATAAATAAGTCTCAAACTGATCTATGAAAGGAAATTAATAAACTACATAAAAAATAACTCTTTCCCTTCACATACACACTCAACCCACAACCTGTAGTGGCAATCTTCAACCTGCAATTGTTCTTGTCTTGCACAATGATCTCATAACCTCAAATTGTTTCTTCAAACCCTCATACCTACAAAAAATGGCTTCCAACAACCCTTGGAGAAAAATCTATTCCTTTCTCCTCCACTCCCCATTCTACCCTACAACAACCAATCCCTCCTCTATTGTCATGCCTACCCTTTTTCCATTTTCATCCAAAATGTAACTCCCAAGAAATGCAACGCCTCCCACATGGAAGAAATCTCAAAAATAAAGAAATAAAATATTAAATATACATTTACAACCTCCAAAACACTCCCAAGAAAGATTAGGCCAAAAATAGATGCATTATGGCTTTTCCACTCCACCCGAATAGTGAACCAAATAGAAAAGGCTAAACCACTTGCTCTTGGGCACCCACATTATTCATGCAACAATTGAGGAACAATAAATGAGTTGAAATAACTTGTAACTACCCAAATCCTACGTCCAAGAAGGCATATTTGAATATTTTTCCTTGAAAATGCCACATAAATGAGTCCAAATCACCATACAACTGCAACATAACAACTTGGCCAAATATTTATCAAATATTTTAGGCCTTATTACAAAAAAAATTCACCTACAATATTTAAAGACCAAAATAAAACAAAAATTAAAAATAAATATTTTTTTGGTTGATGCAAGATTGCTAGTCAACCATGGATGCTCTTGCATTAGACACCCAAGGTAGAAATATTTTGTGAGCTTGGTCTCACAAAATGGAGTTGAATGGTAGGACCATCCTTTCAAGTTGTAGACAGCCTTCAATAAACTCCATTATTGAATTTGGTACCACCAATTGATTCTTCTTTCTCCTCTTCCAACACTTAGCTGGAACAAGCAACCTCCTCCCCTAACAACTCTGCTATTTACTCCTCTTCCTCAATGTGGAATCAACTCCACCATAACCCGACCACCTCCTCCAAATGTATCTCACATTCTCCTCCAATCTTGTGGGATTCAACCCACTATGGTTCATCCACCTCCACCAATTTTCACCTACACTTAACTTTACAACACCATACAAATCCTTCTCTACATACCAATCATCTCTAACAAAATCTAATTGAACCATCTCATCTATATTCATTAACTCGCCCATCTCAACATGAAAATAATTATTCTCAAATTTATTGAAATTTGAATTTACCTTTTCATCACCTATTGCATCTTCAACTTTGTTTTCTTCTTTCATGCCTTCTACAAGACATGCAACTTTATCACTTCCTTTGTCCTATAACCAGTGCTAAAAATTCAATATCAATAACACAATCAATATATTCATCCTTTCCATCTTCCTCCTCTGCACCCATTTCAATGTTAGTAACACAATCAAAATATTCATCATTTCCATCCTGCAACAAATTGTCATACATACAAATCTCTTTATCAGAATCTCTTTTACCTTCACATCATGTTTCTCAATTTTGACATTCTCAAGTTGATTCGTTGTTGCAACAAATTTATCCATTTCTAAATTCTTACCCTAATCAAAACATACATTAAAATTTGATTTTACCTCATTTCCTTTTACTACAACTTTCACTGTTGTGATTCTTTCTTTGTTGTCACTCGTCATATCACTCAACCAAAAATCATATTTGGTTCTAACCTCATCAAAATATGATATTTTCCTCTTTTCCTTACTGCTACAACAAAATTTTCAGCCTCCTCATATATATCCATCTCATTCATATGCAAACCAGAATAATCAATGAATTCACAAAATGCAAGTTTTACCTTTTCTTTAATTGTTGCAACTTGGTTTTCCTCTTCTTCAATGTCCTTCATTGCTCTCAAATATTTTTTTGTTTATGTAACCTCTTTACTATCTTCTACACTTTTATTTTCCTTCTCACTCTCTTTCTCTATGCCTTCCTCAAAGCATACTTCTGTAGTATTTTCTCCTTCCTGTTCACCTACATACACAACTATGACAAAAAAAAATCCTTTCTTCTTTGGAATTTTTTAAAACACTTGTCACACACTCTCAATCTTTAACCTCTCAGATATAGATTGCCTCACATTCAATGATCTATCTACACACCACACACACTCCACCCCTAGGTCCTAATGCAAACTGCCTCCAATTGATGCTTCTGTCTACACACTCAAGAAGACTAGCTCTGATACCACTAATGAAGGAGGGATACTCTCCTTTCAAATCTGAAATCAAACACTTCAACAAGAACAAAAAAAAAAGTGCAAAAATCTGCAACAAGATTATAGCTTTTATATTCAACTTCTTTAGCATAGTTTTTCCAAACTTTAGAAATGCATACAAAACTCTTTGAAATCTGATTACAACAAATAACTCAACCTCATGGACTGATGTATAGAAACATAAATGAGTCTCAAACTAATCTATGACAAGAAATTAATAAACTACATAAAAAACAACTATTTCCCTTCACATACACACTTAACCCACAACCTATAGTGACAATCTTCAACCTGCAGTTGTTCTTGTCTTGCACAATGATCTCATAACCTCAAATTTTTTTCTTCATACCCTCATACCTGCAAAAAAATGGCTTCCAAAATCCCTTGGGAGAAAAATCTATGCCTTTCTCCTTCCACTCCCCCTTCTAGCCTGCAACAATCAATCCCTCCATTGTCATGCCTTCCCTTATTCCATTTTCATCCAAAATGTAACTCCCAAGAAATGCAATGCCTCCCACATGGAAGAAATCTCAAAAATAAAGAAATAAAATATTAAATATGCATTTACAACCTCCAAAACACTCCCAAGAAAGATTAGGCCAAAAAATAGATGCATAATGGCTTTTCCACTCCACCCAAATAGTGAACGGAATAGAAAAAGCTAAACCACTTGCTCTTGGGCACCCAAATTATTCATGCAATAATTGAGAATTATTCATGCAATAACTGAGGAAGAATAAAGAGTTGAAATGACTTGTAACTCCCCAAATCCCACATCCAAGAAGGCATATTTAAATATTTTTCCTTGAAAATGCCACAAAAATGAGTCCAAATCACCATAAAAATGCAACATAACAACTTGGCCAAATATTTATCAAATATTTCAGGCCTTATTACAAAAACTTATTCACCTACAATATTTAAAAACCAAACTAAAGCAAAAATTAAAAATAATATTTTTTTGGTTGATGCAAGATTGTCAGTAAATCGTGGATGCTCTTGCACATCAAAAGGGTACACCACCCTGTAAATGGTGCTTATTTTATCAAAAAAATCTGACCCTCTTAATCTTAAGCATTTTTAAAAAAAAATATTTTTTGTATTAATTATGGATAAATAACAGGGTTACATAGCAAACTCTTTACAGATGATGCCTCCTTGCATCCTTTCTTCCTATACTATAGATACTACCATAACAACAATGCTTGCACTTTCTATAGAGGGATATAAAGTCATGACTGATATAAAATATTCCTACTCATATACAACTATCTGAGCATATATAATCTCCTAAACAGTTTCTGAAAATAAACAGTCCTTACGAGAAGTACTGCCTAAACATATAGGATTTGATAGTTCTAAAATGACCTTTTTCCATGTATAGTCGATCATACTGGGATGGAAGATGCGTAGATTCATTCCTTCTATTGTTGGGTTGATTCCTTTTCTCAAGTCCATTCGTTCAGCTATCCTGTGGAATATTTTTTCTTTTCTTTCCCTTCTTTTCCAACCAGTTCTTTTTGAAAGGTTTCAAGTAACTTCATGAAGATTGCTAGGCTTGGTTGTCCTTGTTGCCATACCATCCCATCTCTCAACGTTTTCAAGAACTTCCCCTCTAAGACTACTATGGTAGCAATAACTTGCATATCAACATTAAAAAGTATGATTCTTTTTGAAGACTTAGTGAGTACCCTCCGTGTCCCATTAAATATGTCATCATTTCTTGAACTCCAAATACACCACATAATTTCAATGGAAAGATTAAACCAAAAACAATGTAATTCTTTATTTATTTTTAAGCTAATTCCCATTAGAATTTCTTTCCAGCATATTTTCCCATTCTCATCCCAAAACCTTTGCAAATTACAGAACAGTTTCCATATTTTAGATGCATACAGGCATTAAAAAAATGTGATTGATAGTGTCAAGTGCCCTACATATATTATTGTAAGAACTTATAAAAAGAAACAATAGGATCAAGAGACCAAAGATAGCACAAAAGAGAGAGAGAATATGATGATTGTATTCTCAATATGCATGAAGATGTTCAATTACAAGTATCTGCAAGGCTTGCTTATAAAGGCAAGCTAGGACACAAGGAAGGGCCATGAATGAGACAAGTGTCGCATTCATGTGCAAGGGTAGGTAGAAAGAAATAATAGATAATTCCATGAAAGGTGGATCACCCACCTAAAGTGGAATTATCATGACACGATAAGTGGAGACAAAAAGGTGATAACTAGATCACACCACAAAGAGTGGAATTTCTCCTACACACACTTCCCTAAGTGTCCCAATCACATCTCTCAATGTATGCACAAACCTAGATGCAAGATGCAAATAACTAGGTGTCACAAGTGCAAACTACAATGATATGCATTCCCTAAGTAAGTTTAAGTAAAGTGTAACAAGTAAAATACTTCTTTACACCAACACCCCCCCTTAAGTGCAACTGGGGGAATGAAGACTCAAGATAACCATACTAGATGGGTCCCAACAACTAGGCCATGTTAGGTACCCATGTATAAATGCAATGCAATATCTCACAAGCGAGGAAAGGGAGAAAACCTCATGGGAAAAACTCCCCCTCAAAAGAGAGAAGAAAAAAAAAATGTACAAATGGAGAAGGACAAAACCCCAGGATGAGGAAAAAGTCCCCCCCATGAAAGAGAATGGAGAAGTCAAGTGACTCACCCTGACACATCCCTCACCCCCAAGAGAGCTCATAATTGATGGTACTTACTCTCAGTAAAGGGTTTGGTAAATATGTCGGCAACCTGCTCTACTATCAAACAATAGCACAAATCAATGACCTGATTCTGAATTAGCTCCCTGATGAAGTGCATATGAATCTCAATGTGCTTGGTCCTCTGATTTTGGACCGGATTCCTGGAGATCAAAAGAGCACTTTGATTGTCACACTGAATGACTTTCGAACATGGAATGGAAAAAAAAAACTCAGAAAGAATGTGTTGAAGCCAAATGGCCTCAGCGGTGGTAGTAACAACCCCCCTATACTTAGCCTTTGTCGATGAAATAGCAATGGCATGTTGCTTCTTTCTCTGCCATGAAACAGGTCCTGACCCAAGATGGAAGTTGTAGCCGGAGGTGGACTTGCGATCATCAGAATCACTAGCCCAATCTGAGTCAGTACATCCTACTAAGTCAAGCTATGCACCTGTTGCATAATAAATCCCATGCAGATGAGTACCTTGGATTTAGTACAAGATGTGTTTGGCAGCTTTCCAATGAAGCTCATGTGGTTCCTACATAAAGCGAGAGACCATGCTAACCGCATAAGAGATGTTAGGGCATGTATGAGTCAAATAGATGAGACTTCCAACAAGCTGATGATACAAAGTTGCATCAACAAGTGGAGTGGAGCACTTAGCCTCAAGCTTGACTCCTAAAAGAAAGGGAGTCAGAGCGGTCTTACAATCAGTCATGCAAAACCGTGAAAGAAGATCAAGAGCATACTTGGGCTATGACAATGTAATCCTAGATGAAGACTGTTAAATCTCAATGCCAAGAAAGTAGTGAAGAATCGGTCATGGAAAATCTATCCTGCAAAGCAGTTTTAACACTGCCAATGATGGATGAGGTGCTCCCTGTAATGATCAAGTCATCAACATAGAGCACAAGTATCAAATGTGCATCATCCTACCTCAAGATGTATACATTATGATCCAAATGACACCTAGTGAATCCTATGGAGAGAAGGAAGGAATCCATCTTGGCATACCAAGCACGAGGGGCCTACTTAAGGCCATAGAGGGACTTATTCAACCTACAAAATAATGAAGTATCTTGGAGGAAACCTTGTGGCTGCTCCATATAGATCTCCTCATCAAGATCCCCATGTAGAAAATCACTCTTAACATCCATATGATGTACTGCCCAACCATGTGAAGTGACAATGACAAGTGTCAGGCGAATGGAAGTCATCTTTACAACAGGTGCAAAGGTCTCAGTGTAGTCAACTCCTACAACCTGTGAGAAATCCTTTGCAACAAGTTGTGACTTATACTTATCAACACTCCCATCCATTGTATATTTGGTCTGATAGATCCACTTGCATCGAACCATATTTTTCCCCTTAGGGAGAGGGACTAACTCCCAAGTGTTGCTCCTCATTAAGGAACTATACTCTTCCTCCATAGTTGCATCCCAATCAGGAACCCCATAGGCTTCCTTAAAGGATTGTGGATCCGAAGTTGATGCAATGAGAGTATGTGGAAGAGGCTCATGCTCATGTTGTGGCACAACTGATTACTTCTACCCAAAAAGTTGGACCAAGAGACTTGGCATGTATCATGCAGCTTGCCATTTCCTTGAGGGTTCTGTTTTTCCTTTCTACCACACCATTTTGCTAGGGTGTGTAGGAAACAGAATGTTGTAAGTCAATTCCCTCAAGTGTGCAAAATTCCTCAAGTCTATTGTTCACATACTCTCTGCCATTGTTTGTATGAAGGATCTTGATTTGCTTCCTAGATTGCTTCTTGGCATGTGCTTTGAAGTTGAGAAACTTGTCAAATACTTCAATTTTGTGACAAAGGAAGTAGACCCAAGTGTATCATGAAAATTCATCAATGAAATTGAGGACATAACAAGCTTTTCCAAAGGATGGCACTAGAAATGGGCCCGCTACATCACTATGAACAAGCTGAAGAAGATCCAAGGCTCTCCAAGAGTTCACTCTATCAAACTTATCTTCGGGATGCTTTCCCATGGAACATCCTGAACATACACCCTCAAAAAAATTGAGTTGAGGAAGCCCTATGACCATGTCCTTGGTGTGAAGTTGTTGTAGATAGCGGTAGTTGAGATGACCAAACCACTCATGCCATATCTTACTTTGTGAGTTTGAATGAGTGATCAATGTTGTAGAAGAAGCACGAGGTACCTGATGGGAGAATAAGTAAAGCATTGTATTGTGATTAGCTCGACCCATTGTAACCAAAGCATCATTTGCAAGTTCCTTTACCACAACTGTGTCGGGAGTGAATTCAACTTTCTTACCATCTCCATGATGTGTGATTTGGTAGATGGAGAGAAGATTGGTGCTCAAGTTTGGAACATAGAGCACATCCTCAAATGTCCCATCACCCATCTCAATTGCACCTTTCCCCTCAACTTCCACTTGTGTATTATCACCAATGAAGATGTGAGGCATTGAAGAGGACTCCAAGGAGGAAAATTTCCCCTTTGAAGAACACATATGTTGAGTAGCCCCTGAATCAAGAATCCACTGTTGTGATGAACCTGATGTTACCATGAAAACTTTCCCTTTTCCCTTAGACTGAGATGAAGTAGAAGTGGAAGGAGATGATTCCTTCTTCTTATAGGCATTAGGAAAATTGATGTCATTCTTCTTGATAATGTTGGTCAACTCATCAATTTTCTTGGCATGACAACAATGCTCCTTGTGTCCATTTTTTTACAATATGCACAAGTTGGTTTCTCCTTCTTTTTTGAGTTGTTCTTCTTTGAAGAAGATGATGATGATCCTTGTTGTGGAGGAGTGGATTGTTTGTTCTCTCCTTGTGGCTTTGGTGAAGATTGATTTTGGCCTTTACCTTTTCCTTGCTTGTTGTTTCCATGATTGACCACCAATGATTTTGAAGTTGAAGACTTGAGAATGCCCATTTTCATCAACTTATTTTGCTCAAGAATCAAAAGATCTGTGAGAGCCTCAAAAGATGGTGATGTGAATTTGCTAATTATCAATCGTTGAGTCTAAAAACTTGAAACAAAGGTTGCATACTCGGATAGAAGCTTGTCCAACAAGTTGAAGACTAATTGATCATCCTCTTTCTCAATACCACAATCCTTTAGTTGTTCTCTTAGCTCATTTCCCTTAGTGACATAATCCTAAATGGTGTCAAAATTCTTGGGATCAAGGCTTAGGATATCATTTTCAAGCTTGTAGCCCTTAACCTTATCAACCTTGCCATACAAAGTAGCAAGCTTATCCCAAGCTTCCTTAGTTGTAGTACATTTATTAACATGGAAAATGAGATCATTTGAAATGAACTTTCTAAGTGTACCCAATGCCATAGAAGTTTTAGTGAGCTAATCCATATATGCAATTGGATCTGCCTTAGGATCCGCAGGTACAGTTATGGTTCCATCAATATAGTAAATTAAACCTTTTTCCATTAGTTTACTCCATGCACGCACTTTCCATATAACATAATTATGTGTAGTTAAGAGTGGAAATTTAGATGAACCCATGATGGAATGCAAGAGCACAAGAGATAAAATAGGCACAATCACACAAGAGACACCCCCCCAAATTCACTCAATCAAAGCACCCCCCTAAAAAAGATGATTTTGGAAATTTATAATTTAGTTTTTGTACAATAGGCCACTTGCAACTTGGCTAAGTGGACTTATGATTTCTAATTTACAACTTGCCAAAAATAGGTTGAGAACATACTAGAACAATGAAGTAAAGACCTAAATTGAGATCTATGCAATACAAGTGCCAAATAGGCCAAAAATGACCATATGTTGAAAGTACAAAATCCACTCAAGATCGCTTCAAAATGATTGCAGATTCAAGAAGTAGATGAAAATTCATGCACTTTAAAAAAAATGTCACTTGAAAAGGAGTTTGTATGTGCCTGTACGGAGCCCCTAAAGTTGTAGAAAAGAGGATTGGATAGGTACAGTGTTGAAAAACTAAAAAAATTGAAAAATTTGTCCACCAAAATCAAAAACCAACCACATGGCTACGAATTACATGAAAAATTAGCCCAAATTAAAAAAAATGCTTGCAAATTCGAGCTCCTGAGCACAAGTTATGAGCATTTGAAAATTGACATCAAAATTGAAAACTCAAATGGTGAGGGGTGAAGAAATTTCCAATAGGTGTTGATGTCACTGTTGACACAAGCTGATGTCAACAGTTGATGAGTATAAATTTGACGGCCAGGGAGCCGTCATCATAATCGCCTGTCGCCCAGAATATTCTTTTCAATGTTGGTATATTTTGCGCTCCTTACGAAATTTGCTTGAACCAGAAGGAGAATCTTCGACGGGAATGTCGGTGGCTTGCAATTTCCCAAACTGTCGCTGGTTTATTTAAAATTTCCACTGGAAATTTCACATGCCTGCGTGGAAGATTGACTGTCTGTATATGAATATGACTGTCGGTATGAAGAAAATGAGCTGGATTTTGAAAACCTGACCATCGGTAAGTGGGGGCCTATGCAAGCTGAGAGCGACTGGCCAAAATTATTAATGGAGCCCATATTTTATTGAACTCGCCACAAATTTTGATTAAATAGCCCGCTGAAATTTTTGAAGGTGTCGATTTTCTTAAGTCAGTCGACAGTGAATGGGGTGTCAGATGAGACGTGGGGCCTGCAGATGAAGCAAAAGCTACCACGTGGCAGGCTTCAAAGAGCCGGTGGGTACAGGTATAGTCTACTGACTAGTACCTTGTACCCTGCACGAATTCTTTAAAAAAAACTTTTAATTTTTTTTTAATTTTTGATTTTTGAAAATAAAACTTTACAATTTAAAAAATTGCAAAAAAAATTTCAAAACAATTTTTTTTATAAAAAATTTACCCTAGAAAAATAATAATATATATATATATTTTTACAAAATTTTTGCAGAAATAATTTTTTTAGAACTATAGAGATTTTCAGAAAATTGAAAAAATACCCAAATAGGCATTTTTTTCGATCTAGAGCTCCTGGTGTCTGATTTTGATGAAACGAAAGGCTATCCTAATTGGAAAATGCCTTATGAATATGAATTTGAGGTCAGATCTAGTCTAGGATGCACCAAAATGTCGTTGCTCCTCATATTTTCCTCTTGACCACCTTCACACAAACTAAGATGTCCCGACAGTGGCTATGCAAAGGACCTCCAACCGCTCTGATACCATGTAAGAACTTATAAAAAGAAACAATAGGATAAAGAGACCAAAGATAGCACAAAAGAAAGAGAGAGAGAATATGATGATTGTATTCTCAATATGCATGAAGATGTTCAATTACAAGTATCTACAAGGCTTGCTTATAAAGGCAAGCTAGGACACAAGGAAGGGCCATGAATGAGACAAGTGTCACATTCATGCGCAAGGGTAGGTGGAAAGAAATGATAGATAATTCCATGAAAGGTGGATCACCCACCTAAAGTGGAATTATCATGCCACGATAAGTGGAGACAAAAAGGTGATAACTAGATCACACCACAAAGAGTGGAATTTCTCCTACACACACTTCCCTAAGTGTCCCAATCACATATCTCAATGTATGCACAAACCTAGATGCAAGAAGCAAATAACTAGGTGTCACAAGTGCAAACTGCAATGATATGCATTCCCTAAGTAAGCTTAAGTAAAGTGTAATAAGTAAAATTCTTATTTACACCAACAATTACATATATCAATATCTGTATGATTAAGCTTGTAAGGAACCTTTTGCAAAAGTAAGAGTCATCTAAAAAAATCTTTCTTAGCATCTAACACATAATGCCACAGAGAAGAGAAATATTTCTACCAACTTTTGTCATTCAATTCAACATTCCAAACTTTGTTTAGATGACCAATGAGGGGGATGGAATTAAGTAGTTCTTTATAGATAATTCTGGTTTTGACATCCGAAAAGTGGAGTGACGCCTTTCCAAGAGTAGTCTAGATCCTTGGACACAACGAGAGAAACCATGGGGTTAGATAGGACTGGTTTGTAGGCTTCTTTGAGGATAGAATAGGTTTTATAACTAGACTGAGGGAGATCGAACTCCAGTTTCAACTAAGTCCACTCCATCAAGACCCCATCCTTCAAGACATTGCTAAAGATTTTAATGCTAGCCTGTTCCCACTTTTTAGTTGAGCAACCTTAGAGGAGAGCTAACAATTTCCCATTGTGCTCAAGGTTCCACCACATAAATCTGGTGGGGTGAATGAAGTTGGAGTTGTGTTCAACAAGGAAAGGACAACAAATGTTCTCCCTAATAATTTCCCAGTCTTTCCAAATGATTCTAAAGACTGAAGAACCTACATGAACTAAATGTTTCTTGGTGATAAGAAGATCATTGAGGGGTAAGGCTTTCTAGGACTTTTCCAATTTAGGAACTACAAGCTTGATATTATTTCTAATCAACACCTTCCATGGCTCACTTCCATCTAGGGCTCCTATAATCCATTTTGTTGCCAATGCAGTACCATGAAACTTAAGATCTTTGAGTCCCAAACCCCCATGGGATTTTTCCAAACAACACCACTCCCACTTGGAGTGTTTTTTCTTTTTTCTTTTCCCATCAGACCACGGGAAGTTTCTAATTTTCTTTTGCACTTCATTTACTTAATAGCTATTGAAGAACCAATGGATGCAAAATACAATGTGTATGAGGACATGATTTTTTGACACACCTAAAGCCTTCCTGCTAATGAAAGGTAGTGCCCATTCTAATTGTCCAGATTCTTTTCAATTTCGCCTTGATCTAGAGCCACATGTCTTTGAGGTTTGGACTGACTAAAAAAGGAATTCTAAAGTATCTAATATGTTTGTGGGGACCTCCCCATTAAAGGTCAAACATTTGCAACTAGCTTGGAGGAGACTTAGAACACCCAAGCATAATGGACTTCATTTTGGAGATCTTGGCACCAGATGCCAAGAAAAATAAATTAAGATTATTCATCAAATTAACCAATTTTTCTTCTTTCAGTTCTACAAAAATAGTTGTCATCAAAAAATTGAATGTTGAGGAGTTTGTTATTATCAGGGAGTGTTAGTCCCTTAACCTTTGGAGAGTTTATTGCTTCCATTAGTAAATAGTGAAGTGCATCAGAGGCAATAACAAATAATGTCGAGGCCAGGGGGCATCCTTTCCTAATGGATCTTTCAAGTTTGAAAACCTCTAAGTATGACCCATTCACTTCAATTTTGGTAGCAACATCTTTTAGGAATGTCTCAACCATGTTTCAAAAGAATGGTGGGAATCCAAACGCTTCTAGGGCCATTCTTAAGAATGACCACTCAAATCTGTTATATTCTTTTTCAAAATCCAGTAGTAGCATGGCAAGGTTTTGGTTGTTGTTCTTGGCCCATTCCAAAGCTTCCCAGCTTGTGATCAAGTTCTCTAGGATGTACCTCCCCTTGATAAAGCATGTTTGAGTGTTATTAATAAATTTAGGAAGGATATTAGCAATCCTCCTAGTTGCCACTTTGGCCAAGATTTTATAGGAGGATTTTAAGAGCGTGATTGGTCTCCAATTTTTAATAAGGGACTTATCTCCCTCCTTTGGCAGCAGCTTGATGAGTCTAGTGTTTATGCTCTTAGTAAGTGATCCTTCATTTAGAGCTTCCACATAGACCTAGTGAAGGTCACCACATAACCAGTCTACAAAAGACTTATATAACTCAATAGACAGTCCATCAAGCCCTAGGGATTTATCATTCTTCAGGGAGAAGATAGCTTTTTTATCTCATCCTTAGAGATAGGTTCAGAGAGATAGAGAGCATCCTCTTTTGAGACCTTGGGAGGAATTAGCTGTTGAATTTTATTTCTTGCACTATTGAATCCATATTAATATAATTATTGTTCTTATCCTTTCTTCAAAACTTGAGTGAATGCATCTCCAATTACTCATTCAAGTTTAGGTTTAGTTGATTTCAAAAAAAAATTCAAAAAAGTGACAACTTTTTACCCCCACTTCCATGCACTTATCCCCAAATTCACAATTTCTTTAGGGAAAGCAATTTTGGGAAGGGTGGATTATCATATCCCTTTTTTGAAACTAGAATCATAAGAATACCTCTAGCCTACTTTCATTTCTAGGATGCTAAAGGAGTGTACAAGGGAAATACATTTAATGTTAAATCTTAAGTTGGGTCTAATCACTTTTATCTTTGGGAAAGTTAAAATAATATTATTTTGAATAAATTAAAAAATAAAATTATTTTTAAACAAAAATATATTAAAAATTTATATAATTGGAGGGAATTTTAAATCGAAGGGCCTAATTAGAGTAAAGGAGGAACCTACCTTCATTTTACTATCAAGATTCCATTTCAAATTTTTATTGTGAGATTGTATTCAAATTTACATCCAAGGATGAAAACACTCAGTTATTTTTTGAGGCCTAAGAGGATGAAAACCCTCTTGGCTCTCTTTTGGAGGTGAGGATAAAACCTTTGCCTCTAACATAGATAATTCCACAATTCAATTTTCATGGTAGAATAAATTGGATATTTTTGTGTCATTTTAGATTAATGAGGTCAATATTTGGGCAGGTGCAAAAAGATGGGGGGCCAAATTGTGGCCAAATTTTAAAAAAGTTTTGATAGCTCATAACGCGAGCGTGTTATAATGCGCTCGTGTTATGGCTTGGTGTGATAATCCCAAGGCTCAACCACACCGAGCCTATTTCGCGCTCGCATTATGAGCCATTAAAACCAAAAAAGAAAAGAAAATCGAGCTCATTTGTGTTGTGAATTTTTTTTTCTGCCTGCGACCAAAAGCCCTTCTTTTGCATGCTCGTGTTCTGGGAGGAGTGAATCTTGAAATTTTTTCATCAATTTGTTGTTATTTCATTGCCAGGATTCTGCCACGTCGAAGAGGAGGTCGAAGAGGTAAGGATTGTTTTTTGTTGTGAGTTTTTTAGTTTTAGGTTGTTTTTTATATTCATTTGTTGAATTTTTAGGAGATGATAATGATCCTGGGAACCCTCTTCAAAACCCTCCTGAAAATACTCAACAACTAGAGCAACAACAACATGAACAAAATCCTCAAGTTCAATAACCACAACAACAATCTCCTCCGCCAATCCCTCAACATCCTCCTAGCACTAAGCAAAATTTAATGAGTGAAATTGAAAGCAATAAAAAACAAATTGAGGAGTTAATCATGAGGTTGAAGGATCCAAACGATTCAACCATGGAAATAAAAACACTTGAAAATTCACTTAAATAAATGTTAAAACATGTAGATGCAATCAACAAACAATTAAGAGGTTGGAAAGATAGGAGGCAGACGGCTAGGAATTTTTATTGGGATAAATTATCATATAAAGATATAAAAGATCTAAAAATTATAAAATTAGATTTGTGCTCATTATTCACTGACACACGCAAAAATCAAAATATTAGCCTCAATGCGAAAAGTTTTCCTATCCATTGGTGCCACCACAAACAAATTAGGAACTTTTTTTGGGATAGGTGGTACATGGTTTTTGATTACCCACCATGCAACAATTGCGAAGTCCCACAATATTTCCTGAGGAAACTATGTTGTGAGTTCATCCTAGACAAAATCCTGAATTATTTTGATATGAGGGTATTCCAGGGGAGAGATGGGGGGTCAGATCAAGATAGACTTGGTGCACAATAGGATCCTAAACGGCAAGTGAGATGACCTCTCACTAGGCTGCCTCATGATCACATCATTATCCCTCCCATCACAAAGGAGAGTGTCAAGGTAGACACTTTGTAGGCCATCAGCTCTTTGACCCAGAGTGTCATCCAGCATGCCAGCCCTATACTACGGTGCCATCTAGGGGAGTCTTCGAGTGGTGGGCTTCGATCCCATTTTTGTCAGGCTTGTGGGTCGACTTGTTAATACAACCCCATCGACACTTAGGAGGATACTACGTAGGATACGTCTACAACTATGGACATGGCGAGGGTAGCTGACATTTTGAATGAGGCTTGTGGCATCGATACTCAGGTAAATTTTAGCATGTTCATTTAATTTAATTTATTAAATTTCAATTTTGAAATGCAAGATTAACTAATTTAGTTTTATGATTTTAATAAAAATTTAGGGTCACAGTGTTGATACTAGATACATCGAACCTACACTTGCTTATTACTCCACTATATCTACCGTTGAGGTATGTAACTAGTAAACAATTATAAATTTATTACATGTTAATAGCATTGTTATATGAATGGTATTCTAATATCTGATTTTGAATGTTGAATAGGTTAATATTGGAGGTTTCGTGGGAACACCTCCCAGTGCCAGTGGATTTAGACAAACCTACATGTAGGTAATAGAATAAATAGTTTAACTAATGAATTGTACTTAATAGATTTGTGTAGTTTATATTCATATCATTGATTACATTGCATTGCACATCTTTTAAACTCAAAGCATTACTTGACATTCCATAAATAATAACTAGATGTTGATAGATGACAAAATTTCAACTACAATATAGTTGTTTAGAAAGTCAACATAAGCAATGATACAATTACTTCACATAGCATAAGTAATAAGTTGGAGCAGCTTCCAATTGCATTTGCTTGTCATGGCATTCCATGAGACCACTTTTTATTGAGGCATCTTTTCAAATAGTTCACTGCCTTGTCTATTCTATGGATGCTTGGAAGAAATATATGAAAGAATAATAGTAAGAAATAGCATAGACAAGGCAATGAGTTGTTTGAAAAAAATCCTCAAAGAAATGTGGTCTCATGGTGATGTCCATCACCATGAGACCCAATTTCTTTGAAGCATTTTTTTCAAACAGCTCACCACCTTTTTTATGCTACCACATTTTCCATACATTTCTACCAAAGATTTTTATCAAACAGTTTATTTCCTTGCTGCTATGGGTAAAAGCCTAAGAAAAGGTGCTTTCCAACAAACTATGGATGCTTGGAAAAAATATCAAAGCATAATAGTAAGCAATAGCATATACAAGGAAATGAGAAGTTTGAAAAAATGCCTCGAAGAAATGCAGTCTCGTGGTGATGGAATGCCATTCCATCACCATGAGACCGCATTTCTTCGAGGAATTTTTTCAAACAGCTCACCGCCTTTTCTATGTTGCCACATTTTCTATACATGTGTACCAAAGAATTTTGTCAAACTACTCACTTCCTTGCTGCTATGGCTAAAAGCCTAAAATAGGTGCTTTCCAACAAACTATGGATGCTTGGAAAAAATCTATCAAAGCATAAAAGTAAGCAATATCATAGTCAAGATAGTGAGTAGTATGAAAAAATTCCTTGAAGAAATGTGGTCTCATGGTGATGGAATTCCATTCCATCACCATGAGACCACATTTGTTTGAGGATTTTTTTCAAAAAACTCACTGCCTAAAGAATAGAAACCAACCCTTTAGCTGAAATTCCCCTCCAAATTCTTTTCAAGGTCCTCATCCTCATCCTCAATTTACCAATCCATGGAACATTCTAGCTTTTATTCCACTTTTTCATGTCCCCACCCCTCCCTCTTCATGTCATGATCGCCCTCCATCTCATAACCAATATCACACTATACCATCCACCCCATCCCAGCATAATACCATAGAGAAGGCAATGAACTATTTGAAAAAATGCCTCAAAAAAATGCAGTCTTATGGTGATGGAATTCCATGACACATTTGTTTGTAATGTAATTCCATCACCATGAGATCTCATTTCTTTGAGGAATTTTTTCAAATAGTTCACTTCCTTCTCTATGTTACCACAGTTACCGTACATGTCTATGAAATCATCTTATCAAATGGTTCACGACCTTGCTGCTATGGGTAAAAGCCCAAAAATAGGTGCTTTTGAACAAGCTATGGATAGGAACAATAGTAAGCATGATAGTTAGAAATATATAGTTTAATAAGTATTCAAATTTTTTTTAATTATCTCATACATTAAAAGTCATGACGTGGATCGCTATTGTAGTTTTCATGATTGAATAATTTGTTGTTTTATTTTCAGATGTTGGAAGCAGATACACCTCTGAATGTTCATAGGGAAATGGAGCTCAATTTTTCATCTACTATAGACTCCTTGATGGCTCTCACATAGGAGGTATGAGGAAAATTACTAAATTTCAATTTGCATTCATTGTTATAGTTGTTAGTTAGTGAAAAAGCAAACCATTATTGATTCGTAGTTTAATTTATCTTTGGATGGTTTCTACAAGGCTTCAACATGCCATAGCATGGGCATGCAGATATTTCCCTTGAGGAGAGAGATCGTCTATTGGCGGTAAGTGATTATTTTGTTAAATGTATCATTTTTTATAATGTAATTTTTATATATTAATGTCTTTACTTATTATTATAACATATCAAGCTTGACCAGGAACTAAACCCTAGAAGGAGCACTAGGAGCACTCCTTGGCCTCAAAATAAATGAGTGACAGACCTATTGCCATCCAACTGACAAGAAAAGGGAAAGAATTTATTTTGAGAGGATGCGAAGCAATGAATTTTGATTCTAGAGCCCTTTGTTATATGTCTATATGGCATTTTTGTACATATTTTGTATTGGATATATTTGACATTGTATGCCTATATGGCATTCTCGTAAGCCTATATGGCTATTTTGTATATATTTTATACTTATATCGACATATATTGATGTATGCCTACATGGCTATTTGGTTAATACAAATCTTTTTTATCGATGGTGTCCATATTTGCATTATAAATACATGGTTCAATAGATATGAGTTACGTGTATTCAAATGTATACTTTACAACTTATGTGTATACTTTGTGACTTACGTGTATTCCAATGTATAATTTGCGACTTACGTGTTTTCATGCGTATACCTTGTATTCATGCATATACTTTGTATTAATTTCTGTATACTTCGAGGCTTATGTGTTTTTGAGTACATGTGCTTCCCTTATTTGCATGTATGGTTGACTTATTCACGTGTATACTTATTAATTGGTTAGCCCTCACATTGATCATTGCTGTCCTAAATGGTTTATCTTGAATATTTATTGATTGATGCTAAACAACTTTATTAGTTGATGTTGAACAACTTCAATATTTCTAAGAATACTAGTAGAGTTATAAATTACAAAATTGCACAAATTGAAAAGAAAAGATTAACTGTAAATAAATGCACTGATTATTAACTTGATAATTGATTAAGAATGAGTATAATATATATCAAGAGATGAGCCTTCTAGAATAGAAAATGCCAACTAGAAAATAGGCAAAGAATTCCCAATACTTTGAAAGCAATAATCCACCCAAAATTGCAACAGGAGAGAAGGATTATTTAAGATCCTTGAGCAATGTATTTCTTAATGCTCCCTTGTTCTTACATATCTCAATTCAGTTTAATCCAAAGACTTCCATCAAATGCTTTATATAAAAGAAAAAAACATGTTTTCAATTGGTATTCCATGAGATGTTTCATAAAAAGATTCCAATATATTTAATCTTTTGATTGGAACAACTCAATTAAGCAAATGATACATAATCTTCACAACACTTGCAAAACATAATATTCATAGTAGATGATGAGTTGTTAACTTCTTGACACATTATCATTCAAACATTTATCTTAAATAGCCTTTAAACATTTTCACAACATAATCCTCACAGTAAAGAATGAATTGTTATGTTCTTAATCCATCACCATATAAACATGTCGAAAGATGTATATGTCAACTTTTTACAATATTATTTCTTGTATAGGAAATGGACTTGGGAGAAATATTTATAATTTATAATACAAATAATAAATGGACTCAAGGGTGAAAACTTTATTTATCACACCAAATAATAAATGTACGTGAGAGAATCACTTGTTTTTCTTAGACTCCAATTTTCAAGCATAGCAAATCATTTCAAATGAAAATGACAAAATGCTTCACAACCAAAGTTGTTAATTGAGGAAAAATAAAATGTTTCCAAGTTCCACCACTGTACGCATTTAAAATTGGTTGTATATTATTGTAAGGACAAGGAATATAATTAAAAAATGTCTTGCGCTTGCTAGACTTGAGGATGATCATATGCTTTTTGTGTGGAAAACTCAGACTTCTCAACTGTCATGTGAATGTTTCTCTTTTTAATTGTTTTGCATGCCATCACAAGGGATCGATTTAGTTAAATGTAGCTCAGAGTGATTCAAAATGTTTGGGTGCAAAAAAGGACCATTCCTAGTGTAAACGTACCTATCGGGATGTGTTGGAATAGTTCCTTTGGTCACACGAATTGCAGAATGAAAGTTGCACCACTATGCAACTTTACACTACTTGCATTTGACACTTTTTTCATCAAGTGAAAACTAGACACCATGAGAAGACGACTCCGAGATAACAAAAATCAAGAGAGTTATTGTAAAGGATCCCAATGTGATCTTGTAGGCTCAGATAGAGATTTCGTAAGCATCACGGTTTCTGAGTAATAGCTCATCAAATATTGCAGTCATTTTGCACTTTGGACCCTTAGAGATTGAGTCAATTGAATGTGGCTCAGAGTGATTCGGCATGTTTGGGTGCAAAAGAGGACTATGCTTAGTGTAAATTTACCCATCCGAACACATTGGAATAGTTCATTTGGTCAGATGGGTTACAAAACTAAAGTTGCACTACTTTGCAACTTTACACTACTTGCATTTGACACTTTTTCCATCAAGTGAAAAATGGACACCATGGGAAAATGACTTTGAGATTAAAAAACTGAGAGAGGTTATTATAGAGGGACCAACGTGATCTTGTAGGCTTGGATGGAGAGTTCGTAAGCATCACGGTTTCCAAGTAATATCCCGTCAAAGATTGTTGCTTTTTTACACTTTGGACCCTTAAGGGATCGAGTCAGTTGCATGTAGCTCAAAGTGATTCAGGGTGTTTGGGTGTGAAAGAGGACCATTCCTAGCGTAAACACACCCTTTCAGACATGTTGGAACAATCTATTTTGTCACACAAGTTGCAGAACAAAAGTTGCACCACTTTGCAACTTTACACTACTTGCATCTGACACTTTACATCAAGTGAAAACTGAACAACCATGGAAAAATGACTTCGAGATAACAAAAACCAAGAGAGGTTATTGTAGAAGGGCCCAACGCGATCTCGCATGATCAAACTAAGAGTTCATAAGCATCACAGTTTCTGATTAATAGCCCATCAAATATTGTTGCCCTTATTCACTTTGGACCCTTAAGGGATAGAGCTGGCTAAACGTAGTGTAGAGTGATTCGACATGTTTGGGTGTGAAAGAGGACCATGCCTAGCATAAACATACCCATCTAGATGCATTGGAATAGTCCGTTTGGTCACACGAGTTGCAGAATGAAAGTTGCACCACTTTGCAACTTTACAATGCTTGCATTTGACACTTTTTCCATCAAGCAAAAACTAGAAACCATGAGAAAAAGACTCCAAGATAACAAAAACCAAGAGAGATTATTGTAGATGGTCCCAACACAATCTCGTAGGCTCAAATAGAGAGTTCATAAGCATTACGGTTTCTGAGTAATAGCCCGTCAAAGATTGTTTCCCTTTTGCACTTTCGACCCTTAAGGGATCGAGCCAGTTGAACATAGCTCAAAGCGATTCATCATGTTTGGGTGTGAAAGAGGACCATGCCTAGCATAAAAATACCCATCCAAATGTGTTGGAATAGTCTATTTAGTCACACGAGTTTCAGAACGAAATTTGCACCACTTTGCAACTTTACACTGCTTGTATTTGACACTTTCCATCAAGTGAAAACTGGACACCACGAGAAAACAACTCTGAGATAACAAAAACCAAGAGAGGTTATTATAGAGGGGCCCAACACAATCCTATAGGATTAGATAGAGAGTTAGTAAGCGTCATGGTTTCTGAGTAATAGCTCGTCAAATATTGTTGCCCTTTTTCACCTTAGACCCTTAAGGAATTGAGCCAGTTGAACGTAGCTCAGAGCGATTCAGCATGTTTGGGTGTGAAAGAGGACCATGAATAGCGTAAATGTACCCATGCAAACGTGTTGGAACAGTCCGTTTGGTCACACAAGTTGTAAAACAAAAGTTGTAACACTTTTTCCATCAAGTGAAAACTGGACACCATGGGAAAATGACTTCAAGATAACAAAAATCGAGAGAGGTTATTGTAGAAGGGCCCAACATAATCCCGTAGGCTCAGACGGAGAGTTCATAAGCATCATGGTTTCTGAGTAATATCTCATCAAATATTTCTGCCCTTTTTCACTTTGGACCCTTAAGGGATCGAGCTGGTTGAATGTAGCTCAGAGCGATTCAATGTGTTTGGGTGCAAAAGAGGACCATGCCTAGCATAAATGTACCCATATGGACGCTTTGGAATAGTCTGTTTGGTCACATGAGTTGCAGAATGAAATTTGCACCACATTGTAACTTTACACTGCTTGCAATTGACACTTTTTCCATCAAGTCAAAACTGGACACAATGGAAAAATGACTCTAAGATAACAAAAAATGAGAGGTTATTTTAGAGGTGTCCTACGTGATCCTAATGCCTCAGATGGAATGCCTGTAACTGACACAGTATTTGGGTAACAATCCATCAAAGATTGTTTCCCTTTTGCAATTTGGACTGTTAAGGGATTACGTTGCATGAATTACAAATGTTTGAGGGCAGCAATAAATTTCAAAATTTGAGTAAATATCATTAAAAATGTTTATTTGAATAGATTGTATGCTATATTGATATTGATATATAATCATTAGGGTGATTTGTTTTAATAAATGAAGGTTTTATAATAAGTTAGTCAATTGGTGCTAGTTATAATAGGGAGAGAATAAAAGAAGAAGAAAAATTATTAGTAACCATCAATAGTTATTACACACTATATTAATAATATGATGTTTACAATAAAATGAGATTTATTTGGTTGTCCTAATTCTTCTATTTTTGCTACAATTGTCTAATATGCTTCATACACCATTCTGAAACCCAAGTGCTTGTACTTGTAGGCATAATGCCTTAGGTACTCTGTTCTCACTAATATTTTACAATGTCAAGTTCATACATTCGAGATTCTCTTATAATGTCTACATCATAGATGCTCATGATGAGTTTAACTTCAAATGAATAACTTGATATTCCCTTGCTAAGCTTCACACACTCTTTTATAATGGCTTCAAATCAGAATTGAGATTTGTCAAGATCATCAAAATAAGGATGTTGCATTGATTTTTTGGCTGAGATTCTCTTGGATGGTGCATAAATCAGCATTTTCCACAAGGATACACCAATCAATTTTTAGTAGTTTACTTACAAATAGGCAAAGTAAAAGAAGAAAAAGAAAGAGCATCCAAAATGGAAATGAAATGAAAATGGATGGAAGGCACTTACAAACAACAATTCCACACCATTTGGTTCCAACTCGGGAATAGCAAGGCATAAATATTGATGCTTCCATTGAGGATAGGCATGGCAGTCTCTCAACTTAGTCACTCCTGGTCATACATCTTCATTGGCAGTTCCAAGATACCTATTGCACACAACACCTCTCATGAATAGAATAACTTGAAATTCAAGATGCTCTTATAATGTCTACACCATAGGTACTCATGATAAGGTTAACTTTAAATGAATAACTTGAAATTCCCTTGCCAAGCTTCACACGCACTTTTATAATGGCTTAAAATCATAATTGATATTTTTCAAGATCATCAAAATAAGGATGTTGCATTGCTTTTCTGGCTGAGATTCTCTTGGATGGCTTATAAATCAACATTTTCTGCAAGGGGACACCAATCAATTTTGAGTGGGTTACTTACAAATAGGAAAAGTAAAAGAAGAAAAAGAAAGAGCATCCAAAATGGAAATGAAATGAAAATAGATGGAAGGAACTTATAGACAACAAATCCACAATTCTAAGCATAAAGTGTGCTACATTTGCAAGTCTGATGACTTCATCAATCACCTACATACATGATATAAATATTAGATGATAGCATTTGCATCATAGCATTGGAATCATACAAATTAATGTGCATACAAGTATAAATTAATAAGAACCAATGTGCATACTTACAAATTAATTCAATGAACCATCTGAGTATGCTCTACTCTTTATTGTGTCAAGTATTGCCTGATGGTCAAACTCACAGACCTTCCACAAGGTCTTGTTCAAAGGTCTACCCCCATATTTATTCAAACGAACATTGGATGCCATGACAAGGTTCGAGTAATGAAGAATCTTCTGATGCGCGTCAAATTCCTCAAACAACTAATATTTAACACTCTTATGTGGTTACCTTCTAAGCCACATTCCAGTAACAACAACTAAGCCTGTAGGGTATTCGATGTTTTCTCCATCTATAACTAGGGCCTCCAATTTCTTTTTGGCCTCAACATAATGACACAAGTAATAATTTGTTCCCTCTTCATTTTCTTCATTTGCAATAACTGCATAAACATGCTCTCCATTAATATGTGTAGTACATCTCTTGAAATTAGTCAACATTACAAATACACTACAAAGTAAGATAACAATAAGAATTTTAAAAACTAAGCAAGTAGATATAATACCTGGTTGAACTAGATCTGATATGTGGTCAAATTTTGCCAATGAATCCATTTGTGTTAGTTCCAATGTCGTCAGAGGGCGATACGTGTGAAGTGGGCTAAGATAACTTAATGACCATTTCTCAACCCACTCCTTTGACTCACAATCATCCCAGGCTTGCATTTTACATGAAGAAAAAAAAATGCCATCTTTTGTGTATTGACACTCCATGACCTACATTTGAGCTAAGGAAAGAGTGTAGCTCACTCGATCCTAGCAATGTACAACAATCCTCGTATGGTGCAATGTTAGTATCATTCATCAACCAAAAAAATCTATGGACTAAAGACATACCTTCATTACCTGAACCCATCAAAGCATTACACCACTCGATGATTGATTTTGCATCTATCAACTTTGCATTGTATTTATACTTTAATTCTTCTCGTGCTAATGCTCTTTTCACACATGCTCCTACACCATCATGCTCCCCCTTTCCATGCCATGCCTCACACAATTTCAACATATATTGAACACCTATAATGACATACATCCTGCACAACCAGTAGAACATGCGTGAGTTCCTGAACTGTATTTCATAGTTATCTGACCATATTATATGTCAACTGTATGTTATTCCCCTCTAAGCCAAATCATTATAAAACATATGGAAGCAACCTTGCATGAACTCTAGAGAATGTGTGCAATCATCACTAATATAAAAGTGATACTCCCTCAATACCTTCCTTTTGTAAGGAAAGCTTAGGTGCGGAACAAACTCTCCTAACGCCAAAACCTTAAGGAAGAATGCAGATATGACTTTAAATTTTTCAATTACAGTTCATTAAGATACACTTGAAAAGAATAACAGAACAAAGAAATGAACACATACACAATTGGACACCAGATTTACATGGGAAAACCCTTACGGGAGAAAAACCCACCACACCAAGAAAAGCCTCTTTGTACTACAGTAAAGAAAATTACATACAGAGTTCAGACTTAACTTTCTGATGTCAATTTTCAGCAGCAACATTCACTAATCAATCTTGTACAGAAACATTAATCTCACAATGCTCGTAGACGCATACAAATGAACCCACTCAGATCAATCTGTGTTCAATCAAGCAACTCTACGTAATTGAACTATTCACCATTATCGACCATTGCAGAGCATAATTGTTTTCCTCACAATCTATTCATATTCCACACAGGAATAGTCACAATAGTCCAACTTCCAACGGTTCACATTCCGCTTCTCTCATTAGCTCAGAACACACTATGTCAAACAGTCATTCGGTCAAAACGTTCAAACTGTATCGCATATCAGTGAGACACTAGACCGTGTCTCCCTGATGCCAAAATTCCCAATCACATAGCTATCGACAAGACCCTAAGAAGTCAGACCGATAACAAATCAAGTCTCCCCGATATCACAAGAAAACCAACTGTCCATCGGCAAGAGTCACCACCATCGGCAAGAGTCATATCGAATGCAAAACCATCAGCCAAACTCACTCCATCGGCAATACATCTCACCAATGTCCACTGCAGAATCATCAGCAAGACCATCGCTATCGACGAGACATCATACTGAACACAAATCCATCTTGTGCAGATTTATCGGCAAGAGTTTCGCTATCGCTGAGAGTTCATAGTGAACATAAATCTATCGGCGAGATATCCTCTATCGGTAAGACTTCTCACCGATGTCCATTGTAGAACTATCAAAAAGACCATTGTTGTCGCTAAGAGTCTTATAGAACCTTTATGTTACACTGATGTTCATTGTGCAGAGTTGTCGGCAAGACAAGTGCTATCGGCAAGAGTTCACACCAAAAACATATCTGTCGGTGAGAGGAAAACCATCAGCAAAAGTTCTCACCGAAGTTGCATACCCGTCGGCGAGACCAACACTGTTGGCAAGAGCTCACATCAAATGTATACTTGTTAGTGAGAGGAGAACCATCGGCGAGACAAGCACTATTAGAAAGAGTCTGAGAGTCTCCTTGATGTCCATTGTGAACAGAACTTTCACCGTGACTAACACTGTCAGAATGAGTTACTCTGAAGGTTCATGCCTCTCCCCAATGCCACTCGTCGCCAAGAGTCTCCCGATAATCACCAGGAATCAACTTGTCAGCAAGACAGAACCAAAGTCTTAGTGACTTTAATCTTTTCAGAAGTTTAGAACACAACTGCTAGTCGGTAAGACATTCTTAGGGTCTCACCGATTTTTCTCTTTCAAGAGTTTTCATGTCAGTAAGCTTAAGGCACATTTTCCAACAATCTCCCACTTGATGAAGATCTTACTGACACCTCCAGAGCACAAAAAAATTATTGAAATTCATGGGCACTAAGGCCCATCGAACTGGCACACCACTTGAACTTGTATGTTCTCACTGGTTTCGTCAATGCATTTGCAACATTTTCCAGAGTATCCACTTTTTCTAAAGAGACCTTTCCATCCTCCACCATATCTCATACAAAATGATACTGCACATCAATATGTTTCGTCCTGGCATGGAAAGTAGGATTTTTTGCCAAACAAATAGCACTCTGACTGTCATAGTAAATTGTAATTTTCCTTGCATCAAACCTAATGTTAGAACACAAACGTTTTAACCAGATTGCTTCTTTATAGGCGTGTGTTGCTGCCATGTATTCTGCCTCTGTAGTGGACAAAGTGACTACAACCTATCGCTTACTCATCCAACTAACTGCACCACCATTCATCATGAAAATATATCCACTGGTGGATTTTCTGTTGTTAATGTCCCTTGCCCAATCAGAATCCACATAGCCTCAAATGCTGAGAGTCCTCTGTGATTCAACCAAATTTCTATGGTAACACAAAGCATATTCTAAAGTGCCCTTCAGATATTTGAACACTCTTTTCATAGCATCCCAATGTCTCCTTCCATGATTTTCCATAAAATGACTAAGTACTCCCACTGCTTGGGCAATGTATGGCCTTGTACAGACCATTGCATACATTAGACTGCCAACTGCACTAGCATAAGGCATTCTGGTCATGTCCTCCATCTCAGTAGGAGATTTTGGACAGTCTTCAATAGATAGCTTTGTTCCCTGCAAAACTGGAACAACTAGTTGCTTACACTCAGTCATACAAAATCTCTCCAGAATAGTATTAATATACTTACTCTGACTGAGCCAAATTTTTCTACTCTTCCTGTCCCTGGTTATTTCCATTCCTAGAATATACCTAGCTGCACCAAGATCTTTCATTTCGAACTTTGCAGACAACTGAGATTTTAGATCAAAATTCATTAACTTACTATTGCCTATGAATAACATATCATCAACATAGAGAGCAATAATAAGAACACAATCATTTTCAACTTTGAAGTACACACAATGATCAAATTTCAATCTTACAAATCCCAATGACAAAACAAACGTGTCAAACTTCTCGTACCACATTCCAGGAGATTGTTTTAATCCATACAGAGATTTTTTCAACTTGCAAACCAGTTTTTCTTTACCTTTTTTCCACAAAGTGCTTAGGCTAGGACATGTAAATTTCTTCTTCAAGGTCACCATGAAGAAATGTTGTCTTCACATCCATCTATTCAATCTCTAAGTCATACGCTGCTACAAGTGACAAAAGAAATCTGATAGATGTCAGCTTAGCTACATGAGAAAAAAATTCCCTATAATCAATTCCCTCTACCTGGGAATATCCCTTCGCAACCAACCTCGCCTTCTACTTTTCTACACTACCATCCAAACCTATTTCCCTTTTAAATACCCATTTGCAGCCAACAACTTTTCTGCCTTTAGGAAAGGGCACCAAACTCCAAGTATCATTCTTTTCTAATGATGCCATTTCTTCATTCATGGCTTCCAACCAAGAGATTGAATCAGACATTATAAATGCCTCTTTCACAGTCCTAGGATCATCAGTGCTAGAAATTAAAGCATAGGCACAAGTAGAATCTAATATAGAAAACCCATACCTATCAAGTTGCTTTCTTTCACGTGTTGACCTCGTCACAAGTTGAGGTTGATCTTCTTCTTTAGAACTCTCAGAACTACTTGAGATCTCCTCAGTTTCAGGTACATTTTGAATTTTGAATTCCTCTTTATCTGGTGTCGAAGGAATTTCAACTACATCATTTTTATCTTCTGATTTTGTCTCTGACTGCAGATCCGAAGTAGAAGGCTTCAGCTCATGAAAAATAACACTTTTGTTGTATAGAACCTTCTTCGTATCAGGATTCCAAAACTTGTATCCTTTTATGCTAGCACTATAACCAATAAAAATACATTTAACAACCTTGTTTTCCAATTTAGACCTTTTTTCATTCGGAAAATATGCATATGCCTCACATCCAAAGACACGAATATGTCTCAGAGAGGGCTTCTTTTCAGACCATGCTTCCAAAGGTGTTTTCTCAACAAGAGCGAAATTCAGAGAATGGTTTATTAAATAACATGCTATTGCAACTGCCTCAGCCCAGAACTTCTCCTCCAAGCCAACACTGCTTAGCATACTTTGTGTTCTTTCCATCACTGTCCTGTTGAACCTTTCAGCAACTCCATTTTGTTGCGGAGTGTAGGGTGTAGTTTTATGTCTTTTAATCCCATGATCTTTATAGTACCTTTCGAACTCATCAAAACAAAACTCACCACCATTGTCAGTCCTTAAACATTTTATTTTTCTTCTAATCTGATTTTCCACAAGTTTTTTAAATTCCTTAAAACGACTGAACACTTCTGATTTACTTTTCAAAAAATAAACAAATTCTCTTCTTGAATAATTATCAATGAACAATACATAATATATTGATTTAGACAAAGAAGGAACATTTACTAGACCAAAAACATCATAATGTATGTAATCAAGTAAACTAGAAGATTTGTGAGGACTGGAGTAAAATGAAACATGGTGTTGTTTACCATATATACAATGTTCACAAAACTTGAATTCGAGGTTACAATCATCAAGCCCTTCAACCAAGTTTTTATTTTTCAAGGTTTTTAAACCTTTTTCTCCAATGTGGCCAAGCCTATGATGCCAAAGCATAGTCTTTTCTGCTGGAAGTTTAACTTCCATAGAGTTTGCACTATCAGGAACATTTTTCTCCTTTTCTCCATGAGTAGCCTTCTGTGACTTTGCAGAGACACTATTGCATTGCATAGCAAGTGCATCCAACTTATACAAAGTACCAATACGAGCACCCCTAGCTAGCACCATTGAGCCTCTAGTCATCTTGCAACCATTTCTAGAGAATGAGACCTACACTCCAACATCGTTCAGCTTACTAGCAGAAAGTAAATTTTGAGCCAGACCTGGTATATGCATTACATCATTGATTCCCTTCACTCTTCCATCAGGGAACTAAATTATAACTCTTCCACGGCCAACTATTTCCAGAGATGAATCGCTTTCCAAATACACCCTTCCACCATCGTATTTTTCATACTTAGTGAACCAGTCTCTATGAAATGTCATGTGGAAAGATGTTCCAGAATCAATCAGCCATACATCATCTGATGCCTAAGTTTCCAAGGCTACAATGAAGGCATCTGCATCACTCTGAGAAGAATCATTGTCGGAAGAATACTTCTTCTTCTTCTTTTTCTCCTCTTTGCAATCATTTCGAACATGACCAGGTTGCCCACAATTCCAACACTTTACCTTGGACTTCTTACTAGGAGACTTTGATCTCCCCTCTGATTTGGATTTGGACTTCTTGTCCTTCTTCTTGCCTTTTTCTTTCAATCTGCCTCTAACAGCAAGAGCCTCCTTCGCCATCTTAGAAGATTTTCTTCTCATCTCTTATGATAACAAAGAAGCAACAATATCTTCCATCTTAAAAGAGGAAGTAGTACTCCCAATAGCCATCACCAAGTGATCCCAAGAATCTGGCAAAGAACATAACATAGCATACAACAATCTTCTTCATCAATCTTTATACCCAGTTCAACTGAGCAATCAACATGTTGAAAGCATTCAAATGATCAGCAAAGACACTCCTTCCTACATTTTCAAAGAGTAAAGCTTCTTCCTCAAGAACAACTTATTCACCAAGGACTTTCCTTGATGAATAGCTCCCAGTCTTTTCCACAAAGAGGATGTTGTCTTTTCTTCATGAATATTTAGAAGAACAGAGTTTGCTAAATAGAGCCTTATCAGCCCCTTTGATTTTTGATCTGCAAGGTCCCAATCCTCTTGCTTCATGCTTGTAGGCTTCGTTCCAGACACAACAAGCCAAAGATCACGATCAACCAACAGATCTTCCATTTTGAGTTTCCACAACTCAAAATTACTGCCATTAAATTTCTTAATTTCAATCTTTCCTGATGTGCTTGCCATCTTAATTTGTAATTCGAATTACCAAACTTCTACAAGACTCCCACTGAACATAATTGACACAAAAAACCCAACGTACCCACAAGGATAACACAACTAGCCAAGCTCTGATACCACTTGTAAGGAAATCTTAGGTGAGGAACAAACTCTCCTAACGACAAAACTTCAGGGAAGAATACATTTATGACTTTAAATTTTTCAATTACAGTTCATTAAGATACACTTGAAAAGAATAACAGAATAAAGAAATGAACACATACACAATTGGACACCAAATTTACGTGAGAAAGCCCTTACGAGAGAAAAACCCACCACACCAAGAAAAGCTTCTTTGTATTACAGTAAAGAAAATTACATACAGAGTTCAGACTTAACTTTCTGAAGTCAATTTTCAGCAACAACATTCACTTATCAATCTTGTACAGAAACATTAATCTCACAATGCTCGCAGACGCATACAAATGAACCCATTCAGATCAATCTGTGTTCAATCGAGCAACTCTATGCAATCGAGCTTTTCACCATTATCAACCATTGCAGAGCATAATCATTTTCCTCACAATCTGTTCATCTTCCACACAGGAACGGTCACAACAGTCCAACTGCTAACGGTTCACATTTCGCTTCTCTCATTGGATTAGAACACACCACGTCAGACAGTCGTTCGGTCAAAATGTTCAAACTGTATCGCATGTCAATGAGACACTAGACTGTGTCTCCCCGATGCCAAAATGCTTGATCACATAGCTATCAGCAAGACCAAAGGTATCGGCAACACCCTAAGAAGACAGAAAAATAACAAATCAAGTCTCCCCGATATCACAAGAAAACTAACTATCCATCGAAAAGAATCACCACCATCGGCAAGAGTCATATCAAATGCAAAACCATCGGCCATACTCACTCCATCGGCAAGACATCTCACTGATGTCCACTGCAAAACCATCGACAAGACCATCGCTATCGGCGAGACATCATACCGAACACAAATCCATCTTATGTAGATCTATCGGCAAGAGTTTTGCTATCGCTAAGAGTTCACAGCGAACAAAAATCTATCGGCGAGATATCCTCTATCAGAAAGACTTCTCACCAATGTCCATTGCAAAACTATCGGCAAGACCATTGTTGTCACTAAGAGTCTTATAGAACCTTTATGTTACACCGATGTTCATTGTGCAGAGCTGTCAGCGATACAAGTTCTATCGGCAAGAGTTCACACCAAAAACATACCTGTCGGTGAGAGGAAAACCATTGGAAAAAGTTATCACCAAAGTTGCATACCCGTCAGCGAGACCAACACTATCGGCAAGAGCTCACACCGAATGTATACCCACTGGTGAGAGGAGAACCATCGGCAGGACAAGTGATGTCGAAAAGAGTCTGAGAGTCTCCCCGATGTCCATTGTGAAAAGAACTTTCACCGTGACTAACACTATCAGAATGAGTTACTCTGAAGGTTCATGCCTCTCTCCGATGCCACTCGTCGCCAAGAGTCTCCTCGATAATCACTAGGAATCAACCCATCGACAAGACAAAACCAAAGTCTCAACGACTTTAATATTTTCAGAAGTTTAGAACATAGCTGCTAGTCAGTAAGACATTCTCAGGGTCTCACCGATTTTTCTCTTTCAAGAGTTTTCATGTCAGTAAGCTTGAAGCACATTTTCCAACACCTTTGGTCCTCTGTACTATCATTTGCATGAATGAATGCTATGTGCACAAATATCAAAACCTGTGTGGAGTTGTAATATTATGACTGCACCTCATGTTGTGGCTGTAGAGTGTAGTTCTCTGCAAAGTCAACCACTAAAACTATGCTACCAACTAGAGAGGTGTCCTTGCATAGCTTGAATTGCATGTCCAACCATCGGGATTTATGGGTATAACTTGCATACTCATACACTATATTGTCATGAAACATGGACATAAACTAATACACTGGAATCTTCTGAATAACCAAATCACACCTTTTTGCTTGATTATCATCTTTGTAATGTATGCCACTATTTTATACTTCTTAAACTCTACTAGTTTCTATCCCACCTCATCTCTGATTTCTATATGTTGACATATTGGCATACGTTGCAAGCCACCACAACGCTAACATGAACCATCCAAGCATAGTGTCATGTAGAATATTTGGCCATCCTCTATTTTACATAATTTTTTTGATAAGAACTCTCTTGAAGATGTTGGTGGGGATTGTATTCCACAATCCTACAAAACATCATTAGTATGCAAATCTAAACATATAGAAAAATAAATATCATAATGGTTAGAGAATTCAATATGTAGTCTACAACAAGTAGTGCATGTGTGATTTATCTTGACATAAAAAGGTTTAATCATTTCAAAGTATCTTTGAAAAATACTAATTTGAGGATAATCTTGTTGAAATTTATGAAAAAATTGGGTTTGAGTCGTATCTAAAAAATGCTTTGGATGTGGCTCACGATTCTAACTACCGATTCTCCTTCTTACCACATCCCTTTGATTTGAATATGGCCTTGTGTTATTCTTCCAATACTCTTCAATTAGTGTTCTCAATGCTTCAACAACTTTTTTATCTTTTCGTGGCAGTCTCCCCGAGAATGCCCATAATTCATTTGAATCAATGCCCTCAATTCTTTGCCACCTTTGAATGACTCTTGATAAAGTTTTTCTATTAATTCTCAATTGTTCACTCATCTTTCTAATGATACGAGCTCTCTTTTTTTGACTACTTACCAAAGTCGATGTAATGACACATTGGGTGACATTACTATCCTTTGAGCATGAGGTCTTACCCACACTCTCATAAGGATCCATTAGATTCTTCACAATAGTGTTTTCACTTGAAGCATTTGATGTTCTCAACCCAAGAATCTTCATGATGTTTCTATACTTTATACCCCACATCATTTCAACAAATAGTTGACATCTTACAGTCTCATTTAGCCTTTCAAAGAACAATTTCCAAATGTTGTCAGCATATCTTCTACAAGTGTGTGCTAGAATCTTACCTTCCATGTGCTGCAAAATATCCTCATCAATATTAATCAAATACTCTAGCTTTCTACACAAAATTCTAGGTGGTTTTCTCCTAGGTACATACATCTCAACATTAGTAATTTCATCAATATTTAAGTGAGGTAGGCTAGATTGCATACCTTCAATAGAGGGTGGAATAGATGACATACCTTGAGATTCACATGGGGATGATGGCATACCATCTTCGTCAAATTCGAGTGATGATGTACTCCCAACTTGAGATGTGGTGGATGGTGTCCCTTCATATTCACTTGTGGTAGATGGTGTCCAACCATATTCACTTGCGGTAGATGGTGTCCAACCATATTCACTTGCGGTAGATGGTGTCCCTCCATATTCACTTGTGCTTAATGTTGTCCCTTCGTATTCACTTGCGGTACAGGGTGTGTCTGTAACTATGGTATTTGAATTTGTCTTACCATGATGCTTTCGCATCTATGCCCTTTATGCCGCCAATGCCTTTTCTCTTTTTGATGGTTGAGGTTCCTCTTCAATTGGCTTGTTTTCGTCAATCGTATCCAATTTCTTCTTCTCATGATATGTCCTCATCTGTTATTTATTTTTTGCTTTATTGGTTTGATACTCTTCATCTATCAGTTTATTCCTTGTTCGTTTCCTCAGCATGGCAGATAATTTTACCTGTAGCATGGTAATGAGACAAATATTAGTTCTTAAAAAATTAATCCATACAAATAAATGAAATATATGTCATTCAAGGCTTCATACAAAATACTTACAATCATCTTGTAGAAGAGTATTTCTAGCATAGAAAAAGGTCACATCAATTTTTTCGATGGAATGCCTTAAAGAATATGGTAATGTGGCATGCCATGATTGCAAGATAGGCTCAAAATGGAAGCATGGACAAGGCATGTTAATTGTTTGACAATAATGTTTTCGTAGACATGTATGCAAAATGTAGTAACTTTCACAAGCTAGTGAGCTCACTAGCTTGCCAATGCTACCACATTTTGCATACATTTCTATGAAAACATTATTGTCAAACAATTCAAATTCCTTGTCCATGCTTCCATTTTGAGCCTATCTTGCAATCATGGCATGCCACATTACCACATTTCTTTAAGGAATTCCATCCAAAAAATCATGTGAGCATTGGCCAGCTAGTGAGCTCACTAGTTTACCAATGCTACCACATTTTGCATACATTTCTACAAAAACATTCTACTAAAACAATTCAAATGCCTTGTCCATGCTTCCATTTTGAGCCTATCTTGCAATGATGGCATGCCACATTACCCCATTTCTATGAGGCATACGTTGTCCCTACCTTATCAACCCTACTACATTGGCAAGCTAGTGACCTCACTAGCTTGCCAATTCGATAGGGTTGACAAGGTAGGGGTAGTGTGAAAAAATGCCTCATATAAATGGGGTCTCACAAATCACCGTGAGACCCCATTTCTATGAGGCATTTTTTCAAACTTCCCCTATTTGTGAGACCCCATTTCTATGAGGCATTTTTCACGCTACCCCTACCTTGTCAACCCTATCGAATTGGCAAGCTAGTGAGGTCACTAGCTTTCCAATGTAGTAGGGTTGACAAGGTAGGGGTGGCGTGATAAAACGCCTCATATAAATGGGGACTCATGGTGATACATCACCATGAGTCCCCATTTATATGAGGAATTTTCTCACGCTTCCCCTCACTATAAGTCCCCATTTATATGAGGCATTTTCTCATGCTACCCCTACCTTGTCAACCCTACAGCATTGGCAAGCTAGTGACCTCACTAGGTTGCCAATGTGGTAGGGTTGAAAAGGTAGGGGCAACATATGCCTCATATAAATAGGGTGTCATGGTGATGTACATGTGACACCCCATTTCTATGAGGCATATGTTGCCCCTACCTTGTCAACCCTACCGAATCGGCAAGCTAGTGAGCTCACTAGCTTGCCAATGCTACCACATTTTGCATACATTTCTATGAAAATATTATACTCAAACAATTCAAATGCCTTGTCCATGCTTCCATTTTGAGCCTATCTTGCAATCATGGAATTCCACATTACCCCATTTCTATGAGGCATACGATGCCCCTACCTTGTCATCCCTACCGCATTGGCAAGCTAGTGACCTCACTAGCTTGCCAATTTGGTAGGGTTGACAAGGTAGGGGCAGCATGAAAAAATTCCTCATAGAAATGGGTATTTTGAGGCATCTTTTCATGCTTCCCCTACCTTGTCAACCCTACTAAATTGGAAAGCTAGTGAGGTCACTAGCTTGCCAATGCGGTAGGGTTGACAAGGTAGTGGCAAAGTGAGAAAATGTCTCATAGAATTGGGGTCTCATGGTGATTTAATTGGGGAAAAGTGAGAAGGTAGGGGAAAAGTGAGAAAATACCTCATAGAATTGGGGTCTTGCAGTGATTTAAATCACCGTGAGACCCCAATTCTATGAGGCATTTTCTCACTTTTCCCCTACCTTGTCAACCCTACCGCATTGGCAAGCTAGTGACCTCACTAGCTTGTCAATTCGGTAGGGTTGACAAGGTAGGGGAAGCATGAAAATTCCTCATAGAAATGGGGTCTCATGGTGATTAGCGAGACCCCATTTCTATGAGGCATTTTCATGCTAACCCTACCTTGTCAACCCTACTGATTAGCGAGACCCCATTTCTATGAGGCATTTTCATGCTAACTCTACCTTGTCAACCCTACCGAATTGGTAAGCTAGTGAGGTCACTAGCTTGCCAATGCGGTAGGGTTGATAAGGTAGGGGCAGTGTGAGAAAATTCCTCATATAAATGGGGACTCACGGTGATTTACACCACCGTGAGTCCCCATTTCTATGAGGAATTTTTTCACGTTGCCCCTACCTTGTCAATCCTACTGCATTGTCTCGTGGCATGCCATGATTGCAATATAGGCTGCACCTTTCCCCATGTTGCTAACTTTGCCTTGAATAAAGAGTCTTGAAACAGTGGAGAGAAGGGTTAGAATCTCTTGTAGGTACACTAATCAAGAAAACAATTAAAATATATCACAACATAAGTGAGGAGGTAATTTTATTGATGAGGTAAATTTAGAAATAGAGATGAAAACCAAAATAGATTCAAAGATCTATCAATGTAGGAGTATATTCCAATTTTTTAGAGACATGTATGGAAAATTCGATAGCATAGACAATGCAATCAACTGGTTGATAAAATGCACACCACCATGAGACCCCATGTTTCTTTGAGGAATTTCTTCAAACAGTTGATTGCCTTGTCTATGTTGTTTGATAAAATGCTTTGGTAGACATGTATAGAAAATTTGGTAGCATAGACAAGTCAATCAGCTGTGTGGTATAACTGTTTGACAAAATACCTCAATGAGATGTCCTTGTGGACTAGAGTGATTGTAGGATATGCACAAAATAGATTTATTGAAAAGGATTTAGAAAATTTCAAGCATATGCAAATTGTAGGTGTAAAACCAAATTCAACTACATTTTACAACATACCCCATGCCTATACCAAAATGAAAGCTTTGGAGAGTGGTATGCACATCCATAGTAAAGGATTGAGAAATGATGCATTATTTTACTTCCTTATAACTTTTGTCATATATATATGTGTATATAAAATGTGTAAGCATACACAAGGTAAGTCAATTGTTTAACAAAATGCCTCAAAGAGATGTGGTTTAAAAATGTAATTGGAAAGTGTAAAGAATTGTGTAATTTAAATTGTGCATTGACAAGCTAAGGTTATAATTACAAACAAACAATGATCAACATGGAATATGAAAAAAAAATAAAAATCAAAGCAAGCCAAAATATAATGAAAGAAAATGTGTAAAGACTTCACATACCTAAAAAACTAGAGTTTCAAATGGAGGAGTTCTACCCAATTATGTAGCATTTGCTTCTTCTTTCTTCAAACTCCTCAATAATTTGTTTTTTTCAAAAGCTTGTTCCCCTCAAAACTTCAATTGTATATCACTCTTGAATGGAATTCAGACTTGAATTGATATTAGATACCTTTCAATGTGAAAACTCTGCTATTTCATGCAAAGGTGGTGGAAAGATCATGAAAAAGGTGTTGGAATGTGAAAAAGATGCATGCACACTTCACAAAATCATCAAAAAGCTTTTTTTTGTCGGAACATGTGCAGAACCAGGAGAATATGCAAAATGTGGGCCTTGAGATCATGGGTATATTGGGTTGTTTGCCATTTTTAGAGCAAGACATAATGCACTTGTGTTATAATGCAAGCGTGTTATGTCTTTCGATCCATATCTTCTTTGTTTATTTATGTTTCTTTCTCTCTTTCCTTCCTTCCTCCACCCTCTATCTCTCTCTCCTTCCAGACTCCTCCACCCCCTCCTTTATTCTATCCCTCACCCTCCCTCCTTCTCTCTCCACCATAACCATCTACCCATAACCATAAATAAATAAATACATAAACCCTCTACCCCTCTACCTCTACCCTCTACCTCCTGCCTATGCCCTCAGCCCTGACCCTAGGCCTAAAGCCCTCCACCTAAGCCATGAGCCATAGTCCTCAGCTCATGCCACACTCTGCCTATCCACAGTGGACCCTCGACCTGTGCCCATCCGGCCCTCTTACCCTCAGCCCTGTGCCCTCGGCCCCTCGGCCCCTTAAGCCATAAACCTAAACCCCTAAACCCCATAAACTGTCCCCCCAACCCCTATACAATGAACCCTCCCTCCAGCCCCTCTACCCACCCCTCCGACCCTCCATAAACCCTCACCCTCTACCATTCCACTGTGTCCACTCTACCCTCCAACCTAATCCATAACCTTAAACCCATTTCTTTCACCTAATCCCTCAACCCTCAGCTCTTAATCCCTCAGCCCATGCATGGTCAGCCTCAGCCTTGCCCTCAGCCATGAGGCCTGATCCACTCGGCCCTATGCCTCTGCCTATGCAATGAGACTTCCAGCCCCTGATCCTCGGCCTATGCCTCGACCGTCTTTGCCCTAGGCCTAGGCCACAGTCATCGGCCCCTCTCCATGCAAACCACCCTCCAGCCTCCGGCCATCCAGCCCCCTTCCATGTACCCTCCACCCTACCATCCATTCCACTACCCCTCATCCCTCCAGCCACCAACCCAGCCACCCTATTCCATCCATTTGTCCCTCAACCACCTCCATTCTCAACCCTCACCCTATAAATTGAATCCCTTCCTTATCTTTTCCCTCCTCTTCTCTCCCTCTTTATCTCCATCCATCCATCCTCTCCCTCCCTCCTCCCTCCTCTCTGCCTAGTCCTCAGCCATGCCCATCAGCCCTTCAAGCCTTGAAGCCCACATCAGAATGTTGCCTAAGTCCACCCATGTTCCTTCTTCCATCCATAAACCCCCTTCCATCCCTCCACCACCACAATGAACCCTCCTTCCATAATCCCTCAACCCAACCCTAAACCCCATCCTCCAGCAATTAAACCTAAACCCTTAAACCTCCTACCCCTCTACTATACATTGTCCTCAACCCTCAATTCCTCAACCCTCAGCCATAATCCTCAACCCTCAACCCCTCAAACCTAAACCCTCAACCATCACCCTCTACCTATACATTGTACCCTCAAATTGAATCCCTTCAACCATCATTGCCCTCAGCCTAGTCCTAAAACTCTATACCCTCAACCCAATGCCTAAAACCATCAGCGATTATGGATCCTCAGCCTATGCCCTCAGTTCTCGACCCTCTGCCATTGGTCCACCTGTCCCTCCCTTCTCTTCTCTCCCTGTCCTCCATCCATCCATCCCTCCTCTTTCCTTCATTCCTTCTTTCAACCTATACCCCTCCTTTTCCTCAACCCTCCATACCCCTCTACCCCTCCCTCCTTCCTTCCTTCATGGCTTTCCTCTAACCTAATCCCTCAACCCCTAAACCCTTAATCCCTCAACCTCAGCCCCTCCAACCCTCAGCCCTCCCAACCCTCAACCTTCCAACCCTCAACCCTCTGACCCTCAGCCCTCAGCCCTTAACCCTCAGCCCCTTAAGCCTAATCCCTCAGCCCCTATGCCCTCTGCCTATACAATATTACCCTAATCTCAACCTATCTGATTCCCTCCAGCCACAACCCTCCATTCCCTCCACCCCTCTACCTCAACCCCTCCAGCCCCCTATCCTTCCACATTACCCCTCCAAACCTATACCCCTCTACCCTCCTTCCTTTCCTACTACCCCTCCAACCCCTCATCCCCCCTACCCTCTTCCATCCATTTCCCTCCAACCTATAAGTCCTCCAACCCCTCAATTCCTCCATTTGGATCCTCCACCTCCTTATACTGTGTCCCTCCCTCCTCTACTATCCTTCTCTCTATCTCATATCCCTCCATCTCTCCTCTATCCTTCCCTCCTCTCTGCATAATCCTCAGTACAACCCTTCCTTGTTTTTCCTTCCCCTCCTTAAACCCTCTACCCCTCCACCCCTCCATCCATTCCTCTTCCTTCCATCCCTCAGCCCCTCAACCCCTCCTTCCCTTAATCCATCCACCCCCTCCTTCCTTCCACCTCCATTTGAACCCCTCCTTCCACCCCTCAACCCATTTCCTCCTTCCTGGGTCCCTCCAACCCCTCCACCACATTTGAATCCTCCAGCCCTCACTATATCTTTTATCCCTCTCTCTTCTCCTTCTCTCTATCTCCTTCCTCCATCCTCCATCCATCCATCCCACTCCTCTCTGCCTAATCCTTTCCCCTCCAACCTTCCCTTCCTCCAACCCCTAAGCCCCTCCCGGTCCGCCACCCCTCTACCCTCCACCCTTCCTTCCATCCATTCCCTCCTTCCATGTCCACCCTTCCCTCCCTCAACCACTTAAACCCCTCCTACCTATACATTGAACCCCTAAACCCCTAATCCCTCCAACCCCTATACCTGATCCTCTACCCTCATTGTAAACCTCAACCTCAGCCATAAACACTAAACCCATAAACCTTCTACCCTCTACCATGCCACATTAAACCCTCAGCCCTTAAGCAGTAAACCCCTCTAGCCCGATGCCCTCTGCCTTTACATTTGGACCCCTCAACCCCTGATCAGCAAACCATATGCCCTCAGACCTACCCTTCCTTCCCTCCTTCCCTACCATTCCTTCCTCCCTTTCTCTATCCCCCCCCTCTCTATCTCTCTCCCTCTTTCCTCAATTCCACTCCCTCCACCTCCATCCACTCCCTCTCTTCCTCCTCTCCCCTCTCAGGTCTCTCCCTCCCTCTCTCTAGTCTCTCCCTCAGTCCTCTCTCTCCCCACCCTCTCTATCTATCCCTCCACCCTGCCCCTGAATGAGATCCTCCCACCCCCCTATCTCCCTCCCTCACCTCCCTCCACCCCCCCCATTCCTCTTTCTCTCCCTCCTCTCTCCATCCTCCCTCCCCTTCTCTCTTGTCCTCCTTCCACCCCCTCCTCCTCCCTCTCCACTACCCTCTCTCTCTCTCTCTCTCTCTCTCTCAGGTCTTTGCCTCCCTCTCTCCCTCCCACCCTACCTAGACAACTCTCTCTCTTAAAATGATCCCTCCCTCTAAAGAAATACATACATACAAACATAATATATATACATACAATCCTACATTCATACAAGAATACATGTACATATGTAAATACAATCTTACATACATATAGGCATACAAACATGCATGCATTGATACATACATACAAGAATGCATACATACATACATACATGACATGCAAGCATACATGTACATACAAATATATAAACATGCATTCAATAGAGTAGCATTTAACATAGAGCAAGACTTAATGCGAGCACGTTATACCGCACTCACGTTATGTCTCACTAGAAATGTCTTGCACAAATGAAAAAAACCATGTCAAAACTAAGATATAACACGAGCATGTTATAACACGCTCTCGTTATATCTTGATTTGGGAATCCCCAAGCCTTAGGCTTGGTATTTTCCTTGGAATACTAACCCAAAGGCTTGGAGGGCCTTCCCAACGACTAGAGACGTGTTTTTGCAAATTCTACAATATTTCACATAATCGGGTTCGTGCTCACCGTCAGGATTGCAAGAGTTTCAATGTTGAACAAATCAAACACCTGGGTAATGTTAGGCTCTCTCTTAGCTAACCAACAATGTAATTTTTTTCACTTTTTGACAATGTTAATCCTTTTATCTATAATTTCTTTTGTTAGTGTGTCTCCTTTTTGGAAAAAAGAAGTGTTTGGTGTTTTTTTCGTTATAAATTAACCGTTAATCAAAATTTCAAATAAATTACATTTTTAGAAACTAGACTCCATTCTACAATGTTTAAAAAAAAAAAATCAATTGATTTCCAAAATTTGTATGGTAGCACAACCAAAATTCTATTTTTCGGGAAGTTTCCACTTTGAAAATTAGTAAAAAATCAAATATTCATTAAAAAATTATCAGAAAAATTGTGCATCAACTACATACGATTAGCTAATTTCTCACTGGAGTGATTTTAAAAATACTAAAAAAAAGGTCACCATGCTAGGTACGCACAAAAGTTGCTATGTTATATTTTTCTAACAAAAAAATCACCAATTTCTATGCATCCCTCTTTTGAACCCCTTAATCTCAACCATTTTCAAAATAAATTAGTAGTTTAGAAAGTAGACTCAGAGCACTATGATCCTTGTTTTCTTCGCATCTCAAAATTTTGAGTGTAACTATCCTCAATTTCACGTCCAAGGTTAGTATTTCCTTATTTCAGAAAAAAAAAAAATTGGCCACTTAAGCCCCCCTTTTGGCCCCCCATCTTTTTGCACTTACTCATTTGCAAGAAAATAATAAAGGAGCACCATTTTCTAAAATTACATTATATAGTTGAGGTGGTCATAGCTATTGCAGAAGTTTAATTGAGAGCTAGGATCCATCATCTAATTTCCTATCATTAATTATTGGACTATTCATTGCTACTATTATCCTTATGGTTATTTTGAGTTGCATTAGTGTAATCACAACCTTTGTGAGTTGCATACACATCACTATGGAATGACAATTGATCACACTTGGGTGATTATATTTGGGAAAATAAACATGTCCCTATTTGTTGATGTGGTTGTTAATCACATACAAACATAGATATAATTATTACAATAGAACCTATCAATCTTGAAATATTTAAATTCAAACATAATTTTAGAATCCCAAGGCCTAAATTATCAATTCTTGACATACTAGTTTCACCCAAGATTCATTTTATTTTTTGTTACTTACAAAGGCACTTGGCTCAAGTCTTTACTAACATGAAACTTAACATATTATGGCTTATGAGGTATCTCAACTAATATAGCTAGATTTGTTACCCCTAGAAGAGCCATCAATATTGATCTTTAGAACATCCATCAAAGGGGCCCAACCACCATCTCTTTGAACCTTCTTTTTAGCATGGCGACCCCTTCGAACACAGAAAGCGTCAAAAACTAGACCATGCAAGCAAAAGCTATTCACAATCTCTTACTTCCATGAAAAATCATATGATTCCTCTCAAGCCAAATATGCCAAAGGATGAAAGCAGGACCAATATTCAAAACAATTTAGAGGAAAGAATTCTGTGTTGAGGGCCTCCCCAAACTACTCAAGAATTCAATCAAAGAAGAGGTGTGAACAAAATGATGTCTCTAGATACCCTACTAAAGGTGTCAAATAAGCTTAAAAAATGGGCAACAAAAGAACAAATGCGACAAATCCTCTTCACTATAGCCATAGAGAACACATATAGAGGGACCTTGGAAACCCCACTTTTGAAGATTATCCCAAGTCAAGCATCTATTACAAGCTAGAGTCCACAAGAAGCAATTACACTTAGGCCAAGAAAACTTATTCCAAACATTTTTCCACCATGGGACTTCCAAGCCCACATACTTTTGAAAAATCAATTCTTGATAACCACCAGCCACCATGTAGACCCCCTTAGGATCAGGGCTCCAAGCCAAAATATCCCTCCCTAATTGAGTTGTTCTCTCTACCAGCAAGAATATTCCTTAGCTCAACAAGATCCTCTTCCAATCCCCTAGCACACCACTCGCTAGGGTCCTTCCATCTAGATACCTCCACATGCCCACAAAGTTGAATAGATTTGAAATCCTCAACCCAAGACCCACCAACCTCTAGGAAGCGGTGACAAAGATCCTGCAGATTAGGATGCCTGGTCATGATTGGGGAAAAAACATCCCAAGAGTCATATAAAAAGAGAGCATCAACCCCCTGTTGCAAATCCAAAACAGACCATCCTTGATCAGCTTAGCTCCTTTTTTAAGTGTTTTCAAAATCACAGAGCCTTTAACTAATTGTATAAACCAATGGACCTCCTCCTACACCACCCCTTCAGGTATTTATTAGAAATAATCCTGGCCCAAATATGGTCTTGTTCAATGCACCATCTCCAATATAGCTTGGTTGACAAAGCCAAACTAGTAAGACTGGTATGCCATAGCCCAAGGCCTCCAAACTATTTCAACCTACAAACAATCCCCCACTTCACAAGACTCCACTTTGAGGACGCCAAGCTACCAACCCATAAAAATATCCTAGCGAGAGAGTCCAAATCCTTAATAAAGCTTGGAGGAGCCACCTGAAGCATGCACCTATAATTGGAAAGAGCCTGCTTCACCAACTTTAGAAACAACACTTGCCCCACAAAAAACCACCACCTATGGGTCCAGTGATTCACTCTCGCATGGAACTTGTCTAAATATTTTTCCAAGATCCCCTGGGAAGGATACCAGTGGAGAGAGGACTTCCAAGATAAGTCAAAGGTAAATGACCAATCTAAAATCTCAAAATACAGGCAATCTGTTGTTGAATAAGCACAAGAGTGTTAAAAAGGAATATAGAAGATTTACCGTCATTGATCTGTTGGCCTAAATCTATGAGGTGGATGTCTAACACCTTGCAAAAATTAGTAGCTTCTTTGACCTTACCCACACCCATCAGAGCGGTATCATCCAAAAATTGAAAATGTGACTAAGGAGGCAAGCCATTACCCCAGTTCCACCCTTGGATTAAACCTTGATTAACATGACTCTTAATAACTCTCCCTAGGCCCTCAATCAAGAGAATAAATAAGAAGACAGACGGTCCCCTTGATGAAGACCTCTGGATTCCCCAAACAAGGTGGAAGGTTCCCCATTAACCAACACTGAGAAGGAAGTGGTTGTGATAAAACTCATCACCCACATTACCCACTCCTCAACAAAACCAAAAGCACCAAGCACTTTCCACAAAAAAGACCATTTGACTCTGTCGTAGGCTTTTGCCATGTTTAGTTTGATAAACATAGCTTTTTATTTGGAGGTCACCATGGAATGAATAGCTTTAGCTACGATGACCACTCCATCCAAGATTTTCCTATCAACCACAAATCCCCCTTATTCCTCAGAAAAGCCTACTAGTCCATCGCTTCAATCTTTCTACAATCAACTTAGATAGAATCTTGTAGACCACATTACAAAGGGTATGTGTTGGAAAAAACTCACCCTATCAACCCCATCACATTTGGGGATGAGCAAAAGAAAAGTAGAGTTCATAGCCCTCAACATTTGTTTGTTCCCCTGGGATTCACACACCACCTCTAGTAAATCCAAATTTATGATTTCCCAAAATTCTTGAAAGAATTCTATCAAAAACCCATTAGGACCAGGAGCTTTCCCTTTCTTCATTTGAAAAATAGTAGCCTCAAATTCTTCCAAGGAAATTAAGCTCATGAGGTGCTCATTCATTTCCATAGAAACCAGAGAAGGAATAAAAGCACATATATGATTATCTTCCTCCATCACATCAGGGGAATCCTCCCTAAATAAAGAGGCAAAATATTGAGAAGCCTCGCTAGAAATATGCCCTAGAGAAGTCAGATGATCACCCCTAGAGTTCACAAGATATGGGATAGATTTTCCATGTCTCCTGGCCCTCATAGAGTTAAAAAAAGTAGTGTTTCTATCCCCTTCCTACAACCACTCAACCCACACTTTTTGTTTCCAATAAATCTCCTCCTACAGCTCACACTCCTCCAAAACTTTCAAAGCCTTCAAATCCTCCTTGAGAGATTCATTAGAAAGGCCATTCTCCCTAATCCCACAAGTGATAGCATCTAAACTAGCCTAAGTAGTAGACTTAACATGGAAGATATTGCCAAAGCACTTCCTATTCCACCTCTTGTGCTGATACTTCACAAATTGCAGTTGCTTGACAAAAGAATAGATCATTGTTCCAAAAACAGGTCTACCTCAATGCCACCACTCAACCATATTATTTTCTAGAGAGGGTTCCCACAACCACATAAGTTGAAACTTGAAAGAGGGATTATGAGCAACACAAGCCAAAGAAGCTAATAGCTTAATTGGCCAATGATTTGACCCCCTCCAATCCAAAATCTTGGAGCTTGTAGACCAAGATCCACCAATCCAAAAACAAGAAACCAAGAAACCGTCAAGCCTCTCAGTAATACAATCCTTACCACACCTCCTCTTATTCCAAGTATATTGACCATTACTAGGTTTTATATCCACTAGATTTAAGAAAGAGATATTATCTCTAAGAAGAAAAGTAGATGGCTCCAACCTCAACATTCCTCCCCTCTTTTCCTCCAAATCATTAATAGCATTAAAGTCTCCAACAACAATCCAAGGATATAGAGAAATACTTGCGTAAACCGAATATGAGACCATAGATGTAACTTTCCAGGTATAACAATTAGGGCATAAATATTAGATAAAAGCACGGTCTCTCCAAAATACAAACTTGAAGCAACCAAAAACATGGAAAACTTACTAGAAAACCACCAAAGAGGGTAGATCTTCAATGGGTTCCAAAAGCAAGCCACACCCCCAACATTACCTTGAGCACCAATACACAGGCAGTGGCCTCACCACCATAGTTTTGGCACCAAAATACACATACTCTCCACTAAAATTTTAGTTTCCTAGATAAATAACATATCTGGTGAATGACTTCGCACCAAATCATGAACAATATTTTTTCGAGGGCTATTGTTCAAGCCCCTCACATTCCATGAGAGAATAATCATCTCTAGGAGTTAGAAAAGTGGGAGTCAAAAGTTTTGACAGACCCTGACTCAACAAGCGTCTCACCCATCATCTTAATTTTATCCAAATCCTTCTATCCAAATCATGAACAAGTTTTTGTCGAGGGTTATTGTTCAAGCCCCTCACATTCCATGAGAGAATCATCATTTCTAGGGGTTAGAAAAGTGGGAGTCAAGAGTATTGACAAACCCTGACTCAAAAAGCGTCTCACCCATCATCTTAATTTTATCCAAAATACTTCTTTCTCCTAGCCTTGGAGGGTTTCTCAGGAACCCCTTTCTTTGGATTTTTCTGAAGAAGCCCCAAGGAAAGAGAAGCCTTATTTCCTTTCTTTGAATCTAACACCATCTTCTCTAGAGGAGGTGTGTTCTCAACTAATACTGAATCCTCAAGCCTTTCCATAGATATAGAGGCCACATGATCTATGAAAACCATAGGGTTTAGGTCTATATCCATTTGAGAAAGTGTCATACCGCCCTCTTGAATGTTTTGAAAATCAACAAACTTAGTTCCCTCTTGATCCACCTCTAAGACGCCTGAATCCAAAACCATCATACCGAGGTTCACCTCCTGTTGGCTAAGGTCATCCAACACATCAAAATGATTGAAAGTTGCCTCTTCCTATCTCTCCTTGAAGGTTCTTTTATGACCATGGTTCTTGTTACAAGCCTTAATAGGAATAAATCCTTCCTTATCTACCACTTTACCCGATATAGGATCATTTCCTTTATCCTCCTTAGAATGATTACATGAGGGTTGATGAGGATGGGGCTCTGAAGAGTGGATCCTAGGACATCTTTTTAGCAAATGACCATACGTGTGACTGGCATCGAAAAGGAAGAGCCTCATGGTCGAGTTGTTGCACCTATGAAGACAAACACACACAAATTTCCAAAGCATCTAGAAAAGGGTTACTCAAATCAGTTTCAACACAAATGTGAGCAAAAGTAGGTACATTTTTGTCCAGTGTTTGTTGAGAAGAACCCACTGACTTGCCCAACAATAGAGAAACCATATGCAAAATTTCATTCCTCCAAAATTTGAATGAAAACCAAGGGAGACACACCTAGATAGGAACTCGATTCACGAGTTCCTTCGAAGGATTAAAACCAACATGCCATGGATTGATGAACAAACCAATCTGGTTATGAAAATAAGGCCCCCTTTCAAAAAAATTGTTGTGATCAACCATGTAATTAAAAACAACCATAAAAATGTTATTGGCCATCAACATCACCTCCATTTTCCCCTCAGGGTTCCATGTTCGTCTAGCCCAAGACTCCAAAAATGGAAGAGAAACCTGCATCTCCATGATTTTACATATTAAAGAATGCTTCAAAAAATACTCAACATCTTCCACAACCGAGTTGGGTTGAATCACCAAGATTGGCCTATCCTAGCTCCTCTCCAAACATCCATTAGTTTTCAGGATATGAGGACCCCCAATTAGAGCCATCCCCACCACCCTAGAAGCCTTATTTAGGAAATTACTAATACATCAAGCTTTGATGAAGACAGGCTATTTGTACGCAAAGAAGCCCAAAAATCCATACTTTGGTTAAAAATAATTACTTCACTTGAAGCCATAGCCCGCAAAAACGAGGATAAGAATCGCCTCCTTGTACTTCCCTGAAACCCTAACACCACCTGCAGATAACGATCAACAAAACCCACCAAAGAAAAACCCAAATAATACAACCCCTACCTCGAAAGCCAAAAAACACCCACCCCCTATTGCACAAACACCTCTAAAAACCTTTCCCAACTCCTTCGAACGCATGCAAAGAAGAGGGATAACATGCAAGCCATGACTAGTTAATGGACACAAAAGGCATACATGAGATATCCCCCTTGATAGGATATTTAATTTTATGATTTGGATTGATATTTTTAGTTTTGTTTGATGTTCCTTTTTTATCAAACTCAACTCAGTGTATTGCATGTAATATAACCGACTTCAAATAAATAATTTTGTTGATTTTGGTAATCAAAGACCACTCTACGGTTCTTGCATTGGACATAATATTGCATGATAGAAACAGAGGTATACTTCAAAACATTACAATGTACTACTATACTTAGTTACATTCTCAAAACAGGCTTATAGTCATATACAAAATAATCTAAGTGCATTATAAAATGATATAGATGTATTTAATACTCAAATTGGTATTCAACCGTGAATGCTTGTCCTTCTACATATATTCTGATTAACAACAACAAATACATAAACTAACTTTCTCAAATAAATATTCAGACCATAATCAAGACCTTAACCACATAAATCATTGAACTACACTAATATTTTCAGTGATTGTAATCAACAGTGAATATGTAACGAGACTTAGATATAAATACAGGACTACAATGACGTTCCAGGAAAACCCCTCCAATTAAGAATATTTGCTCAACCAACCAAAACTCACAGAACATAGGCAATGACGGCTAGCAAAATGGATTCCAGTTGAGACAATAGTCACTCCTAGATCAGTAGTGTTTCCCAACAAGTTGCTAATTTCTCATAACAGTAAAACAATGCCACATTTTGCAGCCGCAACCTTCAGAAAATGATATTTCCTCTACACAAAAACTTGTTCCATCTACCAACAGTCACACCCAGACTATTATTGGATAACTTGTTTTCCAGAAAGGTCTAAGAGGTCAACATAAATATGTATGCAGATGTAGCTAATTATTATCCACAAATCTCAATGAAACAAACCCTTACCCTAGATTCCTAGCAGCAAATGAGTGACTTCTCCACAAATAAATTGTTGTTGAGTGATAGCAAAGGTCTAGCCACCCCACACAATGATGAAAGAATGTTGAAGCCCAAGGCGTTTCAGCCTAGAAGTATCCCGCCCAGCCGAGGGCTTGTACAACCCAACAAGAATTTGTACAACCTATTCAATGTCTCCCACATGGCTTCCCAAAATGAATGCAAAAAAAAACATTCAACAATGCTTGTCCTTATTTCAATTATGATCTGCACTTGAAACCCTTAACAATTATTGATGATAATCTCTTCTATTATTCACGTTGTGACTTTTGAATCAAAGCCACCTGAAACAACCACCTTGGGTGCTATCTCACACCTGTAGGTTGCCCAAATCAGAGAGAATGGATGTTCTCCATGATCAAATTGAAGAAGAAACCCTTGTTTTCTCCTCATAGCCAAAGCTCATGAAATTTGCAAGTGTTCAAATAAACAATGAATGTTTTTCATGCTTTTTCCAAAGCCTTTTATATCACTCCTCAAAAAGCATAGCTCCCAAGAGCAATTAAATCATTAAAATATAATAAAACATTTTCTTTTGTTGTGACTTTATAATATATCTCCACTTGGGCGCCCATATCAAATACCTTTATAATTGGACTTTATATAATTAAATGAACTTTTATAATAAAGTCAATTAATCATTTAATATTCACCTTTATAATTAATTATTACTAAAGTATTACTTTAATAATAATAATTAAAACACCATAACTCCATTAATAATCAACATTATTAATTTTGACTTCACGACCAGCTAACCCACTGCTCACTCTACCCATTTGGGTGCCTTACTATAAATAGTAAGGTTGACCTCCATCACCCAATTAACTTAGTATAAATAGGAAGTGCATAAAAATGAAGCCAAAAACCCATGGAGATGATCATCTCTGAATATGCCATTGAACTAAGGAGAAAACACCATCAACTGTCACTTGGAGAACTCATTAACTCCCACATACGACCCTCTAATCATCATTATTAGCTTACGAGGACCTGATGATAGGCTAATTTGTCCAACACTGACTCGGGATAAAAAAGAAAAGAAAAGGGGAGACATTACAATGCAACATCCCCACAAGCGCCCTACTCATACCATCGATCTTCTGGAATCCAATCTCCTTTTAGTTTATATATGCGTGTGTGTGTGTGTGTGTGTGTGTGTGTGTGTGTGTGTGTGTGTGTGTGACAAGAAGAATGTGTTTTATGTTACTTATCTCTCTTATAACCACAGTTGAATTAGTTTCTAAACCACATGGAATCCAATTGATTTTAATTAATGTAAAAAAAGTCTATACAAAACATTAAAAATAAGACATTTATTTATTTATTTTAGTTCTCCCACTTAATAAGGCACAATTGAATTAGTCTTGCAAGCGATTGAAATCTAGTCTCCTTTTGATTAGTGTTAAAAATTATGTACAAAATATTAAAAACAAGAGAGACATTTTTTATTTTAGTTTTCCCACTTAACGAGGCACAATTGAATTAGTCTTGAAATTGATTGAAATCTAATCTCCTTTGAATTAGTGTTAAAATTATGTACACAATACTAAATATTATTAGAGATATTTTTAATGTTATTTATGTCACTTAACAAGATATAAATGTACTTAGTCTCTAAACCAAATAGAATCTCAACTCCTTTTAATTAATGTAAAAAATTTATTAAAAAACATTAAATATAACAAGAAAGTTTCTGGAATCTCTAAACTCCTTTTAATTAATGTAAATTTTTTATTAAAAAACATTAAATATAACAAGAAACATATAAATTATGTCACTTGTACCACTTAACATGATATAATTGAATTAATCTCTAATCCAAATTGAATCTAATCAAATTCTGACAGAAATATTAAATATGACAGAACATATTTTTATGTTGCTTACCCCACTTAAGAAGGTACAATTGAATTAGTCTCTAAGAAATCCAATTTCCTTATAATTAAGATAAAAAAAAAAAATACAAAATATTAAATATAAAAAATATTCCAAGTATTCATCTTTTATAATTAAGATTAAAAAAATATAGAAAAGGTAATTCTCTGTACAGGCCGGCACTAGTTTAATTTCCAAGCATTTTCCTTATTTTTCTTTTCCCTCTTACTTCGAGGAAAGAACTGAACGTGTCTGCAGTATCATCTATTTAATTCAATCAGCTCTTGCTCTACCACAGAAATTCATCTCTCATTATACATTCTGCAATCAAATCCTATTCGTCCTGCCCTTTCTTTTTATTGCTTTAATGGATTGTTAGCGTTTGAGCTGGAATCAATGGCGTCTTCTTCATCATCTCACCAGCACAATCAGGGATTTAACGCTTTCTCTGGAATGGAACCTGACGGAAAAAGAAGTAAGGTTAGTGAATCTTCAAGATTGTTTGATGTGTTCATCAACCACAGAGGCCCTGATGTCAAACACACTCTTACTACTCAGCTTTACTACTCCCTTAAGGAGGTAGGCATATGATCATTTCTTGATTCGGAAGAGAAGGAACTTGGAGATTCGTTTCCTTCTACAATTGAAACTGCGATTAAATCTACTTCAGTGCATATCGCCATTTTTTCAAAAAGATATGCAGAGTCACCTTGGTGTCTGGCTGAGCTGGTTCTTATGTCTCAAACTAATGCCAGAATTATTCCTGTGTTTTATCAAGTCCAGCCGTGGGAACTCCGCTTCATTGAAAAGGGAGAGTACGCCAAAGCATTCATAAAATATGAATGAGAATAGGTACTTAGAGAAGCTTCCAGAGTGGAAGGAAGCACTTCAATCTCTTTCATTTGTGGCTGGGGAAGAATTTAACGGGTAATATTTCCGTGGTTTTGGCAGTTCTACTCTTAGTAATTATTTTCCTCCTCTAATTTTGGTTAACTATTTTCTGAAGCTTTTTTTTCTCATTAATTTTCAGTGACTGCAAAAACATAATAGCAGCAGTGCAAAAGGAAGTACAAAAGAAAATACGTTTACATGTTGCCACATATCCAGTAGGGCTTAACAATCTTGTAGAAGATTTTGAAAGGCGATGCCTTGAGGAACTTGATCAAGATTTTGAAAACAAGTGCGGGATTGAAGAAGGGAAGCATAAGGCTAAGGTTGTTGGCATTTTTGGCATGGATGGATCGGGGAAGACAACTCTGGTCAAAGAGTTGTTTAATCGAAAGAGTTCGATTTACTGTAAGACCAGTTTTTTGTTTGATGTGCGAGAAGCATCTGTGAGAAGTCAGTTACCTTCTTTGCAACTTAAACTTCTCAAAGATCTCTTCCAAGATCATCATCTCAATTTTACAACTACAGAAGAAGGAAAAAGCCATCTGAAAGATCGTCTACGAAGGGCCACTTTATAATTCCTGATTGTTGTGGATGACGTCGATCATGTGGAGCAATTAAATGCTCTAATGGTCATGGATATCTTAAATAAATTTGGCAATACTCTGGTTATTGTTACAACCCGTGATGTTGGGGTTCTGGTAGCCGCGGGGATTGCTATTGGTTATAATTTAAAAGGAATAGATAGAAATAATGGGAGAGAACTCTTTTGTTGGCATGCATTTGGCCAACCCGATTCATCTTGCGGGTACGAAGCTCTGGTTGAGGCCTTCGTAGACGTGTGTGGAGGGCTACCTTTGTCTTTTCAGGTTCTGGGCCGGCACGTTCATGGTAGACCTCACAGTTTTTGAAGGTCAGCATTGATTGAAGTGAGTAAAACGCTGCCACGAGATGTAAAGCAGAGACTGAGAATAAGTTTTGATGCATTGGGTAGTGAAGAAAAACAGGCTTTTATGGATATTGCTTGCTTTTTTGTTGGCAAGCCAAAGAGTATAGCCGAAAGAGTATGGGAGGGCTCAGGATGGAATGCTCAACATGCACTGGAAACACTCAAAGATAAATGCCTTGTAGAAGAAACAGAGATTTTGAGTTTGAATGTACATGAGGGACACACATTGAGAATGCATGACCACCTAAGGGACTTGGGAAGAGAAATGGCATTTGAGCTCAACACTCCTCTTCGCCTGTGGCGTCCTCAAGAGCTGGGATATTTGGTATGCTTGTAACTTACTAAATTTCTTCATAGTATTGTAATATTGCAGATCTTAACTTGTTAGTTTTTACTATATTAATCAAAAACTGAGCGGCTTCTGTGTATGTAGGAATCAACGGGTTTAAAAAACATCCTGGCCAAAACCCATGTCAGGTGTTTCCATTCCATTTTCGATGAGTCCATGAGTTCTCAAGTTACATTCTTTTTGGGTCAACCAGATATTTGTGTTGAGAGGTCAGCTTCCTTACTATGGCTTGAGCTTCAGGGCAATTCCACAGAAATACCATGCATTCCTTCATGGATTTCTCTACAAAATGTGCAGTGTTTGAAATCAAACGTGAACGACTCAAGAAATTGTGGGAGAATCGGGCACAGGTAATTTGATCTTCTCATTCTAAAACTAAATGTTCTTCAACGCTATGGTGGAATTCATTACTTTATAGTTGTCTCCGGGCTATGTTTCTAAATCATTGAGAGATTTACACAAATTTATCTTGAACTTCAGGCGCCCTCCCAGTTGAAGGAACTGCAGATTTCTGAAACCTTTTTGGAAAAGATTCCAGATTTCTCAGGGATATCAGACAATTTAGAAAAGGTGGTCTTAGATGCCCGAGAATGGCCGATTCAAGGTTTATCTTTACTAGAATCTCTCAGTATGAATCTTTGTAGTTTGTGTCTTAGGTCTTCCACATTAAAAGGGGAACAGGCTTCCACTAAAACAGAAGAGAGTACTACTCGTGAATCTTTGGTGATTTGGAATTTCAAATTTTGTGGGGAAGTGACTTGGAACAATGTAGGAATGTCTAGCAGTGTTAGAGCTCCAATGGGTGGCCTTGAAAAGCTAGAGATTAGTGGTGAAGAATTGGTATCCAAGATCTTAATTAGTGGAACTCACTATCCAAGCCTTGAGTCTATCAAACTCCATTGCATGGAAAATCTTACGGAAGTGGATTTAACGAGTATAAAGGCGTTAAACTGTCTTGATATTACAAATTGTAAACATTTGAAAAGTGTGTCAGGTTTATCAAATCTTGCAAAGGTTGTGCTGTTGAATATTAGTCAATGCCCAGAGCTTGGGGAGCTAAGTCTTGGCCATCTGAGCTGTGTAGAAAGGATCACAATTGTAGATTGTAAACATTTGAAAAGTGTGTCAGGAAGTCCAGATCTCAGGAATCTTGTTGAATTGAATGCTAATGACTTTAAGGAGTTGGCCGCATCGGACTATTTCAATTGTGTGTCAGGAGTATATGCTTTTAGGATGCTGGCACAATTAAATATTAATGAATGTCCTAATCTTGAGGAGCTAGACCTTGCACATCTGTGCTGCCTGGAAAAAATTACAGTTGAAAACTGTAATCATTTGAAAGGTGTGTCAGGAATAAATAATCTTTCAAAGCTTGTAGAATTGGAAATTTCTGATTGTGGGAAGCTAGAGTTTGAGCGCTTGTGTCTCAGTGGTATGAGGTGTCTGGAGAGGATAATATTTGATAGAAATGTGAAAGTGAAATATTTTGAGTTGGATGATTGTCAAAATTTAAAAACAAAGAAGTATGGGTATGAAAAGCTTGAAGAATTAAGCATTCGTGACTATCCGGAGCTTGAGAAGTAGCTGGTTTTTGGAGGTCCAATTTGCTTGGAGAGGATTATAATTGATGGATGTGGGGAGTTCAAATATCTTCAATTGAATGATTGTCAAAATTTGAAAAGTGTGTCAGGTAACTTTGAGATTGGCGGGTTGTACATCAATGAGTGTCCTGAGCTTGAGAAGTTGCCAAGTTTTTCCAGCCTGAGCTGTTTGGAAAAAATTGATATAGCATCTTGTGGAAAGTTACAGAAAATTATGCTGCCAACAAAACTCATCAAGCTGTCAGTAAAAAGTTGCAGAGATTTGCCAAAAGTAGTAGTAACCGGTGATCTTATAGAGCTTGAACAGTTGCACATTAATCAGTGTCAGTGTCCTAAGATTAAAGAGTTAACAAGTTTTTCCAGATTGAGCCGCTTGGAGCAAACTGAGACTGGCTCTTCTGAAAAGGTGCAGCACATGGCAGGTATTGAAGAGTTGCATATATCAGGATTTATGTTACTTTGTTATTGCAGCAATGCAGTAATACGGAGTTGGATTCATAAGTTGAAGGTAATGATATCAATACTCCTTTTTAACCAGCAATCATAAATCTAACTTTGAATTGAGTTTTTCTAATTTCTTTATTGACCTTCAGCTCTATTTTCATAAGTGATGTTTGAGGTGATCTGTAAATGAAAGAATTTACCATGGATGGTGTTTCAACTGAGAGTATTTTGTCTTTTATTTCAGAGTGTGCCGCTAGCGTGTATTGTGATTGGAAGAGCAGTGGATGGAGCGGAGTTAACTTTAAACGAATATCTTTTTTCTGATGCAGCTGATATTGGCACTGATGCAGTCACCGACATTGTTAAATTTGGTGCTGAAAACACTGATGGTGAGTGGGAAAAATTGTTAGTATTGAGTGCAGTTATTATATGCTGTGTGGTTATAGTTGATAGCTCTACCTCGGTAGAGGATATTAATAAATCACTTATATGGCACCGTGACAACTATCGCATTAACTATAACTTGAACGTGCATCAAGGAGAATGGATAATTACAATGGTAGGAGATGTTTTCAGTTACCGTTATTATATGAGGAAAGTTTTAGATATTTCAATGAGGTATGGAATAATGAAGAAGGGGTTTCGAGTAGAGGTGAGGAAAAGTGAAGAGTGGAAAAGTGTGCAAGTGTTACATACAATTGTTAATAGATTACACCAATTATGAATGGAATGTATTTAGATGGTTTTTTAGTACCTGCCGACAGGGAGGAACTATTGCATTCCAAATCGTTTAACAGGCCGATTAATAATTGTACCTATTAACAAATGAAAACCTACAATTTTGTTTTGGAAAATTTGTCTTTTGCAAAGTCAAGATGCAAATTTTTAACAAAAAATATTTAAAAAATGAATTATCACCAATCTGATTGGCTGAGAAAGTTACACTCATTTTTGCAACCTTCACATCATTCGAGAAAAACAAATACTTTAAAAACACAAAATAGTAAGAAATTAAATACATAGTGTCCTATCAACATTATTGCCTATAATAATCATTTATTCTACTGACATGAGACATCTATGACAAGAAAAGTCACATCTGTTTCAGTATACAGGCTGCCACCTACAGATTCATCAAGGCCACCCCATGTCAAGGCCAAGTCACAACTCTGAAAAGAAATCCTCTACTCTCTGGTTAATATTATTCACAAACTTATACAAGAAGAAGCAACTCAAGTGTTCTGCCAATCCTTTCAGCTTTTTGGGAGTCCTTGCAATACCCTGCTCTGCCTCGTTCTGTGATTTTCTGCTATGTCTGTGCTTGATGATGCTGGTTCTCATGGACAAAAAATTGGAGGGTAGTTGGTATAAAATTGATTTGTTTTCCAAGTTAGTGGCACCCAATAATGGATTCTGAGTTGAAAGTGGGCGAGAAGTATCCATTACTGACTTGTTGGGTTGTGCTACATAATATATAGATCTGATCTAAAATCAAGAACCTAGTTTAATCTGGTCTACTATCGAGAATCCAGCTGTAATCTGTGTTGCAATCAAGAACCCAATTTTAATCTAGTATGCAAGCAAAAAACCCATTTTCAAATCTTAGGAATCTAGTAAGGCCTTGAAGATTCGTAGCAATGGAGGCCAATGCTGGACTTGTTACTGGTTCCCACAACAGAAATGACCTTGTAGTGGTCAGGGCTGACAAACTTGGTGTATGTCTACTGCCGCAAAATCCATTTTCTTTTATCAAACCCATATAATGCAGTTCACAACTTGAATGAGGATACCGTCTTAAGAATTATTGCATATTTCTCTTTTTTATGTTACTATTATTTGTATTCCAACCAATCTTGTCAATTTCAGAAAGGTTGGGATCTCTTGTGAATAGTTGGTGCTCTATTTGCCTAGCATAAGAATTAGTTTTATTCCCAACACTGTTTCTGACACTAGTTTCATTGACCTTTAAAAAACAAAAGTTGTTTTGCCAAAACTTTTCTGGATAACCTACATATTAGGTTTGGTCCAACATTTTGAGTTAGTTACCGAAGTCATCATCATCAAAAAATGATTTGGTAAAAACATCAGTATAGGTATTAACAGAGAAACTTAACACTAATTCTACTATAATAGCTTTCTGCCATTAATTATTGAATTTCATGCATATAGAATAGATATACACACTATCCAGACAAAACAATGTTACCAGTTCAAACTGGCATGTCCAAGAAACAAGTTTTGTAACTCCACAAAGCTACTGTTAAAGTTAGAAGATAACATATATAGCAACCAACATAATGTTTTATATTCTCAGAATAAAACTACAGTCTTACAGCTAAAAAAACCTAATTTCCTCTGCTCAGAATAAACCTGCAATAAAACCTTACACAACCAAAAGCTTCCAAACTCTTGCAGCAACCTATAGAAGCCTCTTGAACTAACCACCTATAGAATAAACAGTGTAACCAAGAACCCAATCACGTCACAGTCACTAGAAACTGGATACTAAACATCAATGGATCTCTAAGTGACCCTTGCTGCCAACAGAGTATTGAACAATGTCATGATTGTCCTATTCTGATAGAGCGCCACACTTCCTTATTGGACCAATACAGGGGTTAGCTGCTTACCACTTGCACTGCCTATAATGACAAACTGTCATCTCTAGATGCGTAGGAAGAATTAATACTACTTTCAATATTTCACAAGCACATGTCTATGCACAACTTCACCTTTATCTCTGTCACACACAACTTTCCCAGAACCACCAGATTTCATGACAACTTTCAAAGACCTCCATCCCAACTAACATGAGATGGGATTCCTAACTCACAAAAATTTCACAAGAACAGGATCCCTTCACACCCAAGTCATTGTCACAATACAAAGATCTAACAATCCAGATAAAAAACAAACATAATAAAGTTCCAACACAAACAAACAATGCCACTGCCACTCACCAGCATTGATAATCTTGTACAAGGAATTGCATGCTATTCCAACAAGATCCATTCCAGTTACTCAATAGTGACAGTTTATCATAGACACAGGTCTAATTATGAGTTGATCCAGATTGCTGTAAGATCCAACTCTATTCCAACTTGTCAATATACTCAAGTAACTTGCAAGTGACGGTCCTAACAATAATCTCACTCAAAACCTTAATGGAAATATTTAATAGATTACAATCCACTTTTCATTTCCACAAGACATATCAGTCACAGAGAAATCAGCAATGCAACTGGACTCACATTGAAGTATTAATATACAACTCTTCAAAGGTGTTGGAGAAGGTTCTTTGTCAACTGGGGTTTTTAGCAACTCTCTTACAAATCCTCATTGCAACTGAATCCCTTTTCAAAACAAACAACACACTGAGGAAAATATTTACTAAAAACAAGTTTAGAATGCCCTATGGTACACAGAGACCATGACTGTCGACAACCTTTTCATTCATAATCTCTCAAGAATAAGATCACCCATCACAGTTCTAGTCGTTTTCACTTTTGCATAGCAAGATTAGGGTTTCAACCAAGACTCAGCAAGGCAACAATTCGAGTTCCATTCATACTTTGTCAACATAGAGCACAAATGCAATCTATCAAGACATCTATATTCAGTGAACAATCCTCATCAGACAATATTGAAGTCCATATATCCCTGTCAACACAAGATATAACTGATCATTGTCAACATATAACACAACACTGTCAACAGAAAGTGAAACACAGAGTCTCCTAGAAGATTAGGGTTCCCAACAACTTAAAGCCTTCTCAGAAACAATCAGGTTAATGCAAGTTACAAGCATTAACACAAGGATAGTTGGTGTTAGCATACCATGAGATAGAGTTTAAACAAAACTCTTAACAACAAGAACATTCTATAACTAGGGTTTCCTCATCATCCCAAAGTCTATTTGCCACAGTTAACATAACTTATTATCAACATTCTTCGATTACAGTTAAGATTCTACTGAAACCTCCAAAGGACAAGCACGTGTTTCCTAGAACTTGACAGAGTCTTGAAATACCCAAGCTTTTCAATGGATTGAGTAACAGTTCTAAGATTGCAAAGCTTTCCAAGCAATATAGTCACAATGGCTAGGGTTGTCATGAGCCTAAAAGGCAACATTTAACTAGATGCAATCTAGGGTTTTAAGATAACCTTGGTTGCGGAACGTGCTCACTAAGAGAGATCAGCCATGACAAGAAACATGAATTAACTTTAACTCAACTCAAATAAAACTCAAAGCAATGCCTTCAAGATTTAGATTCAAGCATTCAAATTTTTCTTTCTAAACCTTCTAGGGTAAAATCACAACCTATATCAATTGCATGCAGAGAAAGAGAACTCACAGAAGGTTATCATCTCTTACCACATAGTGAGAAGATCAACCATAGTCAACCAATATGAGCTCCCTTGAGTCTTTTAAGCCCGAAAGATTTAAACATAGACCCTCTGTAAGAAATAACATGCAAAATCCCACCATGCTCTTGCCAAAGATGGCATCCCCACACACCATAACCATAACCAACCATTAAAACATAAAATCTTGTGCATTAGATTTTGATGAGTATTTTTGTCATTTATGTCAGTTGTTAGCTTGTTGGTTATATCTGTTGACCAAAATACAATGAACCTTGGGGACACGCCCCCCTCCCCCATCCCGAGCGTTCTTGGAATGGGGACCTCCCCGGGACATGGGGACGGTGTTCCCAAGTTTCCAGCGGTGCCACCATTTTTTTCCCTTGCCGCCGGAGACGCGGAAACATCCCGGTGTCCCGGAGACGCTAAGGGGGACGCATGTGCGTCCCTCAAGCGTCTTGGGGATGCCTAGGCGTCCCCCACGGCGACAACTTAAAGACATGGTTTTAAAAAAAATTAACACATTTTTTTAATTAATTGTTTGGTTCTATTCGAACCCTAAGGGTATGTGGGGCCCATCTACACTCTTCCATGCCTTCAAAAGGCCCTCCAAGCTTCATTTTTATTCACATTTTCATTTCTAATTGTTTGCTACAGCAAGAAGAAGAGTGAAGAGCTAAGGAAAGAGTGATTGGAGGAGTGAAAGGAGTGATTGCAAGTGAAAGAGGAGTGACAAGGAGCAAGAAGAAGAAGAGGAGGAAGATTCTTCACCTTGTTGAAGAGATTTTTCAAGCAAAAGGTAAGTTTTTTTATTGATTTTTTATTTTATTTTCTGATTTTCAATGTTTTTGCATTTCTTCTTGTTTTATTTTCTTATTTCATTTCTTGTTGTTTCATTTTCTATATTAATTTAGATTTTGTTTTACAATTTAAAATTTGTTAAAAAATTTAAAATATAGAGTTTTATTTTTTTAATTTTAAAGTAGGGCATAGGCTAAAACTATGTGTTTATTGAATTTTGTTTTTCATTTTGTGAAATGCCGTGTCAAAATGAACTCCCACAGTCATGAAATGAGTGAGGATGAGATGGAAACTCATTCTCATAGTGCAAGCCAATCAGAATATGAACTTGAGCATGAGGATGAGCCCAATGAGGGAGGTGAGCATGGGTCAAATCCGGAAGGGCAAACTAGTTCCATAGCTAGTGCACCACTTGCTACTGATTGCCCCTCCCAGCGTTTGGTAGAGTGGGCTAGGGGTCCTTATGATCCCAAATCTCCTCTCAAACAGTTTGCAACAAGAATAACAACCCCAACGTCATCAGGTGGTGGCACGAGGAAATGGAAATGCAACGTTTGTGGTGATGATTGGTTTGGGAGCATCACCAGAGTTAATGCACACTTCCTCTTTTGGCCAGGAAAAGGTGTGGGAGCATGTGATTTTTTGAAGGACCCTAAAAATATGCATTACAAAATTGAGTTCAACAAGCTTTGGGGTGTTCCAAATGACATGGGAATTCCAATGCCTACTACCTAGTCTGGTAGGCAACATGTTCAGACTATTCAACAGATTTAGGGGCAACAAATGCAGAGGCAGCCACATATTTCTACTCCTATATCACATCAAAGAGCAGGAACATTGTCAAGGTCAGCCTTAGGACCTTCATCCACTTATAGTGCTATGGCTGAATCACAACAGGGCAAGGGGAAACACACGATGCAAAGTCAGCCTAACCCCATAGTTGATTTGTTTAATGTACACCTGAGGGATCGGATAGATGATTCCATTGGTAAGTTCTTTTTTGCCAATGGCATCCCATTTCATGTAGCTCGATCTCCTTATTATAAGGAGATGATGTCGATGGTGGTGAAGGGAGGAGCATCATATGTGCCACTAGGTGAGCACAAATTGAGGACCACGATCTTGGATAAAAACTATGCCAAGATCAATCCATTGATGGAGACGATGAGGGCATGTTGGGAGGAGTCTGGATACAGCATAGTTATGGATGGGTGGACGGACATTAGGCATTGTCCACTCATCAATGTCATAGTTACATGCTCAGAGGACCCATTCTTTCTCAGGGCGGTTGATTGTTTAGGGCATCAAAAAGATGTTGATTTTCAGTTTGACATCCTTCGGATAGCTATTGAGGAGATTGGGCCACAAAATGTGGTCCAAGTAGTGACAGATGTAGCACATGTGTGCAAAGCTGCAAAGAGGTTTGTTGAGGCAGCATACAAACATATTTGGTGGACTCCATGTTGTGTGCATGCCATGAACAATGCACTCAAGGACATGGGGAAGATTGAGTGGATTAGAGGAGTGGTCAGCATTGCAAGAGATGTGCAGATGTATATCTGCAACCACCACACTTCACATGCAATCTTCAGGAGCTTCGCAAAGGAGTTCTTGAAACCAATTGAGACCAGATATGCATCCTATTTCATTCTTTTGGAGAGAATGCTTGAGTTGCAAGAGCCATTGCAACTCATGGTTATGACACAAGAATGGAATCGGTGGGATGGGGCCAGGATAGAGTAGGGGAGGAGGGTGAAGGAGATAGTGAAGAGTGATGCATTTTGGAATGATGCAAAATATATTGTCGCCATCATTAAACCAATTGTCCAGGTCATCAAATATGGGGATGGAGATGGACCTAACCTTGGAGAGGTGTATGAGTGCATTGATTCTATGCTTGGCTAGATGAGGGCAGTTGTGCGAGAGAAGGACCCCACTTTAGCATTCTACAATGTTTACATTCAACCTATTATTCAATGCAAATGGGATAGCCTAAACACTCCCTTGCACATGGCTGCTTATGCATTGAATCCGAAGTGGTACATGCCTAGGCCTAGTAGAGTTACACCGATTCAGGATGATGAGGTGAAGGAAGGGTTCTTCAGGTGCATTGATAGGATGTATGATGCTGAAACTGCTGACAAGATTCACACTGAGTGGACGAAATTTGCTACTCTTGGGGGTTATAAGGTTGCGGCAAAGGCGGACATAAAAACTATGGCAGAAGAGGATCCGATTTTGTGGTGGACTTGTCATGGACCGAAATCAGTGACTACCACACTAGCCATTTGTTTGTTGTCTCAAGTTTCTAGTTCTTCAGCTTCTAAGAGGAACTGGTCTACTTATAGCTTCATCCACTCTCTTAAGAGGAACAAAATTACCTCTAAGAGAGCATAGAAGCTAGTGGTTGTACATAGTGCCTTGTGTATCACTGACCGCAGGACACGTGTACAAGGAGAGCCCAACAACACGATGGGATGTAGAGCCAGAGGAGCCATCATAGATTGATGAGGATGAGGATGCTTCAGATTTAGGGTTGGTTAGTGTCCCTTTGGCAGATCTTGACCTTGGGGAGTCCAGTGGTTTCAGTGATGAGGAGTTTTCCGACCTCCCAAGGGATGATTAGAGGCCTCCGCCTCCTTCACTAAATTTTGTCATTTTGACATTTTGATTTTGTACTTGTTTTGATATCATGCTACTCATTGTAATCATCTTTATGATCAAATATTTTTGATATCATATAATAGAAATCTTCCATTTGCCGATTCGACAATTGTAGTATTGAGTATTCTAATTTCTAATTAGTAATTAGTAATTCGATATTGAAAACTTCAATGTTCAATGTTCAAGTATTTACTATTTAGTATTTCAATTTGGCATTTGCAATTTTGCTATTTTACTTCTTAATAGTTTTATACATCTTTTGATAACTAGCATTTTAAGTGCCATATGTATAGTATATAGTATATACACCCCCCTCCCGCCACCCCCTACCCCCACGCTGCTGTCCCCCCGCCGTCCCCAAATTGAGGCCCCTTTGTCCCCCCATCCCGGAAACCTGCCCCCCCGTCCCCGACAGCGGTGTAACATAGCCAAAATACCGAGCACTTAGAGAATTTGTTGTATTGTTTCATAAAATATTTGTGAATGAATGCACACTTTGGGTGATGTGAGCTTTGATAATACATTAGCTTGTTTTAATATTGTATTGCCTTTTTAATATTTACTTTAGGGATCCTTAGCTTGGATCCTGTACTTTAGTTAAAGAAATGTGTGGCTTTATTGTATAAAAATAAAATTTGACAGGAGATGTTATCTTTCTGAGTAGCATTTTAATGGGAGTTTAGATTTTGTACCAATTGAGAACTGCATAGTTTTCCTTTGTCTTTCTAAACAATCTTATTCCTACTTTGCAAATATGCACTGGAAAAAATGCTCTTAGATGTTTGATGTCTTCTGGTAATTCCATTGTCCACACAGAAGGGTCCCAGCCTCTCTCTTGGTCTATCAGGATAAAACTTGCTTTGGGTGCTGCAAAGGGCCTGGCATTTCTTCATAGAGGGGCTGAAAGGCCAGTTATTTATCGAGAATTCAAAACACCAAATATCCTGTTGGATTCGGTTAGCACCTACAACTTCAATACTTAGATGGTTCGATATTGGGTGTCTGATTCATTTTAATAAAAGGTGATTGCTTGAAGCAGGAATATAATGCCTAACTGTCAGACTTTGGACTACTGAAAGATGGACCTGAGGGAGACAACACTCATGTGTCAACTCGAGTTATGGGAACATATGGTTATGCTGCTCCAGAGTATGTTATGACTCGTAATCACTCTGTTAAGGCTAAAACCAACTTGGCAATAACGTCTTTGCCAGGAAATTTTAAATTTGATATTGGAACTAAGTGAACAAGGCTATTGTCTTGTATATAAGGCAGGTTGTAGCAAAATTCATGAGTTTGTTGAGATAATGTCAAATGTAGCTTGATGGCAAACCTATATTCAGGTTTCAGGACATTTGACAAGATGGCTGTATTTGCCTAAATTTCTAAATATGCATATATGACAAAAAATTGTCACTTGCAATGCTGCTTTAAATAAAGCACAATGTTCCCTCTGTTGGGTTCTACCCTAGTATCTTTTCATATCAGACCGTTCCCTATTACTGTTCTTTACCTCTCCTAAAATCTAATATACTTTATTTGTTACATTGACCAATATATATTATAAACAGAAGTAACTCAGACTATAAGCCTGGTAAGGAAAGTTCTCAAACTGAATTTGGGCTCAGGATCCAAATAAATGTGTCCATAAACAACCATAAAGAAATTGGGAAAATGAAATTATTGTGGAAATCACAAGCATAAACTCTTAATGCCATCAAAACTTACAAGGATAAGAGTTGGTAAGACCATCCTTCATAAGAGTTGAATTTTTTATATTTTATTGATTTTCAACTCCTTAGTCTTCTCTATTTTAACTATTTACTGCTCTCAGATACGTTTAGGAATTTGATAGTACTGTGTATTTTCACAGACAGCGTACTTTCAGCTGAGCAGGTATACATTGCAATCAACTACAGACAGACTAAATTTGATGCCTCCCTCTCCCCTGAATTCCACAAGAACAAAAGATGACAACATCTACTATCCCAGACCTAAAATTGTGAAGTCCCAAATTTGAACCTACATGATTCTTCCAAGCTCACTAGCTTGAAAGTATCTCGTAGCATCAGTAATAGGTTAGATTTCTTACTCCATCTTGGGCAGCTAAACTAGCGGCTTTGTACCATGGTTGTAGCTTCCTTCAATGTCTATAGCTGTAGAGAATTCTAAGTTCATACAAGTGTATCCATGGATTTGAGGCTCAAAAGAATCTATCATTCCTTGTATTCAGAATTATTTCTTCCATTACTTAAAGGATTTTAATTCATGTAACACTGTAAGCACATATAAGGGATAAATGTATCTGCAATTTCCTCCTGTTCCATCCTCTGCTCCCAAAATTTACTACCAACATGGCCTTTCTGCATTAGCTTATCACCAGTTTATCACCAGCATAGCCTTTCTGCATTAGCTTAGTTATGAAAGCGCTTTAGGAATTAACATTGTGTTTGATTAAATTTAGCCATGTGGTGTTTTTGGTTACAATATTTGTAACATTTGTCATGACAGATAACAGTGTAATGACAGCCCCAACGAAAGGAAGAATTTCTGCACAATTTTTTTTTATCATTACAAGAATGAATATATGGAATTAGCTAACAATTAAAACAGAAGCGAGATTTGAATGTACTTCTTAATCATCATGTCAATTACACAATTTTAATATGTCATGCCCCTGAAATTACAAACATTGAAATACAGATAAATAAATAAATAAATAACAAATAGAAATATTAAAAATATAAATACAAATATTAACAATTTAAATATTATTATAATTATATCATTATAATAATTTGGATATACAAACTTAATAAATACATTAACATTGCCAGGATATTCCATGTCAGACTTGGTTGTCAGAATCTGTCCCCTGCAATACCCCCTTACAATGTCCTTAGAATCTGTCCCAGGATCGATAATGTACAGCAGCGATTGAGTTGGTAATTGACAGCGATTAGGATAAGACAAAACAACACTTAACCAAAAGTCATGTCTTTTGTTAAGGCATCTCTATTCAAAGAGACGCATGGTTTCATTTAGACATGAGAATATATGAAGAGAGTAAAATCTTTTGTAAATGGGGCATCGAAGGATTCAGAAATGTATTTGCATTTAAGAAAACAGAAATGAATCATTGAGGAATGAGAAATAAATCTGCATTCAGGAGCTAGCAGTAGGAGATGTAAACAGATGGGAATGCATTCAAATATATATACACATTTAATATATATATATATATATACATTTGATAAAGCAAGGAAAATATGCAGAATAAAAAGAGAAATATGTAGATCTTAAAGAGGCAGATACAAATTTGGAAAGAGATATAAAAGGAACAGAAATAACAGGTAAGTATAATATAATTACCTATATATATATATTATATGTATGCTCATGCAAAGGTAATTATTGTAAGCTTAGAAACTAATTAGTAGTGATTATTCACTACTAATTATATATATGTATGTATGTTATTCACGATTATGCAATAATGATGCTTGCAGCAATTATCGAGTCTTATAAGTAATTATGATTCTTTGATATGAGAATGAATAATAGAATCAACAATTGTGGTGTGATAATGTGAAATGCATATTCTAAATCATTAATCTATCTATAACCCGGCAAGCAATCATGTGGAGGAGAAGAGGAAATGCAGGGAAGGGGAGCACATACGAGATCACCGTCTAAGTAGACCACCACATGCTGGATGTCCAATGTGCTTGCCACTTGTGGCCAAGAGGGTGAGTGTCCACTCTTGGGCTTAGATAGGAGGATTTTCAGGCACCCTATTATGATTTCCTTTCCAACCTCTACGATGGTTGATTGTGGAGAAAACACAAGTCATAAGAGGATGAATAAGAAGATATGAATAGGGAGGGCAGATACAAGCACCCCACTAGGTAGACCACCCCATGTTTGATGTCCAACGTGCCTACCTCTTAGGGCCAAGAGGGTGAGTGTCTGCTCTTGGGCTTAGTGTGGGGTTTGCTTTGGACCAACCTATCATTCTCCCTCGTTCAAACCTATATTGTGATTGAATACTAAAAATAAGTATAGATGTAACATGGTTTATCTAATGAGTTATGATTATTGTACCTATTTTTACTTATATGTGCGATTATTAACCCTAATAGAAATAATCAGATTTATGAATTATATATATATATGCAATATGACTCGATATGATTGCAGGACCTAAATCCGGATTTATCTTGTTAAAAGGCATTTAATTGGTAAGTTATATCTCTAGCTATATTACAATTCTTATTTTAATGAAATTCAATGCTCCATGAGGACCTGCCCCCTACCTTGGTACCCTTGTCCCCGTCCCAGAAACGTTTTGGGGACTCGGGGACTCCTCAGAAACTTCCCCCCGCCTTTGCATCTGATAGTGACTCAAACTTGAGCTCCAATTTTGATACAAACCTACCAGTTGCATCTGCTGATTAGGGACAGCCATATATTTTCTATGTTTTTGTCATTTTATAGTTGAAACTTGAAGCCTTCGGAAATTTTGTTATAATTCTTATTTAATATGTATGCACATTGACAATAAAAGCATTTGAATTTTGTTATTTTGTTTGTCAATTCTCATGTGAAATCTCAATTCAAGTCTAATGTTATGTATTAATCTTCTACAATGCCTATGATGAATGCTTTATCAATGTTCTGATATGAATATTTGAAATTTCTCTATATTTTTAAAAATTTCCCTATTTTTTATAGCCGTCCCCTAAAAAATGACCCAAAAGTACCCCCGTACCAGAAACACATCCCACCATCCCCTGTCATCCCCGTCCTCGAAACTTGGGGGAGCATAGGAAATTTGTGATTCTAGGGCAGGATTTAGGGTAATTCCCAAAAGGGGACATTACATAATACAAGATTACTACAATGTTCAATGGAAGATTAGCTGCTAATATGAATTGCAACATACCTTAAGTGTTTTGTGATTCAAGAAGGCTCCATGTCCATGGTTTGCATTAGTTTGTGGTGGGGTGCAAAATGATCCCAACCAAAATGGATACAAACCCTATCCACCCCTCCATGCGGATTATGTGGCCCGTGGTGAGAGAGAGTTGACATTCAGCCCTGTCTGCAAGGTATGGATTAACTTCCTAGTGACCAATTTCCAAGGTGCACCTACCATTGGTAAACTCAAGATACCATTCCCTATTAGTTATAATATTACGAGATGAGTTATATGTTACCTACTTGAGCTTTGTTAGGATCTCTCTTCCTTGCACTCCATTGGACGACTAAGCAACCAAGGTTATCCATCATTGGCATAGTATGCTCCTTGACTACTATCAATCTCAAGCATCATAGTATTGCTCCTTGACTACTGTCCATCTCAAGCATAATAGGCTTGCTCCTCGACATCTGTCAATCTCGAACATAATAGTACTACTCCTAGACACCTATCAATCTCGAGCGTAATAGTACTACTTCTTGACTATGCTTAGCACTATAACTGGAAGATAGGTTCCTAACTCAGGATAAGTAGGTTCCCAGCTTGGTTACAGCCATGAATGACATTAAAAGATATTTCATAAGAGAGCAATACATGCTCATAGACTCCTTCCAGTTAGAGGTAGGGTTAACTAATCATCCTTTTGATAGTTTGTGGATGATACCCTACTTATTTTTAATCCATCAAGTATATTTCCCCGGCATGGACTTGTAGATGATTGTTTTATCATAATATAACAAAATTAGTCATTTGTCTAATTATGACTGTCCAAGCAGCCAATAATACATAATGGTAATATGCAGATTTAGCAATGTTATAAGCGCATGGGTGAAAGTAATAGAGGAATGTAATTCCCAATTCTCTAATTACCTGGTGTGTAGCAACATAACAGTCTCTAATTACCTGGTGTGCAGCAACATAACATTACAATCTGCCCATCCTTCCCTCTTTGGGGGTGAGAAATTATAGTATAAAAGGGCAAGTTATAGGTGGTAATGATTTACGTAGCTAGCAGCTGTTGTGATGAATTGAGCAGCCCATTTATCAATGGATTCATTCTCTAATTTGATGTTCCCTTGCTTTCCTCATTAAATATCTTCGTTTGTTGAATCCTCCCTCCCAATATGAGCAATTATACAAGGTGACAACCAATTACTATCTTCCAAGACTTATTTGGTTACGATGCCAACAGATAGGAGTTGATTTATTAAGGAAACAGGAGTGTTTAAAGAATTTCTAACAGTTTCTCCTTTAAGCACCATTATACTCATTACATTACTTGGGGCAATGTAATAGGACAGCACTAGTTTAGATGTCAAGTAGTCATTACCAACTGAGTTAATTTTCCTATGAATGCAGCCAGCTAGTTTAGTGTGGCCTTAATTAGGTGGACGTGGAAATAGGGTGAGAAGGAAGGTGAAGCCAGGTTTCACTGCAGTCAACTAACTTCTCTACATTATTGAACCTCCTAGATACATGTCCACGATACCAAAAATTGTTGCCACCAATAGCATCCACTATGTTCTCCTCCATTTTCAAACTTCTTAGTGTCTTAAAAAATTAAACATGTAATGGAAGGTTAAACTCCTATAGCTTGGCCGGATGTGACCAATTATTCCATCCAATTGCAGCACCATGTAATGTCTTGGGGTAGGTTCATAATGTACGGCAGAGGGTAGTTTTCTATTATAGGCGTCCCAATTTGACCTCCGAGGGGAAATTCTATTTTCCAACCATCTTTTCACAGATTCTTGAATGTTAACAGTTTAGAGATGATTTAAGCTGGCAAAGTGACAACCATTTTATACAGCCTACAAAGTAGAAGTTTTTAAAATAATATAATCTAAATTTTAACCCTAGAGATAACATTATGAACCAGAATTTTTAACTAGGAAAGGGATTAAGAACATGGATGAAATGAGAGTCCAAAGGTAAAGGCGTTTGTAGCAGCAATGAAGTCTGCTCTAGCTCTGCCTTCACAGATCTGCTCTTCAAATCTCGTCCAAGCTTCTCGTCTCAGCCACGCCAATCTTCTCTCTTCTCTTTCCCAAATTTTCTGTGCTCAAAATGAAACATGTGATTCGGATTTTTCCATGGCATGCCATATTGGTCACTTCCTGTCGTTTTTTCTCTGAGATTGGATAGGGTCGCCATGCCTCGTAATGGCACGGACGTCCTCTCCTTTCCTTCTCCTTTCTTTTGTGCAGGTTTGAGTCTCCCTTTTGAGATGAACACTTTCCCAATTTCTATGCGATCATAAAACTGTTTTGCAACTACATTAAAACATGTTACTTTTATTTCACCACCATCTAAATCAACCAAGTCAAAACTACACTTTTTCTTATCTTTTTGCATAGTTAAAATAACAAAGTTGACCCTTTGTAGCGACTCTCATCTTTATTGACCATCTATTCTGGTACGGATTCAGTGCTACAATAGGAATGGTTCTTGTAGGGGGTTCATTTTTTTCAGCAATTGGGTGATCATATGGATTGTTGGTAGGATTCATGCCCGCGTCATCATAATATAAGAAAAATATTATTCAATAGAATTTGAACGTGGCCACAAAAATGGAAGAGTAAATGGAAACATTTATAATTTGTTGAATTTTTCATACAGTAGAAGAATTGAACGTAGTGTAAAAGTAAAGATCACACAAATATTTTACATTTTGAAATTTGACACTAATAGAAACAAAATTGAAGAAAATATGCAGGTTATATCAATTATCTTCTAAAAATTTTAGTCTATTTTCTTCAACCTTTCTCTTGGCAAGTTGTTACATTTTGAAATTTGACACTGATAGAAACAAAATTGAAGAAAATATGCATGTTACATCAATTATCTTCTATTAAAATTTTCAGTTTGTTTTTTTCAGCTTTTCTCTTGGCAAGTTGTCTACCCTTTTTCATTTTATCATAACGGTCATATGTGAACAGTGGCATAATTCTTAAGCCTTCTAGGGATTTTACACGGGATATAGCTACAAATGCCAATCCCGTTCTTTCTCTTAGTCCTATATCAACAGTAGCTTTTGATAGAGTCAAACCCTGTGATTTACGAATTGTTAATGCCCAAGCCAATCTTAATGGAATTTGGATTGTCCTGCCCCTCTGTATTGTTGTAATTGGAAGTATCTTTGGGTTACGATCATCAAATGGTATTCCTGAATAGCTGTCAAACTCAACCATTACATATGGTGGTGGTTCTGGTGGACCTATTCCAGTTTTGTATACAATCTTTCGTATATATCCTAAAGCTCCATTTACAAAACCTGCTTATATCAATAGATTTGAGGTTAACATGACCTTGGCATCTTTACATATCAATAATTCTAGATCCAGCTCATCATTTGAGCATTCTTCTACTGCATTCATACTTCTTGATTTTGTTGCAACACTATGTGCAACAAGATGCTTCGATGAGTATAACATTTTCTTGTTATGGTTATTAACATTTTCATTTGTGGAGAATAAATGAACACCACTGTCAAAACTCCTCATTTCTTGTTTCATCTAATGTAATAGTGGTTCTTGTCATAAGCAATTTCCAATCATCGATTGTGGGGTTTGCATCTCTCAGATTTGTCAAAAGTTGATGAAATCTTTGTTGGTGGATGTTTTGTCCATCTTTTCTAAATATTTTATTCAGAGTAACCACAATTTTGAATTCTCCCCATAGCAACTTAGCTCGTCTATTGCTATCATATGTTGGTCTATCATTAATAGGAGGCAACTGACTCAAATCTCCAACAAAAATGATAGATATGCCTGATAGAAAATTGATAAAAATTATTTTCAATACTATATAACTTTATAGTTATACAATTTTCATATACATGAATTTTTTGTATTAAAATATTAAATAATTAATTTGGTCAATCATAAAGATTTCTATCTACAAAGTTACGATTTGCATTTTGTGGGAATGCTTCTCGGAGTTGAGAATTTATGTTCTCTAGCAAGTTTTGACCAATGAAGCTCATTTCATCAATTAAAATGTACTTGATGTGTGGTATTTCTTCTTGAAAACTTGTGAGCCTCATTCCTTCCAATTGAGAAAAATCTCTTATTGGGATTGAGTTTTGAATGAATTGTGGATGCTCCTATGTTGAATGTTGCAACTCCAGTTTGGTGCAAGTAATAGAAGAGGAGAATGACCTGGATTTGCTGCATTTTGAAGAGCTTGACTAATAGCATCAATTAGATATGACTTTCCTGTCCCTGTTGTTCCTTGAATTATCATCAACAAGGGCGGTGCATTTTGATTATTATGGTAGTGTGTCATGATTATGTTGAGTGTCTTTTTTTGTTTGTCACTGAGGGCTGTGTAGTTCATACATTGTGGTATTTCATCATGTATGAGACATCCATGTTCTCTCATGCTACTTATGAAATTCATTGCTTGACTTGTGTACATTTCACCATGATATTCATTACATCAATCTGTTTGTCTATCAATATCTCTCCTTCCCAACATATCTATTTTGGAAACTTGTATATTTTGACCATGAGGTAGTCTAGATATTATTTCCCATTCATGCTCTGTAGTATTTCTTTGAATATTTTCATTGTCTTCAATTTCAAAATCACTGATGTTTTCATCATTTTCTTCAATTGCTATTTGTTCCACGTGCCAACGGTTATAATGGAATGACTCTCAGTTTTGTCTTATTGAATCATTTTCATGACCAAAATCTCTATCCACATTTCGAAAAGGTTTGTACAACAATAATTTTGAATAACAAAAATCAATCCATTTATCTGACTCACATGGAGGAATGGATAAAAAACCTAGGAAGTACTCTAACAATAGCTGCTTTTTATCTTGGCTCCCATTTGTTATCTCTTATTCTTTTAGGATTATATATCCATGATCTGGTTGCATCAATTAGTGTAACACTTTCCATCGAAAAAGCCCTTATTTTATATCCTTCAATGAAATATTTTATTTGTTCTTCATTGTTTTCTTCATCATTTACACTTACGGGTTTGAACACCTTACGTGACACATTTAGATTGATAAACCTTCTACTGCTCTCTACCAATGGAAGTTCAAGTAGCATGTGGCACGTCTCTTGAGCTCCAATGTCTCTTTCTATGACAGTCTCAGTCAAAAGCTTTTTATATGCTCTTGCAGCCAAATCATCAGGATTTTCCATGTTTGCAAGATGCATCAATATTTGTTGGTATGTTTTTGAACTTTTTTTTTCTTTTGTTGCATACTTTGAAATATATTTGATTACAACATGTTTAGAAAAAATAGGTTGCCAATCTATATTTGCTCTCCACAATTGCAATATGTAGCGATTGTGTGTTTACTCTATCATCATTCCTAGTTGGCTCAAAAAAAAATTCACCTATTTCTATGTCTTCATATAATTTGGATCCTTCCAAATTCAATGGCCATGAAGCATTATACCTATAATTAATATGAATAAGTAATGTATTTTAGTAGTTTTGAATCATATTACATTTCATTTTAATATAACTATTTTAACTTCTTAAAATTGTTACTTGCAAACCATTGTTCCTCTCTTTTTTCGTAGGCATGCACCCTCCCTACAAACCGTGTGTCACTCTCCACAGTTTAGTATCTCTTCATAGTCATGATCAATATCTATCTCTGCAATTTGTCTTGTATTTTTAAGACATGGATGTTGAGGAAAATTTTGGAATGCCTACAATTGGATATACAAATAAATTTATTAGTTATGTGAAAGTAAAAATCATTTATGTCATATATTATATGCATATGTTTAACTATTTTGAACATGCTTATATGTTTTTCTGATGTGGATCTTGTCTAGGATTCCATGCTTGAACAATAGAGTGGAAATATCTTTCTACACTTTTTCGTTGCTCTTCATTTGACCAATCCAAGTTGTCCATATTTGGTGTTTCGTGTATCCATATGAATCCATGCGCATGTGGTCAGCCCCTATGTTGCCACTCATATCTAGACCAAAAATCTGTAATATTCATTCCTTTTTCTAATATTTTTGTTCTGAACATTGAATGTCTCAAGTGCATGTACTATGCAACTATATGAGGATAGTCAATAACATTTTGTTTTCGCCAAATTTGAGCCTCTCGTGGAGTAGTTGGCGATGTTCCTGACATTAATGCATGCAAATCGAGCCAATACATATCTGCTGCACTCAAAATGAACAATATTGTAGGAGAGCCTATTTGATGAAGCATGTCAGTCAATTATGCACGACATTGTGCCCAGTATGACCTTGTACCTCTCAATGTGACCTTGTACCCCTCAATGTTGTTCCAAACCGCATCAACCTGTTAGCTGGATGGGACTGTGGCTTGTTTTCCATATGTTGACGCAACTCATTGATGGTGATTGGCATGTCTTGAAAACTTCTTTTTACAAATACAGCTGAAGAATTTTGTGCATGGTATGTCATTATCATGTTCCTCATAAAATATCTAAATCTTAGATGTTGACCAAAATGATGGTCCCTATAGTGCAATAAATGTTTAACAAATTCATGCATATGCACTCTCCTTATTCGTGGTTCTAGCTAATCACATGTACCATCAGGGAACAATGTTGGGAATTCCATATCAAGTAATCCTGAAGTGACATATTCATTGATTAGAGATCAACCAATTCCTGGCCAATCAATCAATGTTGTTGAATTAGCATTAGGTTTATTAACCCATGCCTAAATCAATTCCATTTCTCTTTGAGCATTAGGTATAGAAGCCATTGATGTAGTGTGCTCAATTATATTTCCTTCATCCATCTCCATGATTGGACCCACAAATATAATTTCATTTGAATCATAATCAAATTCCATATGTACTATTTTTAATTTGTTGAGAATATTTTCATTAGAATTTCCTATGAGATCATTCAGAGCATTTTCATTGATTCTAACATCTGAATAAAACTTGTCATGGTCTACTTTGTATTTTAATGCCCTATACACACGATCCCTATTGACTATGAAGTTATAATTTGTGCCACATTGATCCCTTCTTCGAACAATGATGATTGGCAACTCTCTTATTGAATGTGGCAAAACTTTTGAAACATATTCCACATTTTGTGGAAAACTTATTGTGTGTCCTTTGTATTTATATTGACCACCTACTGCATGGGTAACTTATAATATTGTGCTAACACGTGCAATCAACATTTCTTCTACTTGAGTCAATTTTGCAAGCTCTTCTGGTTGTGGCCCAAGATCCATATTATTTAAAGCTAAAAATCTATTATTCCCTCTCTCTTGACGACATCTATTACAGACAAAACCTTCAGGGGTGTGAGATACTTTCATTCCTAGGTAGCATTCTTTACAAATATAACACATGTTTGGTGTTTTGAATTTATCTAATTGATGTCAAAATTGTATTTCAAATCTTTTGAAATCATTGTGAAACATTCCATTTGGGTTTTGTATGTTTCCTCGTACACCTAAATTTATCTCATCTTGTACTGTTACTTCTACCCTTCGTGTAGCATATCTTTGTCTTTCAACTTCATTGTGTCTTTTTCTCTGTTCTTCCCTTCGAATATCTGTCATTTGTTCCTATCGTCATCTTCTATATTCTCTTTGATATTGCTTTTTTTGCCCCTCTTATTCAAAATTCAATCTCGGTCGCACCATATCTAGAAAATAATTAAAATTGGATTTGTAAAATTGATGTTGTTGAATGGTAAATCTACTTTTATTTTAAATGAATTTCATGTAATATCAAAGACTACTGCAAAAGAGAGATTCTAAATAGAATACAAATTTACATGACTATCAAATAAGAAGTATAATTAGTCGAAGAAATCTCAAGTTATCAAACTAATTAAATTATATTCCCTTTTTTATCTAAAAATTTGGAATTAACTAATTAAATTCAAGTTATCAAACTAATTAAAGTATATGATTTATTGGATATTTTAGATGCACATTCGTGGATGTAATGGTTATTTGACTTTGTTGTTGAACGTAATCTGAAACATACATTGAAATATTCAATTCAATAGACATAGGTACAATACATTTGAAATAGAACAATTTTGACTATTTATATATCAAACAGGCCATGTACATCCAAAATATATGAACAATCTTTTCCAAAAGTAGACATGAAAGTCTATATGAAAATACTATTCATAAGACTAAGCCAACCATGGTTGCCACCTACATACAACACGTACATGAACAATTTTTTACAAAATAGACATGAAAGTCTACATCAAAATTTTGTTCATAAGAGTCAACCAACCATGGAACATCCCTCTATATGGTTCATATGTGTCTACCCTAATTATCATACAAGTACAAAATAAATTCTTCAATAGTGCTTTTTGTAGCTCTTCGTTCTTTGTATTGCTCGTCATAATAAAGTTCTCTTAAAAAACTAGAGAATCTTGCAACTTTCTTACATGTTCTATGTAATTTGTGACCAATGTCTTTCATGTCATTAATCTCTTATCATTCTACTGCACGTGCAAGCAGTGCAGCATCATGGAGTTCTCTAATTATTTGTTTTGAATGGGCTTCAATTGATGAGTACAATTTGTCAATCAAAGTTGGCACATGTGTGTTTGAAATTGTTGACTCCACAGGGGCTTTGAGCTTTTGGATTGATGGTTGGGTGGAAGCAGATTCATTTTGGGTAGCCATTATCTAAACAATAAATCAAACTCATAAATAAGTAACAAGTTATGAAGATATGTATGATTCTAAGTTGTAGCAAATTTTTGTATGATTTTCAATTGACTTTTCAAAGTTGAGAAGACTACATTTATAGTTTGTCATCAATGCATAACACAGTCATACATTTATAAGAACGTAATGTTTCACGCATAGTCATAAGTTGAACACAATTTGTTTTTACATGTTTAACTTTTACTTTGGAGTGATAGGGGTACACTCCTCCAACTCATCTGAACTAATGACAATAACATCGTTTGGTTCATGTACATGTATGTGCTCATTTTCCCTTTTAGTTTTTTTTGGTGGATTGCTAGTACTATGCCTAATTTATATAGATCTCAAATGAGTTGGTTCTCTTTCTTTGGCTTTTGAGGTGGATGGTTGATTGGATAAGTTTGCTGCAATGCTTGCATGCAAATTTTTTGCTAACTTTAGCTCCGCTTTTTCATCTCTGATTCTAGTCATTGCGTTGGAGAAAAATTCGTCATCTTGAAGCCATCCTTCCCCGTCAAAGTTGTTTCCTTCAAGAGTCTTTGTGAGAGCTACCCGCTCTTTTTTCGCTTGTAAATATTTTTTATTTCCTACAAAAGACTTTCGAGCAGTTTGTTTGGTACGAGCCATTTTCCAGCACAAGATATTTTTCCATGTGAAGTGAGAAGTTCCTTTTCATATGTGTATCACACAATAGAATGATGAAAAAAGAAAGATAATGCTGAAGAAATGATAAGAATTTAACATACAAAAATCCTCTGTAATCTAGTGCATGTAGACAATTAACATGATAATTTGGTCTTAACAATGATGAAAGAAATTAACATGATCAAGATATTTGTCTATGTGAATTGAGAAGTGCCTTTTCATATTTGAATCAAACAATGTAGGATGATGAAAGAAGCTAGAGAACAATGGATAATGTTTTGAAAAAATTCAATATATAGTTAGATTTGATACACAACCAACAATAAGAATAAACGATATGTATCATTTACATTTTTGTTAACAATCTAAACTCTCCTAACTAAAAAAGACTCATATCATTCTCTCTCTCCATGACTTTATAAAAAATCAATATAATGAATTATACATGAAAGTCAATGTAACTCTAAAAAAGTATGGAAAAAGAAACAAATAAAATGATGTAAAGCAAAATTACTCTATAAGTACTCAAAATAAGTGTATATAAAAACTACACTATAAGTAATCATATTTTCTTAACATTCTTAATAAGAAAACTATATAGATGTATCAAATACTTAGTTTGGTGTAAATCTGAAAATACTACTTATTACACTATCCAAAAAAAATTTTACATTATTTTAAAAAATATTTTCTAAAATCTCAAATAGTTTCAATAACTGAGCTACTTTAGTATTTTAACCAAATAATACATGAACAACCCACCTTTTGTAAATTAACACTTCTAATTATATTCTTTAAAATTTTATTTGTATAATATATTGATAAGGGAATTTCGCATTAAAAATATAAATAATGTTGGCTGGAGAGAAAAGCGTGAAAATGCCTTGCAATCATGAACAAGAAAGTTTGAGTGTGAAGATTTGTAGTTTGGCCATGCTTCACGTGATCACTGCAGTGAACTCCCCCTGGTTGACACTCCAACACTTCATTTCATTTAACATGCACTCAAGGCGCCACCATCAGACAGGGCAAGGCAGTCTTACTCACAAATATTGCTCTACACATGAATTTACGACCAAGAAAGAGAAAATTTGAAATGAAAAGATTACTTACTTGGGCATATTATAGGTGAAGGGAATAAGGGTGCCAACACAGTTGACAAGTGGCAGATAAGGCACAGCATAGATCCCCCCACTTTGATGATGAAACGATAGATACATCTGAAATGGCAGCTCTGGCTTTCCCTTTCATTGCACATCTCCATTATTAGTATTATCTTCATAACCACCACCTACTAGAATGGTGGTTACGAAGACAATATTGATAATGGAGATGTCAAAGGTTGGCTCCTTGTTTATTTACAACATTAACAATTCTAAAGACAAGATTTCACAAGTGATACTCCATCACCTCAAAAAAAAGATAGCCAATTAAAAGTTTGGTAACCAAATGAAATGAAAGTTTATTTGTATTATATAATTTGATGAGATTGTTAGATTACTTTAAATTGTTATAAAGCATAATAATAGATATTACAGTATAATAAAGAATATTCAAATATATTAAGAAATATTAGAATTTATTAAAGATTATTATTTCTTAGCCAAATGAAAGGACAATTTATTTGTATTATATAATTTGATGAGATTGTTAGATTACTTTAAATTGTTAGCAAGTATAATAATAGATATTATAGTATAGCAAAGAATATTCAAATAGATTAAAAAATATTAGAATTTATTAAAGATTATTATTTCTTCGATTATATTATATTCAAGCAACCTTATAAATATTAACATTTTTATTATTATTGAAAGAACAATAATATTACAGTTGTTGAATGATCATTCTAAATGGGTGATCCCACAAAGTTGGTTTACAATTTCTGGGAGATTCTGATTTTTGCTGAAATCACATATTTTTAGAAAATATAATGATTGACACCTTAAAAAGTTCCATTTAAAGAATTTTGATTGAAGAGGTTTTGATCAAACTACCTTAGATCAAACCCTCTTGGATAGAACCCTGCTAGTTTTAAACCATACCTATAATGGAGTCTTCTTTACACCTATCAAAATGTTGATAAAAAACCACTTTTGATTTACCTTTTGGGGGATCAAATGAATTCATTTAAAATTTGTTTTTTGTAAGTATGTAGTCCTTATTATAAGCTTCCAAAAAAGTATAATTTTAAATAAATTTAATTTAATTATTATATTTATTTTTTATTTCTTGTGAATGTAGGTTTTTTACTAAAAATCAAGCTCTCTGCACGTGGAAAAATAGAAAAGTATCAATTTTTTTTTTTTGAAAATATGATTGCACCAGATATTGAAGACCTTGATTCAGCGAAAAAAAATTGAATTTCGATACATACAAAAAAAATTACGCGTTATATGGTCACACTATGTCTAAATTGTAATTGGTTTGACTTCGAAACTTGATTAAAAAAAAAAATAATAAAAAACTATCTAACCAAGTGGAAGCATTAGATATTAGAGCTACAAATCTAAATTCGAAAGAATTAGAATTTTATCCTTCATGGAAAAAAAATTATGCATTATACGGTGAGCGTCACTTTTTAAAAATGTTGTTTTATGAAAAAAACTAGTTTTCAAAGGAGATGGAAAAAGAAGTGCAATCTGATTCCAAAAAAAATGAAAAAAATATATTTAGAATCTACAAACAAAATGTCACGAAACTCTAGTTTGCATCTTCAAATTCCTCACGGTTTAGCCGCTATAGGTGCCCGAAAGTGAAGATTTAGTTAAAAAAAATTTATTTCAGTGTCTAGTTTGGCCAAAAATTGTAAACCACTATTATGGGATCACCCAAATTCATTAAATACAACCTAAAATCAAATATTAAATACATTTCCTTCAATATATCATGATAGATATTTATAATATTACATATAACAATCCTTTAAAAATTTAAATATATTTATTATTTTGCAAACTAAATAAAATTTGACCTATCAATCTTTTACCATAAATCATACAATAAACCACAACCTATCAAATATTAAATACCTTTCCTTCAATATATCATGATATATATTTATAATATTACACATAACAATCCCTTAAACATTAAAATATATTTATTATTTTGCAAACTAAATAAAATTTGACCTATGAATCTTTTACCATAAATTATACAATATTACGTGTAAGTTTCTTTGAGTTTCTTAAACTAAATTTATTAAAGATTATTATTTCTTAGATTATATTATATCCAAGCAACCTTATAAATATTAACATTTTTTATTATTATTATTTTTTTGATCAATAATAGATATATTTTATTGATATTAAAAGTGTAATACATTTCAAACAACATAATTCTCATGCCATATTGTCATTTTTCCAAAATATAGCTCGCCATACTATCAAATTGCCCTAAGATTTTACACAAGCCCATTTTCTCGGGTCACCAAAAAACTAGATTGTCCATTTCTTGGATACAAAAAACCGCTATCAAGTAGATTAACCATTAGCTTCTACACTTCGATTTGGGAAACAAAAGACACCAACTAAATAACCAGTATGTATGAACCGCACCATCCAAGCTTCATCATTTGAGAGTTGACGCATTACTATCCAACAAAATAAAACTTTTATTACATTTCACCCTACATCAAAAAACTTACACCTTTCTTCTAGCAAACAAGCTTCAAGAGCTTCGCCTCCCTCGGCGCCTTCCCCTATGTCTTGCCAACTGTTTCTCACAAGAAGTGGATTGGGCTTCACTCGGGTCTCCAACTTCAGCATGTGCTTCCAGGCGACGGAGCACTAGCTTTAGATTTTCCCAAGCTATCAGAATTTCCAGCTTGTAGGCCTCTCTGTCCGTATTTCTTCGCCATCGCACAAAAGGGACCAACCCCTCCTCTATAGCTTCATCCATTTCTTCAATACCTTCAGAAATATCATACCCAATCCTTGGTATAGCCCATTCCAACATCGACTCCATTCCTTGTAGCAATTCCTTTTCAAATAGAGAAAACATCACCCACTTCACAATCTCAACGTCTTCTTTTAACTCCATTGCCCATGCAAATATCATTGAAGCAATATCAACATTTAGTCGTCCTCATGCCTCGCCTCCATGAAGTGCGGTACCAATAGCTCTAACACAACTTCCACCACCTCATCATGCGGACAGAGCAGTATCATTTTCAATCTAAGGACAGAGACTGGTCCAAAGAAACCTTGTTGTTGCTTCTTCGTTGAGAAACCCTACATCGCCTCCATCTTGTCATCAAACAGCTTCCTTCCCAACAACAACCACTCGACTTGACACTACATTTAGGTCAGTCTAATCCTATTTAAGCCTTAACGACTTAAAAATTTAATTCATACTGCTCACATCGTCCTTTTTGCCTCATGTAGCAAACTTGTTCGCTGCCAAAACTTAAACCATTTCTCTCATTTGTACCCACTATCTTCAATACCAAGAAAAAAGGTAAGGACATTTCTTTTCTTGTGACATGATCTCTTAGCTGGTGTCGTCCTCCCACGCTTCACCCTAAGGAATCCTTATAAATATGGTCGCTCAACCAATTCAACCGTTTGTCCTTCCACCAGTCCTACTTTCCACCTTTCCCAACGAAAGGCTCATTTAGTGTGTCACTTAGTACGCCATAACCTTAATTATTCACTACTTCCAAAGGTTTTCCCGCCACCACCTAGAGCAAATCCGTACTCCTAATCTCACTCAAATCTTCCACACGGCATTCTCCTAACTGTTGGAATGACACAACCCAATTTGATAGCTAATCAGCTTTAGTATTGCCAGCTTGTCTAACGTGGCTAACCCAGACGTCCTCAAAGCCATCCATCTCAACCATAATAGCTTTTATTAAAGCTTTAAGGTGCCACGCCTGCACATCTCCATTTATTATTGCTTGCGTTATCACCATCGAGTCACCTTCCAGATGCAGTTTCCTCACACCAAAAACACGAGCCAACTTTACTGCCAGTAACGCTGCCTGCGCTTCCGCTACATTGTTTGATCCATCCACTAATTTCTTTGCTCCCAACGCAATTGTATTACCCAAGTAGTCCCTCAAGATCGCACCAGCTCCTGAAGGTCCTAGATTACCTTTGGAAGCTCCATCATAATTCGCTTTATACGAACCCACTTCAGGCTTTTCCCAACGCACCTCGCTGGCTTTATCTTGAATTCCACCAACGCTCACACCTGCTTGGCTGGGGTGAATTTTTATACCTGACCACACACTATGAATCCTCCTATCTTCTAACGAGTAGGATAAGTTTGAGAGGAGACATTTTGAAGCTGTTGCCCCAACAACTTCTTCAATTAAATGATTAATTCTGTTAACAATTTTCACAAAAAGTTCTTTCTAATCCAAGAAGATCCTCCGATTCCTTTCTTTCCACACCTCCCATACTAGAATTGAAGGGCTAATAGTCCAAACACTTGAAAGGAGAGATTTTCTCACCTGCAAAGAGGGCCAACCTTCAAAGACCTCTTTCAAAGTTCTTTGTAAAGGACCTTGCCATCCTAGATTCATCCTTAGATTATCCCAACACTTTGTTGTAAAATCACATTGGAGAAGCATATGATCAATTGATTCCTCCGCCCCATCACACAGTACACATTTCATAGGCCCAACAAACCCCAACCTCTTCCTTCTTTCACCTGATAAGATTCAGCCTCTCGTAGCTAACCAAGCAAAAGTACCAGCTTTTGGCAGGCAATCTTTCCCCCAACATAGCTGCTTTTCCCAAAAGGACTGTCCTCCCTCCAAGTCCAAAAATTGGTAACCGAGTTTAACTGAATAAAATCCATTTACTGAGCCACACCAAACTACCCTATCCACATCACTCAAGAGCAGAATTTTCCTTGAATTAAAGATTTCTAGCATCTTTTGTTTTTGCTGGATGGATAGGCCATCACAAGGGAGATCTTTCCAAGCCCATTCCAACCCCAAGGGCCCTATTTTTTGGATAAGATAATCTCTTACATTTTCACCCCATAGTTGATTAAGAAAGATGCAAACATCTTGGGTTCCTTCCACTTCTCTTAAAGGGGGAAACCCATTCCAAGAGTCATTCCAAAATTTAGCTTTTCTCCCATCCCCAATTTTCCAAGATAAATGATTCAGAATTACAGGCCTGCAAGACACAATAAAGTTCCAAATTGCCGACCCTTTGGGGGGGTCTCGAATTGTGAAAATCCTGTGATTCTCAGTATTGTCTAGATATTTTTCTTTTAATATCTTGACCCAAAGCATATTGGGGTTTGAATAGATCCACCAGACCAATTTGGCGCCAAGGGCTTCATTCATAAACTACCAATTTCTTAAGCCAACCTCTCCTTTCTCTTTGGCTTTGCAAATTTTATCCCAAGCTAGTAAAGGAATTTTATCTTGATCTGATGGGCCATTCCAGAATAATTTTTGCATCCGATGATTAATCACTTGAATTATCTTTTTAGGAATCTTCAAACACATCATAGAGAAAACCGACATGGCCGAAATCACCATCTTCAACATTAGAATCCTTCCTGTAGCAGTGAGCCACCTACTCTTCCAACCATCCATTCTGTTAAGGCATCCATCCACCAAATCTTTCCAGATATCTGATTTGCTTGCACCCCCAAAAAGGGGAATCCCAAGATATTTACTATGTAAGGAACCTGACCTTATACCCAAAATTCTACAGATTTTCAGTTGCTTAACTAAAGGGGAGTTGAAGAAAAAAACCTCAGACTTCCTCCAATTTATACATTGTCCCGAAGCCAAACCATACTCATCCAATGTGACCTTCATGATTCGAGCCTCCCTAAGTGAAGCCTCACCCATTAGCAAGGTATCATCAAAAAATTGTAAGTGGGACATAGGGTCTAACCCCTCTGCAATCTTAATGCCTTTCCACCTTCCAGAAACCTGTTTTTTAGCAATCAGCCTGCCCAAAGATTCTGCTAGAATTATTAAAAGAAAGGGAGATATTGGATCTCACTGTCTAATCCCTTTACTAGTTTCAAAAAAACCTTGAGGGATTCCATTTACCAGTACTGAAAATCGGGGAGAGCTTATACAACTCTTTATCCAAGAAATCCTTTCCTCACAAAAACCGAATTTACTTAGGACTTTTAAGAGGAAATCCCTATTTACTTCATCACAAGCACGTCTAATATCCAACTTCACCATCATCTTTTCAAGTTTTTCCATTCTCACTAAATGAATGGCTTCATGTGCTACAATTACACCTTCAAAGATGGACCTATTCGGAGCAAACCCACTTTGCTCCATTGAAATTACTAAGTCCAACACCTTTTTTAACCTGTTCGCCAGCACCTTAGAAATAATCTTGTAAACTATATTACATAAAGAGATAGGTCAGAAGTCTTCAAAAGAATTAAGCACCGATCTCTTTGGAACCAAGACTAAAAAGGTGTTGTTGAAGTCCTTCAACATAAAGCCACCACTTCTAGATTCCTCCACCATAGCCAACAGATCCTGTGCAAAAAGGTCCCAAAAAAATTGAAAGAAAGAGGCCGGAAAACCATCCGGTCTCGGAGCCTTATCACCCCCCAGATTGAACAACGCCTGTTTGACTTCCTTTAGAGTGACTTTATCCATCAACATGGCATTTTGAGCATCTATAATGACACTCAAAATCACCTCCAAAATAGAATTGTTAGGCCCTTCAGCAGCCACACGATCCCTAAAAAGCTCTGAATAAAACCTGATTGCTTCTCTATTAATCTGCTCAGGATCTGAAAGAGAGGTGCCCTGCTGATCCTTAATAGAGAAAATATTATTCCTTGACCTACGTACCTTTATCGACGTATGAAAGAACTTTGTGTTCCTGTCTCCCTCCTTAAGTCAGCATTCACGAGATTTTTGGCGCCATAAAACTTCCTCTCTAGCCAAGATTTCAGAGTATTCTTTATTCAAACATTTTTCGAGCACATAATCCTGTTCCATCATACCGCGCCTTATAAAATTAGAATGCAAATTCTTCAATTTTTCCTCAAGTTTGAATTTCTCAGCAAAGATATTTTTGAAAGACTCTCTATTCCATCTTTTTATTTATTCTTTTAGGAACTGGAGATTTTTGAAGAAGATGAAAGCTTTGTTTCCCGACCGCCTTGGGGCTTCATTCCACCATTTGACAATTAACTCTTTAAAACCATCCACCTTCAACCACATTTTCTTGAATTTAAAAGGACATCTCTCCGGAGTCTCCTCCTCTTGAATCATCAAACTTACAAGGTAATATTCAAACCCAGTTATTGGGACAATCTCCACAACACACGTCCAGAGATGTCTTACCTAGTCACCAGCAATAAAGAAAGAATCTAATTTCTTAGCAATATTTAAAAAACCCCTTCTCCGGTTAGTCCAGGTAAAGTCACCATTCTAGAATGGGAGTTCAATGAGACCATTACTCACAACAAAATCACTAAAATCTTGTTGGCTTTGACTCGCCCAGCAGATTCCCCCCATTTTATCTGCTAGTTTTAAAATTGCATTAAAGTCACCTGGTAATAGAAACAACTTTCCCACTTCTGAGTTTAAAATATTAGAAATTTCAAGCCACAACAACCGTTTTTGAACTGTTTCCACTGGACCATTATGTTTAATACAAAAAGGCTAATACCCAACTGATTAGAAACCACATTCAACCACATCCAATTTCGCTCCTTGCGTAACACTTGAACATCTACTAAAGCATCATCCCATAAAGCTCCCATACCTCTAGAGGCACCTACAACACCCGAGAGAGAGCATTTCCACCTACTGAAACACTTTGAGAATTTATGAAAGCCTTGGTCTTTAATTTTAGTTTATTGTAGAAGAACTAGAGCTGGTCTCGTTTGATCAAGGCATCTTTTGATCAAACGGATTTTGTCAGGGGAATTGCATCCCCTAACATTCCACGATAAGATTTTCATGGCTGCCGGGAAAAGGCGTAGCCTTTTCGTGATCTCAGTTTTCTTTTCCCAACAACATTTCCAGCTATTTCTAGCTTCATCTTGTTAGATTTTGGACCTCTCTTATTCTTTTCACCAAACTTTTCTTTCTTGATGTGGGCCGAAAATCGGACTAAGGTTCTTTTTTCCAAGATCCCAACATTTGCTTGCATACCCAAAAGATCTTCCTCACCAGGATCGTCATCAGATTCTAGTTCAGATTCTGACTCTTCCAACGAACCATCACTATCTCTTACCCCTTCAAAGGAACTATCCAGATTTCTAATAGGGTAGAGTGGGATGTCTTTAAAAACAACCTCAAATTCATCCACGCTCAAAGGTCTTGAATCTGAATGAAATTGTTGCATGTGCCCATGAGAGGAATCTAGGGTTTCAACAACCGCTGGATTTTTCCCCCTATCCTGAGAATATTTGTTACATTCCAACGGACTTAAAGGAAGCCTCAATTCGTGCAAAGAAACCAAGGGGGAGGGGCCTTCAGGCTTTGATTGATAGAGCAAATCCGCTAAACGGTCTTCCTCCAACTATCCAGAGAATATTTTTCCAAGAGAATCTTCCTTTACCACCTCTGAAACCCTCAAAGCTTCAGCATGAGTATCCTTAGTAGTTTCTAGCTCCATAGGATTCAAATTTTTTTAACATGTTCTTCACAGATAGAATCTATTTCCGCTTTCTGGCAGCGTTCCCAGCTCAGATTCTCTTTATTAAGAATCCTGCATGGCTCATTCATTAGATTGAAAATAGACCCCCACTCCTGAGAACACCAACACACTTCCCCTCCATCCTCCTTTGTTAAAGCCACCAATTTTTCAACAGGGGAGTTTCATTCTAAATTCTTCCCCTTTTGCAACTGTTGATTAACCTTGTAGCTTGAGCCTTTTTCACATAAAAGATCCTTCTCCAAACCCTCCAACTCAAAGTCAATCTTTTGACGCCAGATTCCTTCGCCAATGTGTATTTCTAACATTTCTGGAAGAGGGTGAGTGACTGGCCGCATTACACATATCCTTGGAAACATACTTAAGTCAGATTTTGTAAGAAATACTTCTAATTTAACAAAAAGACCCAGTTTGTTTCCAATGATTTTGAGAGTTTCCTGGTCCCAATATTCATGTGGTAGATTTTTTAGGTTTAGCCATACAGGTCTATCCTCAGTCTTTGCATTATTGGGATCAAAATTCGGTGACTAATCTAGGATGGCAAGCCCCTTTCCATCCATGAAAAAAGGGCCATGGTTTAGAATCCATTCTTTATCTTGGGGTGTTTAACAAATTATTAAAAAGAACCCCTTCTCTAAGGTTTTCAGCTCGCACCCTTTCCCCCAACTCTCATCACACCACAACTGAACTTTAGTGAAAGAGGGCCATTTCCCACCCCATTTCATTATTAAAGCTCTTGCCTTTAACATATTCACTGAGTCATTCCATTCTTTGTTATCCAAAGGGAGAGACGTCAATAGTGAATGGGAAATGGTTGGGTAAATTTTGCTCAAGCCGCTTGATCCTTCTGGTTCTTTGGACGCCAAAATTTCCCTTCAAGCTGATGAAAATCCTCTTTTTTGTTGGAATACACCGATTTAAACCCTAACCTATTTTGCAAAGTTTGAAATTTTTGACGGCCCTCCACACCCAAATCACCAGCTTTAAAAGAAACCGGATCCTGCCAAGCCTGAGTGTAAGCATTCTTCCTTCCTTTCTGAACATTTCTTCCTCGCCTTCTATTAAAGGGCCATCTGTACTGGTGTCTTCCATCATACTGTAAACCCTGATGTTTGCGAAAATCCTACCTCCCTCGCATAATGTCTACTTCAATAATGTCTTAAACCCACTTCATTTAATGATTTAAATGATGTACACTCATAAAAAGGAGTTTATTATTTTATTTTAACATTGCATGTAGTTTGCATAGGGGTAGATTAGACAGTTACAGGAGGTAATTGCTTTCTTTTCATTGTATATCATAAAAGCAATGGAGTGAGGCACAATCAATTGGCATCAATTAAAGTAGAGGAGCTAGTTTTAGTTCATTCCAACTTGCGTCTTCTTACTCACAGAGATGATGAGTACAAGAAAGGAGCA